>OU426982.1:136438999-136766536 GCA_911387785.2 Aelia acuminata
TATTGGCTGCTAGGGCTGATTTACTAGCCTCGTGAACCAGTGAAGGCAGGCCACAACTCGATATAAATCAGCTCACCTCAACGTGTCGGCTCAGAACAGCTGCTCTAGCGAGGTGGGAGCAAACTGGTTAATGGATTCTCCTTTAAAGGTGAAGGGATTTCGGGGAGTTTTAATTGTTAGCTTTCCAGGACTTATCTCCCGGGGGTTCATGCTAGAAACAGTTTAGGCCGTGTAAACTGGCTTAATCATCTTTGTTGCGATGAATTATGCATGAGTTTGCCCCAAGCGGGGGAGGGTATCGCAGGCAGGTTGTTCAATATTTGCTTTTGATAACCGAGTAATAACGCAAACACACACAAAAAGGTGGAACACAACGCAGTATATTTTATTAAGGCTAACTAAGGTTTAACGCTCGAATAGGATTTTAGTCAGAGTATATAAATAATATGAGAATTTTATGGAATATCTGGGTCACCTGTGGTGTAGTAGTTAGAATAGTAACCTACAATATATAATCTCTCGGATAGGAGTTAAAATGGAGGTCCCGAGGCTGTACGATGTCTGGTAATCGTTAAAGATCCCTATCCTAATTATACCTGGATAGGGAAATTTTGGACTCCCACTGTAGCATCGTCCGATTAGGATTAGCGGCATAAAGTGACGTTAAACAAACAAAAAGTACGATTCTCGAATAGGATATTAGTAAGACGCAATTTATATAAGAATTTTAATAGTGCAACACGAAAAAAACAAAAAACAAACACAACACATACGTTTTGAAATAGTTCTAGACTTGTGGTTGGGGCAGTTGGAACAAACTGTTCTACTACATGTTTGTGACTGTTCGAGTACCTTCTACGCTTGTCGAGATTATTCTGAACGTCTCCGATTCAGACTAAATATATCACTTAAATTAATCTAAATAAATCTTTTCATTATTTTTTTCTTTTCATTCAATAGGGTGTATAAAAAAAAATGACCGTTTTAGACAAAAAATTAGTATATATTTTTTTTATACTTTACAATAAAATTAGTATTCAAAATATAACCCATTGTTATCTAATGTTGCTTGCCATCTTTCCGCCAGTTGCATGATCCCCTGCTGGTACCACTCTTTAGGATGGCTATCGAAGAATTCCTGCACCGCAGTTTTGACTTCTTCAAAGGTATCAATTTTTTTCCCTTTCAAGAAGTGGGCCATTGACCGAAACAAATAAAAATCTGATGGAGCAAGGTCTGGGCTATATGTTGGGTGAGGAAGAAGTTCGATCCCATCAAGATTTTCTAATTTTTCCTTGGTCTGACGGGAAGTATGCGGCCGGGCGTTATCTTGCTGTAACAGAACTCCTTTTCGATTGACCCAAGCTGGATAAAGTTGCGACAGTTTTGCATATACTCTATCTAACTGTATGCAATAGAGTTCAGAGTTAATTGTGGTTAACGAGTGTTGAAGACTTCAACGAGCCGCTTCAGCGGCAGAACACGATTTTTTCCAATATTGTCTCAAAATAACAAGAATTTCGTAAGACACCGTCATGTTGCTTCCCCAGCAAAAACTTGTGAACTGAGGTATTATTGAGTAAGTCCAGTGTTGATGAATAAAGTTGGATTAACATACTAAAGAGTACAGGACTTGTTGGTAAACAATAAATAGGATTAACGTCTTTACAGTCCTTGGAATTCATGCATTTGACGAAACGGTCATTTTTTTTTATACACCCTATTATTAAGTTATTCTTTCTATAAATTTCAAAATTAAAATTTATCATAATTTTGTTATGACGGCCACATTTAACATCAGCAGGAAAGCTTTTTGTTAGTAAAATCTAACATGTCTGAACAACAAAAATTTTTTATTTTATTTTTGAATATTGCAGCATGAAACTAAAATTATATAATTGAAGTAAGTTGAAGACTTTTTGTCGGAACAGTTTCAAACTGTTCTCTTATATGTTCATGATTGCTAGGGAATGTTCTACGCTTTTCGAGAACCGTCTAGAAAGTTCAGGCTAAATATAAGGAGAGTAGAGTCTTAATCTCGCTCCGAATATTGAATCATATGGTTACCTTTGTGTTAATGTATCGTTACAAGTATTTCCCTTTTGTATTGTAACGTTTAATCGTCAAATATAAAAACATATGGTTTAATATCCCAGACCGTTTGTAGTTTGGACCAAACTAAGCGGTTGGAACGAACTGTTTAGTTCTAAATTGTTCGACCTCCATCTACGGCGTTCCACCAGCTCCCATGAAGACCTGGACCCTTCCAGAACGTTCATTTTACGACTATATATAAGGAGCGAGTGAGTGAGCCAGTTAGTCTTAGTCTGTGTCTTGACTGTGAAGCTCAAGTCATATGATTAGTTTGCTATAACGTTATCATTTTTGTAACCTGCTTGAATATTTGAGTTGTATTAATTTGTTGGCGTTGATAATTGTATATCTTTGTTTAATAAATATTTGTTATCACACAGAAGTGTTACAGTATCATTATTAATAATGGTGCAATTATTTTTAATGTTTGTCTGACATTTGTGAATTAGTTTAACGTGAATCAAAAGAAAAACAAAATAAAGAAAAGACATTATTGAAAAGAGATCTAGACTAGTGGTTGTGGCAGTTGGAACAAACTGTTCTACTACATGCTTGTGACTGTTCCAGTACTTTCAACACTTGTCGAGAACATCCCAGACAGTTCTATTTCAGGCTAAATATAAGGAGCGGTGGACTCAAGAGTTGCTGTAGTCTTGTTCTGAAGCTCAGATCGTATGGTTACTTTTGTGTTAACCCTTTAACGCCTATAGACTGATAAATCAGTTCCGCCCGCTTCAGCGTTAGAAGACTGAAACTGCGGACCTTATTTTAACTGGTTTCTTAATTCTTTCCACTTTATTGCACTAGGATAAAACCCCCAGTAGTCAGCACCGTAAGAGATGTTTTGATCTTTTGAAACAAAAATTGAATTTTTACTCTTCACTTTCAGAATTATCGTATCATTATTTAGGAATGCAACATTCATAAATCGTAGGTAACAACTCGTAAAAAATATATAGTATAAAATTTTAAAATGTTATAAAATAAACATATATATAAATCATTTAATATAACAGTTCTAAACATTATGGGCAATTCCAAGTCAAATCAACACAAAAATATATCATTTTGAGCCTCAACATTTCACATTTTCTTGAAATTTGGTATATGTGTACTACTTGTACCTACTAGAACAATTGTGAAATATTACTGAGATACGTCAACCTGCTTTTAAATTATTGGTCTCTAAAGCCTTCAAAAATAGGTCCAGAAACAGAAAAAATCATGATTAAAAATAGCTGTAGATGTTTTCCAAATTTGACTAGGACTATGAGATTGGTGTCCTTTAACAGCGCATACCATGTCGTTTCATATGATATACAACAATGTGTAGGTTGATACTATTAAAACTAAATGTAAAATTTTAATTTCAATTTTCTCAAAAAGGGCATTTTTTTAAAAATTTATTTTTTTTGAAAAATAGGTAGTATTATATCTATTCATACAGCAAAATATAAAAGTGGGATGAAAATTCTTCATTACTAAAAAAATTAACAACTAGTAATAAATTTTCATAAATCTAGCATTTTATGATTAAAAATAGTTGAAGGTGTTTTCCAAATTGGACTAGGATTATGAGATTGGTGACTTTTAACAGCGCATTCCATGCCATTTCATATTATATACATCAATGTATAGGTTATTGCTAAAGAAATTTTCTTAAAACCAAGTTTAAAATGTAATGCCAAATTTCTGTAAAAGGGGATTTTTTTTTCTAATTTTTATACATATATTTTTTTAAAAAGGTCATACTGCCTATACCTGTACATTGTTCTATATCACATGAAACCGCATGGAATGCGCTGTTAAACGACACCAATCTCATAGTCCTAGTCAAATTTGGAAAACATCTACAGCTATTTTTAATCATAAAAAGCTAGATTTATTGAATTTTATCACTAGTTTTCAATTTGTTTAGCAATGAAGAAATTTTCACCCCACTTTTATACTTTGTTGCATGAATAGATATAAAACTACCTATTTTTCAAAAAATTTAAAAAATGTTCTTTTTGAGAAAATTTAAATTAAAATTTTACATTTAGTTTCAAGAAAAGTTCTTTAGTACCAACCTACACATCGTCTTATATCATATGAAACGGCATGAAATGCGCTGTTAAACGACACCAATATCATAGTCCTAGTCAAATGTGGAAAAAATCTACAGCTATTTCTATTCATGATTTTTTCTGTTTCTGGACCTCAAATTTTTCAATAATTATTTTAATCATAATTTTTATATTACTTATTATTGACAGCCTTTTAAACTCCACTAAATGTTTTCAGAATTTTAAAAAATGGGCTTTTTTAGAAATTCAAATTTAAAATTTTGATAAAATTTTGAAAAACAAATTTCTCTTAAACCCTATTGAGTTATAAGGAAGGTCAAACATTCAGTTTTAAAATGGCATCAATTTCAACTCTCTTTCTCGTTAGAAGAGCTGCAATTACAATTTTCAGATGATGCGACAGGTCAAAATTGTGCGTTTTTCCTTGGGTTTACATAGCTATATTTTGAAAACCGGTTGAGATATTGAGCTGAAATTTCGTATTTTTCTGAGTCTACAGGAAGGTGTCCTATGAACCAAATTTCATTACAATCTGAGATGGTGCGGGCAAAATGTGTGTTAATGTGAAAGGGAATGAATGATTCGAGTGTCAATAAATGTCTGGTTTACCCTATCATTTCAAATGAAAACTTCTACTATTGCTCCCCCCCTCCCCCCCTCGGTCATAGTATGATATTATCGATAGTTTTATGTCAGATAAAATCGAAAGTTTTACATCACTACAGCTGGGGTATTGGGCATGATGTTCCGCGAACACGAAAACCTGTTTTTTTTTTTTCAAACAACAACGATTAATACTTTTTAGGAACGATGCGGTTCTTCTTTGAACTTGTGGAAATGTTTTCAACAAAAGGAGTTGATATTTCTTTGCTATAAAGGGAAGGATAATTTATTATTAAAACTCCTTACAGAATAAACAAAGAGAGAGAGAGAGGTATATATAATGGGGAAATATAATAACTTAGCTTTTTGCCTACTAACGAAATTCACTTCTCTCCGCCCCGTATTTTTGAGGGCTTTAGAGACCAATAATTCAAAAGCGGGTAGACATATCTCAGTAATATTTCACAATTGTTCTAGTAGGTACAAGTAGTACACATATACCAAATTTCAAGAAAATCTGAAATGGTGAGGCTCAATCCTGTGTTGAATTGACGATGAATTACCCTTATATGTAAGTGTGTCTACTTATGTACGTTCCTACACGAATTTATTTAATTTCATGAATATTAGAGGAGCATGGCGAGCAGAGAATATAGTAATTTTCTAATTTACATTTAGGACGAGTGCAGGACATATGAAAATTATCCAACCCTGTTTCCAGCCCGTCCCAGTGACAAAAGTTTATGGTTTCCTCAAAAATTTCCAAGGGTTGTAAACTAATTTACATGGGGTTCTATTCGGGTTTTTTCAAGTTAATTCTACCTGCACTTTATTCCTTAGCCAAATAGGTCAAATTATTTAGTCTGTAAAAGTATTGAGGCCACCGGGCAGGCCACATATAGGCGGGCGCAAGCGACGGTGCTGCTTCTGCGACGGCGCTGCAGGAACTAGAGAAACGGGGATAAAAGCGGGGCCATTACCTGGGGTACATAGGTTTTTTTGGCGTTTTTAATTTATTTTTCCATAATTAAAACCCGATTGAGCAAAAAATCATTTGAAAAATATGTAATAGGTATTGCTCGGTCCCTCAGTGTTCAATTAGAAAATCAAAAGACGTGTCATTCCCTTTTATTTCCAAAAAATAAAAAGCTTCTTAAAGAGTGGATTGTAAAATTAAGAATAGATAAGCCTGTTTCGAAACATATGACGATATGTAATCTTTATTTTAAAGAAAGAGACTATATTTATCCAGGTAAATATTAGTATTTGACATTTTATTATTCCAAAATGCTAGTTTTATGCAAATAACATTGAGACCATAGTGTCATAGATTTGTTTTTCTTTTTTAATTTTCCCCATTTTTCTATTACATCCGTTGTGCTTAATTGTTCCATGTTTTCAATGCGAAGCCTGAAAGTTTTGACAAATAAATAAATAATATGACAAAGAATCTAAGCTGTCATAACAATGATTGTGTGAATAGGTAATTAATGTTATTACTAACCGAAAAACGTCGAGTAAAGTTACAATGATGTGTTTGCATTTACCAGAACTACCAGCTTTACACGTACAATGACAAGAAAATTGCTTATTATTATTAATAAATTATGATTTCCACTTTTATTTGATGGGGCAGTCCTTTAAGATTGCTAGTTTGAAGGCACGAGGCTTGTAAAATAACTGTTTTTTTATTTTTAGATGTTATTCCACATGTAAATATGTGATTTGCATCAAGAATAGTATATTCAATTAATGGTCTTTTAAAATTACCAATTATCTCTATCACATCAACTAAGTCTAACACCATTCTTTCCGACATTTTGCAAAACTACTAGCGCACTCTATATTCGATTGCGCCCGCCTATTTACACTCGCACTGCTTAGACGCTAAAGTGTTAAAAGTGTTGTTACATTTTGTAACCTTCTTGATTATTCCCTGTTTTCATTGTTTGTTTGTTATTTTCCTTTAGTAAAAATATTAATAGGTAAAACTGGCTAATTACAGGCATTTTTGTACGGGAAGGTAGGTATAGAACAACATTACTTTGTAGACTTACAAGAATACCCCAACATTGACGCAACATAATGGGCTGGCTGCAATTAACAACAACAACAATAACAATGGCCCTATTTCCCCTCCCTGGGGGACTCCTGCGGTAATGGCCCCTTGTTGCCTTTGCTAATGAATTCGTGGCCCTTTCTTCGTCAATTATCTCCCTAACCTCAGCGAGTAGGGTTAATAAGGTGATCCCCGGGGCCTAACCTCTCGGGGAACGAGGAGGAAATTATTAAATACTGCTCCTCTTCCAAGGTATTTCCATTCTATCCTCCATCCCTCTTCTCTCCTCCTCCGCATTAAATTCTAACGAAACAGCGGAGTGACTAGGAATTTGAAATTCAGATTCTCCTGCTCCTACCGAGACCTCGCCGAGTTTAATAATGCGTCATGACAATTTTGAAAAATAATCGTTCCCTCATCTTTATTTTATGTGCTTCGGGGAGAGAGAGAGACGGGGCGGAGAGAAGTGAATTTCGTTAGTAGGCAAAAAGCTAAGTTATTATATTTCCCCATTATATATACCTCTCTCTCTTTGTTTATTCTGTAAGGGGTTTTAATAATAAATTATCCTTCCCTTTATAGCAAAGAAATATCATCTCCTTTTGTTGAAAACATTTCCACAAGTTCAAAGAAGAACCGCATCGTTCCTAAAAAGTATTAATAGTCGTTGTTTGAAAAAAAAAACAGGTTTTCGTGTTCGCGGAACATCATGTCCAATACCCCAGCTGTAGTGATGTAAAACTTTCGATTTTATCTGACATAAAACTATCGATAATATCATGCTATGACCGAGGGGGGGGGGGGGGCAATAGTAGAATTTTTCATTTGAAATGATATGGTAAACCAGACATTTATTGACACTCGAGTCATCATTACATGTCACATCAGTGTCAGACAGTGTCTCACGAGGCGGTGCAGGTCTTGGCAGGAGGAATTCCTCTCGACCTCCTGCTAAGAGAAGATTGTTATAGATATGTTGTTAAAAGGCAAGGCTTGGCGGATCTACCAGAAAACCTCCGTGTGAGAATAGCAGTTGAACCCAGCAAATGGAAGAAGATCCTCCGTGAGAATACACTAGAGGAATGGAACCGACGGTGGACGACCTCTCAAAAGGGGGCTACCCTGAGAAAATACTTCCCCACTCTCGGATCACGATTAGAAGCAACTTGGATCCTCCCGGACTATTGGATCCCACAGATTCTCACGAAGCTCGCAAACCACGGTATAAATATTGATCCCCTGTGCCCAAGTTGCGGAGTGCCGGAGACCGCCGAGCATATCGTACTTTCTTGTACCGCCTATGAGGCACTGAGGGCCAAGCTAATGAGGGAGACAGGACTCTACGAGTCCTGTAGGAGGGTGATCTCCCTCAGCTCGTCACGGAGGAGAGGTATCCTCATTTCAAATCCTTTATCTACGGGTGGAAGGAAGTCCTTGGACCAGCCCACTTCACTATGGGCACGCACCTGGGAGACCACCGGAATGAGGCTCAATTGAAGAGAGACTAAAGAAACGAAGAAATGGACTATTGTTTCTATCGCAGCGGTGGGTTGTTAGGTATGCCTACCACCCCACAACTGCAAACGCCCGTATTGCCTTAAAGGCAGGGGAGGGTTGTTATAAATAAATAAATAATGTCACATCAACTCACTTTTTTCTCGCACCATCTCAGATTTTAATGAACTTTGGTACATAAGACACCTTCCTGTAGACTCAGAAAAATACCAAATTTCAGCTCAATATCTCAACCGGTTTTCAAAATATAGCTATGTAAACCCAAGGAAAAACGCACAATTTTGACCTGTCGCATCATCTGGAAATTGTAATTTCCAGATGACAGCTCTTCTAACGAGAAAGAGAGTTGAAATTGATGCCATTTTAAAACTGAATATTTGACCTTCCTTATAACTCAATATTGCTTAAGAGAAATTTGTTTTTCTAAATTTGAATCAAAATTTTAAATTTGAATTTCTAAAAAAGCCCATTTTTTAAAATTCTGAAAACATTTAGCGGAGTTTAAAAGGCTGTCAATAATAAGTAATATAAAAATAATTATTGAAAAATTTGA
Source organism: Aelia acuminata (assembly GCA_911387785.2). Taxonomy (NCBI): domain Eukaryota; kingdom Metazoa; phylum Arthropoda; class Insecta; order Hemiptera; family Pentatomidae; genus Aelia; species Aelia acuminata. The sequence continues at coordinate 136,447,890 of OU426982.1, forward strand.
GGTCCAGAAACAGAAAAATTATGAATAAAAATAGCTGTAGATTTTTTCCAAATTTGACTAGGACTATGATATTGATGTCGTTTAACAGTGCATTTCATGCCGTTTCATATGATATAAGACAATGTATAGGTTGGTGCTAAAGAAATTTTCTTAAAACTAAACGTAAAATTTTAATTTAAAATTTCTCAAATAGGGCATTTTTATATTTTTTTTTTAAGAATAGGTTGTATTATATCTATTCATACAGCTAAACATAAAAGTGGGATGAAAATTTCTTCATTACTAAAAAAATTGAAAACTAGTGATAAAAGTCCATGAATCTAACATTTCATGATTAAAATTAGCTGTAATTGTTTTCCAAATTTGACTAGGACTATACTGTCGTTTAACAGCGAATTCTTACTACTACTACTAATTCACTTTTTACAAAAAATATATTCACATATGGTAAAATTGAACTTGTGACCCAAAAAAGCCTTAAGAGTTTTTATAAGGATAGATAAACAGGAGCTATAGGAAGTTTCAATTTGATCCCTTCATAAAACGTATTTCTTTTAAATTTCACCACACAAATTTAGTCTTAATGGTGTCAACAACCGTCCGGTCTATCATAGTAGCCATATTGCACGTTTACAGATGAACATTTATGTTAAGGATGGGTTTCATTATACCTTGAAATAATTTTTATCAGTTTCAAGCTTACTCGTAACCACCAAGAATAAACACTGCATCGAAATGTCAAAGAAACTGTATTTGGAAGTCATACCAACTCTCTTCGATTAACCATGAAACCAGGATACCCAGTTGTCGAAGTAGTTGATTTTACTTGACATCATTCGGAACGCTGTCCTCGAATGTGTTGGAGTTTTTGAAGAAAAAATGACGTTTCTGTGACATTTGCCTATACATACCTTACTTTTGAGCGTGTGTACTTCAAAAAAATGTTCTCAGGTAGTTGATGAAGAGATGTTGAAAGTATTTTTTTTTTTTTACAAACACTTTGATTTTGTTTCTATTCCATTAACCGAGTAATTTTCAAGTCAAGGGACTGGCAGTCAGGCAATCAGTTGTTTTGTTTGTATACTTTTCCATTAAGTTGGAAGGCATGTACATACAGATTATATATATATATATATATATATTGTTTATTTTTCATTTCCATGAATTATATAGCACATAGGTGCTCAGAGGTAGAGGCTATCAGTTTATCCCTTAAAAACAAAGTTTTCGATAGTTCTATCGATAGTATCGATAGTTTTAGGTACATCACTACCTAGCTGTGATTTAGTCAAGCTTCTTTTTGATTGCTTGGAATCAATTTTATTGACAAGTCATAGCAAAATCGAGAACTTACATCAGTATTTTAATGTCAGCTATCTTTATGAAGTAACCATTTAGTGTGAGATATACACCATGAAATTATGTTGTTTATCTTGTACTACTTCCCATATTCCCCTGCTGTCTTTGACATCTGATAAGCACGCTGCCATCTGTTGGTCACCATGCAAACTACTAGGACCGCCATCTTTCCCCTATTGCCCCTGCTGTTTGAAAAATAACCGCCTTGCCACAGTTTTACGTCATTTTTACGCCACACACTCTTTCACCCCATCTGAAAGGAACACGTCGATTTTGTGCCAGTCGATATAATTATCTAATTTTTAAAAAACCCGCGTCTCCCCACCATTTGCTCCATCACACATTACTTTCTATCTATTTCTCCGAATGTTTCGAAGAATCAGTATTTCGAACTATATCGTGGCTTAATAATTCAAACCTATACCATAACCTACTTTTTCATTAAACTTTCAGAAGTAAGAAGTGGTAATAAAAATAAAGAGTAATATTAAACACCGCTACTGCATTTTACTTTCGTTTGAAGGATGAGAATAAGTGAAAAATAAAGGTGAGGAAAAATAGCAATGGGTACTTTCTTGTGAAAATTCTTATATTATGAATTTACAATATACTACGTTGTTACAAAAGTCCTTGTTCACAAAATTAATTTTATTCAAATGTGAGTACAAAATTTACAAATCAAATTTATTCTTCAAAATACAGGCCATCATTTTCAACTACTTTAACCCATCTTTCAGCCAAAAGTTGTATTCGATGTTGATGCCACTCTGCAGTTTTCGAGGCAAAGAACTCCTCGCATCCAGATTTGACATCATCGAAGTTTTCGAAGCGCCGACCTTTCAAAAAATGCGCCATTGACCTGAAAAGTCTATAGTCAGACGGTGCGACGTTTGGGCTGTAAGGAGGGTGGGGCAAGACGCTAATCCCGTTCATTTCTGAAAAATTTTCTTTAACTAATCGTGAGCGATGAGCAGGGGCGTTGTATTGCTGAAATAACGCTTGATTCCTATTTATCAAAGCAAGGTATTTCACTTTTAAAACTTCATATACCCTATCGAGCTGTTCACAATATAGCTCAGTGTTGATAGCCCTGCCCTCTGGAACCAGCTCGAAGTGCAAAATGCCTTCATATCAATGGTTCATCTTCAAGGCTTGTATTCCCAGAATTAAACCGCCTGAACCAAAATGCGGCCGTGTTTCGATGCACCACACTTTTCCCTTCCACTGCACAAATTTCCTCGGCTGAGGCCTTTGCACTAAAACCTTTTTTCCAATAATGCTTAAGAAGGCCGCGGATGACAAATTTTTCTTCCGACATTTCTAGTGAAATTTAATAAACTGAATGAAAGGCAGGGACAGTTGGCGTACATAGATAATTAGAGGATTAGTTAATGTAAACATTGACATAAGAATTGTATTCGTCAGAGATTAAATAAGGATTAAATTAGAGACCTCAATGTAAATAACTTGATATGCACAAGGACTTTTGTAACAACCTAGTAGTTATACTTTCCGGCAAAATGGTTTATAGTATAGAAACAAGTTTTGGTTAATAAAGGTTCTATTTTTTTGAAGAGGAATAGGATATGATATAATTGTTAGATTTAGATATATTAAAATTTGAAAGAAATTATAAGCTTACATCCTTTCATGTATGATTTTTATTTCTCCTTTCAAATGTGAATATTAACCACAAAATAGGTGGTTTCATATTGTGAAAAATAACAGTGGAATTAGATAAGCATCTTCAATGAAATAAATCCTATCTCCTAATTTTTTTTTTAACTTTAACTTTTTGTAAAGTATGTAAATGTCAGTTCTTCAAAAAAGTATAGGCATAATGAAAAGATAATAGGTTATAGAAAAACAAAGAAGTGGATAAATGTTAATAAAAAAGTGGATTGGTAAGGAACTTATACGCATAACGAATAGTTACGTAATTACTTGTATTCGGAACGGTATAGGTTCAATATTAATATTTTTCAGGAACTCTGAAATACTAATACTTCGAAAAATGATAACATTTCGATGAAGAGTAATGTTCTATACATGCAAGGGAGGGGAGATGCGGCATTTTCAAAATTAATCATATGTACAGAAAGTACGATAAATCAATGTTTATTTGCCAGGAATAGGTGAAGTTGTTTAGAGTTGAGAAGACGTCACGGTCTCATACTCGTAAAAAAAGGCGCGTAATATAATTCTAAGCAAGCCATAAAATCGGCCTTTAACGACTAAGAAGAGAGGTGGTGGGGATGGTAGTTCGCATGGTGACCAACAGATGGCAGCGTGCTTATCAGCTGTCAAGGCCAGCAGGGGAATAGGGGAAGTAGTACCGTTTATCTGTTTGGTGTCTGTGTAATAGTTTAATAGTAGTAATAAAAACCTTCATTACTATTGTTTAAGTATCTAGTAAGTCGTATTATCGTAGTAAGTATTACTCGTATAAGACGTGACGGGAGTGTTAATGAATAAACTTGGGTAAAGTTGCTTATGAGTTAAGTTTCATGAAAGTAATTGACTGGAACTGTGATGGGTAAGATCTTTTTGTTTTCTGTGTGTTTTTGTGATGTTTGGTTATTATATCTGCAATGTCAGCATGTTTTCTTATTACGAAAGTAGATAGCAAATTTAAAAAAAGAATTAAGAAGATATGCATATCTAAATAAAAAATCTGGGGCGTGCGCGCAACACACAACTTTCACTTACCAACTTACTTAGATTAGGAATTGACGTGTTTTGCTAAATATCATTTCCCAAAGTCACACATTTTTCTACATTCATATCTTATTTTTGTTAATCTTTAAAGCCGTTTTTGAGTAAATAAAAAACCCCATGAAAATGATACAAAATTTATTCAGTAAAGTCCCCCCTTCGGTTGATCAATTTTGATGAAATGTTGGCTACCACATATTTGGCATATTCATACATCAAATACCCAGTTTGATCAAAATCTTTAAAGCCGTTTTTGAGTAAAAAAAAAAACACCTGAAAATGATACAAAATTTATTAAGTAAAGTCCCCCCTCCGGTTAATCAATTTTGATGAAATTTTAACAGTCATATCTCGGTCATATAAATACATCAAATACCCAGTTTGATCAAAATCGTTAAAGCCGATTTAGAGTAAATAAAAAAAACATGTGAAAATGATACAAAATTTATTAAGTAAAGTCCCCCCTCCGGTAGATCAATTTTGATGAAATTTTTACAGTCATATTTCAGGCATATAAATGGATCAAATACTCAGTTTAATCAAAATCGTTAGAGCCGTTTTTGAGAAAATCGAAAAAAACTTAAAAAGTTATTAAATAAAGTACCCCCTCCCTTTGAGCAAATTTTTGAAATTTTTGCTGTCACATCGCGGGCTTATACATACTCTAAATACCCAATTTCAGGTTCGCACGGTTTATAGTTTTTGAGCTAGTCTGTTCACACACACACACACAGACCATTTCGCGGGACTTGGTCATTTCGACTCAGGGGACCCCAAAACGTGTATTTCCGTTGAAAACCGGAAGTCGAAATTTTTCACGATCGCAATACTTCCACTTACTATATATTTCATATATAGGTAAGTGAAAGTAAAAATAACTTCCAAGTATTGAGATATGACTGCTTTACGAATTACTTTATTTATTGAAGATAGCATAAATATCTTTGATAGGGGTCAAAATGTAAAAAGTTTGTTTTTGGTCTTTTATTATTCCAATTTTATACTAGTGAAAAATCCAATCTTCCTTTGTGATATATATTTCGAGGCTCATTGCCTCATCTTCAGGTGTACTGCAACAGTATTTACATAATATTTACAACTTTTTTTTAAAAAATTAACTTACAATAATTAAAAAATTTGGAAAATTTTTTTATTTAAAATCCTATATTACTACATTATATTCATTATATACATACCAATACATATATTATAACCATAAATACATCACTTAATTAAAATCTCGTCAATAAATAAATAATTATGTCAATTTGCACTTCTTTCTTTGGCCACGTCAGTTACTGGCTTTAGGCTGTTGCTACTTAATCCTGTTTATACTGGTATAAAATTGGAATAATAAAAGACCAAAAAGAAATTTAACAAAAAAAAAGAGAAAAAAAAAGGATTAAGTAGCAACAGCCTAAAGCCAGTAACAGTGAGGTGGCCAAAGAAAGAAGTGCAAATTGACATAATTATTTATTTGTTGACGAGATTTTAATAAATTGATGTATTTATGGTTATAATATATGTATTGGTATGTATATAATGAATATAATGTAATATAGGATTTTAAATAAAAAAATTTCCAAATTTTATAATTATTGTATGTTAATTTTTAAAAAAAAAGTTGTAAATATTATGTAAATACTGTTGCAGTACACCTGAAGATGGGGCAATGTGCCTCGAAACGTTGTTAGGTTTTTAATGTATTGAAAATATATATATATATATATATATATATATATATATATATATATATATATATATATCACAAAGGAAGATTGGATTTTTCACTGGTATAAAATTGGAATAATAAAAGACCAAAAAGAAATTTAAAAAGTCTTCCAGTAAATTATAAACTATCAAAAAATAAAACGTTTGTATATTAACTTTTAAAAAAAATGGAAATATGTTTGAAGAAAAAATTTGTCAAAATATCGTGTATTTTTATCATAGTTAAATATGAAAATAGAGATGTTCTATATGCATATATGCAAAGTCTATACTGTGTATACATAAACATATCCCTTCTGACAGTGTTCATGGAAAATTCAATATGGAACGGGGAATTATCTCGACATATCCCGCCCAGGACGGCTGACAGTTTCAATGACAAAGCTTTTCACACTTAAGCCCCACCTGAGTTTCCCAACAAAAAAAAAAATAAATAAATAAAAAGAGGCGGATTCGAATATCCAGCATAAAAAAATAAATATATCTTTACAGTATCGTATACAAGTTTATTTTTTTATTTATTTTTTTATGCTATGTTTATTCAGTGATAATTGAATAGATATTGTAACACTTGTGTGGGTTAAAATATTTTTTTTTTTTTAACGAAAATAATAATTTACAATAGCACACAAACTATGAAACTGAAATAATCAACAAGATTATAAAAAGTATCAAGTATCAACAAGATTACAAAGTATTTGTAACGACAATTTCAACCCAAAAGTAACCATATTGTAACGTTAAAAAAACAAAAATAACGTATTGTTTAAAGTCCCAGATCTTTTGTTGGAACGAACTGAAAGACGGAAAAAACAGTCAGAGCACGTGTTTGTGTCTACACGTGTTCGAGCCCAATCCACGACGTTCTACGAGGTTCTAGACTATCTCCTTACGACTATATATAAGGAGCGATTGACTGGACAGTCTATATCTTGATTGTGAAGCTCAAGCCATATGATTATTTGTGTTACAAAGTGATAATTTTTGTAACCTGTTCTAATATTTGTGTTGTTATAACTCGTGTGGCATCGATAATTGTTATTCTTCTTTGAATAAATATTGTTTTACCCACAGAAGTGCTACAATATGATCTGAGCTTCAGATCTAGACTAACTCTTCAGTCAACCGTTCCTTATATTTAGCCTGAAATAGAACTGTCTGGAATGTTCTTGACAAGCTTAGAAGGTACTTTAACAGTCACAAACATGTACTAGAACAGTTTTAACAACAAGTCTAGAACTATTTTAAATCATATGTTTGGTGTTTTGTTTCACGTTAGACTATTATATCATAGATGTTTTATCTAAATATTTGTTCTACGAAATAGACACTATTTTTATAACTATATTTATCTTGCTAAAATCTTAAGATTACAGTGGTTGATCCAATAATTTTCTATATGTGCACTTATTACTTTCACTTACCTATGTATGAAATATACAGTAAGGGAAAGTATTCCGATCGTGAAAAATTTCGACTTCCAGTTTTCAACGGAAATACACCTTTTGGGGTCCCCTGAGTCCAATTAACACAGTCCCGTGAAATGGTCTGTTTGCGTGTGTGTGTGAACAGAATAGCTCAAAATCTATAAATCACACGAACCTGAAATTGGGTATTTTGTATATGCATATGCCCGCGATGTGACAGCAATAATTTCATCAAAATTTTTCAAACGGAAGGGGTGCTTTATATCATAATTTTTTGCGTTTTATTCAATTTTCTCAAATACGGCGCTAAAGATTTTGATAAAACTGGGTATTTGATGTAAGTATATGCCCGCAATATGATAAGCAAAAATTTCATAATAATTGATTAAACGGAGGGGGTACTTTATTTCATAACTGCTTTTTCCATTTTTACGTTTTTTCAATTTTCTCAAAAATAGCTTTAAAAATTTTGATTAAACTCGTCATGCTTAATGAGAATCAAGTATTCCTTAACATCAGGTAAACTTAATCATTATTAAAATGTTCTGAATAGGCTTAAATGGGGAAGGGGCCTTTTTTGTTTTCCTATAATGTTCCTATAATTTGTTTTTGTTCATATGGAGAAATTATCTGTCTCTCGTTACGCCAAAAAATAAGAAATGGCTAAATATGACATATACAGGAGAAAAAGAAAATTCATAAAACCCCTTGCGATCATTAGAGCCCTCGCATGCGCAGTACGCCTTTAATGGCAGACGATTGTTTATAATTAAAGATGTTTTGTTTATTTAATGGAAACTATTTGTTTTCATGGTAACTTTATAAAAATAATTATAATATCAGACGACTTGGAATATTATGCTTGCATTGCCGAATTATCTCAAGTAAAAACTTTTATTTAATAATTAAACAATGCAGCGTACTTTAAAGAGCAAATGCAAAAAAAAAAAAAAAAAAAAAAATGGAATATAACAAAACACCTCAATTTCTAATCAAAGTAAGTTAGTAAGTGAAATTTGAGTATTGCGCGCATCGCACCAGATTTTTTCAGTACTTTTATCAATGCCTTAGAAAGAATTTACGAATATAATTAACGAATTTGCGAATATTACTTACGTCAACGTGAAATTCCCTATGATTTGATAATCCATACCTGTCTCGTGTCGGAAAATGGATTAATATTGCCGTATTATAAATCGTGTATGGATGGATTCCCCCAAACTGGGCATTGATTATTCAATATATTTATAACCATAACATTATCGGTTACTATTCCTGGCATAGAAGGGCCCTGTTAGTCTGGTTTACTCACCACTGTCTCATTACCCTGACTGGTCGATCAATATAGTCCTAGTAGATCTAGTAATGATGGGTGTCTGTTACAACCGGCACCTCTACTAAATAGCCCATAAATTGACTAGACCAATATATACATCTACATATTATATATAATTAATAGAGGTTGTCATATCCGTACTTAGTAATAGTTATTCATGAACGATATCTTGGATATGGGTTCTATTAAACTATACGATTAACCTAAGATTCTACTTCTAATATTCCAAAAAAAACAAACAAAACAAGCTTTATTATTCATTAGCTCTGAGGTAATGATTAGGAAGTTATGATTATTTTTTTAATCTTTATAAATAATCTTATTGAATAATAAGATTTCTCGAAGAAGATGTATATTAGATAATAATCATTTTATAAATTAATGTATTTCTGTTTAATTTATATAATATAACTGGCAGGTAACTAGACTTGCACATTTCAGATAATTTAATATTAAAGTGATTATGAAAAAGTTATGAACATGTTTACCTCCCACTCCTTCATAGAGTTTTACAGTAGAATAATTACTATCATTATTTTGTTTTTATACAGTTGTCAGTATAGTTGACCATGTTATGATTTTTATGTCTATGTTTAATATTCATGTTTTCGTTAAAAAAAAATAATTTTAGCCCACATAAGTGTTACAATATCTATTCAATTATCACTGAATAAACAGCATAAAAAAATAAAATAACTTGTGTGCGATACTGTAAAAATATATTTATTTTTTATTTTTGCTGGAAATTAGAATCCTCTTTTTTTTACGTGCTCTTTTTTTTTTTTTTTTTTTTAGGGAAACTCAGGTGGGGCTTAAGTGTGAAAAGCTTTGTCATTGAAACTGTCAGCCGTCCCGGGTGGGGATATGTCCAGAGAATTCCCGCTCCATATTGAATTTTCCATGAACACTGTCAGAAGGGATATGTTTATGTTCACAGTATAGGCTTTGCATATATACATATATAACATCTCTATTTACATATTTCAATAGGATAAAAATACACCATATTTTGACAAAATTTTGTTTACACATATTTCCATTTTTTTTTAAAGTAAATATACAAACATTTTACATGTTCAAAGATATGTATGCTATCTTCAATAAATAAAGTAATTCGTAAAGCAGTTATATCTCAATACTTTGAAGTTATTTTTTATTTAGATATGCATATCTGCTGACATTTTTTTTTTTTAAATTTGCTATCTACTATCGTAATAAGGAAATATGCTGATATTGCAGATATAAAAAAAAAACAACACAAACAGACCTTATCCTTCACAGTTCCAGTCAATTACTTTCATGAAACTTAACTCATAAGCAACTTTATCCAAGTTTATTCATTAACACTCCCGTCACGTCTTATATAAGTAATACTTAAATACGACTTACTAGTTACTTAAACATTAGTAATGAAGGTTTTCATTACTACTATTAAACTATTACACACAGACACCAAACAGATAAACAACATAATTGCATCGTGTATAGCTCACACTAAATGGTTAGCTCATAAAGATAGCTGACATTAAAATGTTGATGTACAACAAGACTTGAGCAGTTCAGCAAATTTAATATTAAAGTGTTTTTCAACATGTTAACCTCTCATGCCTTCGTAGAAATTTAGAGTAACATAATTACTAATTAATTACTATCATTATTTATTATTTTTTATACTTTCACTTACCTATATATGAAATATATAGTAAGTGGAAGTATTGCGATCGTGAAAAATTTCGATTTCCGGTTTTCAACGGAAATACACGTTTTGGGGTCCCCTGAGTCCAATTAACCAAGTCCCGCGAAATGGTCTGTGTGTGTGTGTGTGTGTCTGTGTGTGAGTGCGAGAGAACAGACTAGCTCAAAACTATAAACCGTGGGAACCTGAAATTGGGTATTTAGTGTATGTATATGCCCGCGATGTGACAGCGAAAATTTCATCAAAATTGCTCAAAGGGAGGGGGTACTTTATTTAATAACTTTTTAAGTTTTTTCGACTTTCTCAAAAACGGCTCTAACGATTTTGATTAAACTAAGTATTTAATCTAACTATATGCCCCAGATATGACTGTAAAAAATTCATCATAAATGATCAATTGGAGGGGGCACTTTACTTAATAAATGTTGTCCCATATTCACGTGTTCTTTTTATTTACTCAAAAACCGCTTAAAGAATTTTTATTAAACTCGGTATTTGGTGTATGTATATGCTCGCTATGTGACAGTCAAAATTGCATCAAAATTGATCAACCGGAGGGAGGACTTTACTTAATAGAGTAAATGAACTTTAATTTTATAAAGTAAATGAAAACAAAAATAAGAATGTGTGACTTTGAGAAGTGACAATTAACAAAACGTAACAAAATAAGAAATGGCTAAATATGAGATATGATAAAAATAAAGAAAACGTAAAGAGGAGAAAAAAGAAAAATATTCAGTCAACTCATAAAACTCGTTGAGCCCAAGCATGCGGAGTACGCCTTTAATGACTGACCATTGTTTATAATTATAGCCGTTAACAAAACGCATTAATTTCTAATCTAAGTAAGTTGGTAAGTGAAAGTTGTGTGTTGCGAGCACCCACCAGATTTTTTTTTTATACAGTTGGCAGTATAGTTGACCATGTTATGATTTTTACGTATATTTATATGTATACATTTACTTTTTTCTCTCTTTTATTTATTTTATAAATAACAAAACATGAATTTTTTTGCCCTAAAACTCAAAACAACAACAACAACAACAACAAAACATGAAAATAACAGAATACTAAAAAAAAAATTATAATGAAAATCGCAGACCTATAAGCATTCTCAGCAGACAAGCAATTTGTAAAAGATGAAAAAATTCTAAGAATTGTGACAAAATGGATGTTTGATTTGTATCAAGACCCGTTTGATTGGTTTCAAATATTTGTGTGAGTATAGAAAAGAAATCAGCTAGATAAATTAGGCTACAGTTTGAGAAGCTTAATAGGTAATGGTTGTTTTCCATCCACTAGCAAAATGCACATTTATCAATAATTATTTTAAGCATGAACCCATTGCAGTCCCATCAAAGTGCGTTTTTTGAGAAATTCAAAATTTGGATGCATGTCATAAAGAAGGTCATAGATTCAGCTTTAAAATGACATCAATTTCAACTCTTTATCTTGCCTAGAACATCTGCAATTTCAATTTACATATGACGCGACGAAAGTCAAAACTGTGCCTTTTTCAAACCCTCTATATAGCTATATTTTTAAACAACCGGTTGGGATATTGAGCTGAAATTTAGCATTTTTCTTAGTCTATAGGAAGGTATCCTACGTACCAAATTACATTAAAATCTGAGATGGTGGGGGGAAAAAAAAAAAAAAGTTTGTTGATATGAGATGGAATGGCCCAGGTTTTAAATTTTATTTTCTATTATTTTCATACAGACTTGGCCAACTTTCTACGTGCCTTTGATGCTACCTAAGGTGAATTATTTGAACAACTCGAAGTAAAATGAAACTTTTATATAAATATTTAAAAAATTTTCCTACTTTGATGAACTCTGTAATGAGAATAGGTTGTCCAAAATATTTGTGTCTGGACTCATTCAATGCATAATTTAACGCCCTACAACTTTAATAAGAACATTTTTTATTTCAATATTGTAAGTGCTTTACGAGATAATAATTATTATAATATATATTATAAGTCTCCAACCACAAAAGCAGACCTCCCCTACCAGCATACCACAGCTTTGCGGAGGAACAAAATTAATGGAACCATTAAAAAAATAAAACCTTTAGAAGCAGGGTCGTTCCATGTTAATTCAATACAAGCTTGAGTCTCAACATCTCAGATTTTCTTGAAATTTGATCATGTTTACTACTAATAACAAGTAGAACAATTGTGAAAGATTACTGAGATATTTCTACCCGCTTTTGAATTATTGGCCTCTAAAACCCTCAAAAATAGGTCCAGAAACAGAAAAAATCATGAAAAATAATACTGCCTATTTTTAAAAAAATATATTTTTTTTAAAAATGCCCTTTTTAGGAAATTGAAATTAAAATTTTAAACTTAGTTTTAAAAAACTTTCTTAATTACCAAACTTTTTTTTTTTTTTTTTTTTTTTTCGGTTGGCGCATTAGGCCTAATGAGACCTTTGGCCGCGCAGTGTCGTCTTCTTACAGACATTTGTTTTGCTTGCGGGAGTACAGACAGCCTGGAGGGGGTAGCCCAAACCTCACTTTGCTGCAAGCCATGGTCACCATGGTACAGCGGCAGACTGCCTATAGCTCCACAACCAATCCCATTGGGGTCAATTTGGCAATGTCCTTCCCACCGATGGCGTCAGCTCTCTCGGGTTCAAGGACAGTGACAAACTGGTCTAGGTCCAAGGATTATGGTAGCTCAGAGTCAGCAGGCCCCGAGGACCTATATTTCTTTCCCTGAAGCATACCGTCCCTGAACCAAACCTCCGGGCGGTTACTGACATCCTGGAAAACCATACCACGATTCTCGATGAGATACACGGGGAAGGTTCATCACTCATACGCCCGGTCGGTGTGAGTCGCCTCCAGTAGACTGACGGGCCTCACATACCCGGGGGTGGGGGTAGACTTGGACTGCGTGGCTTTTATTGGTGGGTGGTCACCCGAATGGAGCGGTCACCCATCCAAGTACTGACCACGATGGACGTTGCTTTACTTTGATTATCTATTGCAAGCGCCCTTGTCCACTCGGCCATCCCGGCCCCAATTACCAAACTATACATTGTTGTATATTACATGAAATGGCATAGAATGCACTATTAACGACACCAATCTCATAGTCTAAAATAGGACCAGAAAAAGAAAAAAATCATGATTAAAATTAGCTGTAGATATTTTCCAAATTTGACCAGGACTGTGAGACTGGTTTCGTTTAATAGTGCAGAATTTAACATTCTCAAGGACATCACTGAAAGAAAACTGATGGGTCATTCCATGTCAATTAAACACAGGCTTGAGGCTCACCATCTCAGATTTTTTTTAAATATGGTACATATGTACTATTACTATCATCTAGAACAATTGTGAAATATTACTGAGACATGTCAACCCGCTTTTGAATTATTTGCCTCTAAAACCCTCAAAAATAGTTCGAGAAACAGAAAAAATCATGATTAAAAATAACTGTAGATGCTTTCCGAATTTGACTAGGACTATAAGGTTGGTGTCGTTAATAGTCCATTCTATGCCATTTCATGTAATATTCAACAATGTATAGGTTGGTACTAAAGAAAGGTTTTTAAAACTAAGTTTAAAATTTTAATTTCAATTTCCCAAAAAGGGCATTTTTAAAAAATTTATATTTTTTTGAAAATAGGCAGTATGATTTTTTCTGTTTCTGGACATATTTTTGAAAACTTTAGAGACCAATAATTCAAAAACGGGTAGACCTATCTCAGTAATATTTCACAATTGTTCTAGTAGGTACAAGTAGTACCACGTGTACCAAATTTCAAAACAATTTGAGATGGGGAAGTTCGAAATGATATATTTTTGTGTTGATTTAACACTAGACCTACCAGAGCTGTCATCTAAATTGTTAAATTTGAGGTTTTTATTTTTCTTGACCTTACTGCACGACTTTTTCTATAATATATAGCTGTTTAATTTTTCAATATATATTTCTCTTTTTCTTTCGTTTTTCCTTATAATAATATATACTCTACCGTTGTCTACCCTGAGCGGTCTTTTGACCGCTAGAAAATATATGAAATTTTATGAAGTTATCTTTTCCAAAAAATGTCATCCTATAGGCGAGCGCAAGCGACGGTGCTGCTTCTTTGAGGAACTAGAAGGAAGTAGAGAAACGGGGATAGAAGCCATGCGATTACCTGGGATTCATAGGGTTTTTTGCCGTTTTTAATTTATTTTTCCATAATTAAAACCCGAGTGAGCAAAAAATTATTGGAAAAATGTCTAATAGGTATTGCTCGGTCCCTCAGTGTTCTTCAAAAAAATCTAAAGATGTGTCATTCCATTTGTTTCCAAAAAATAAAAAGCTTCTTAAAGAGTGGATTGTAAAATTAAGAATAGATAAGCCTGTTTCGATATTTAGTCTTCATTTTAAAGAAAGTGACTATGTTTATCCAGGTAAATATTAGTATTTGACATTTTATTATTCCAAAATGTTGGTTTTAAGCAAATAACATTGGGACCATGGTGTCATATTTGTTTTTCTTTTTTAATGTTCCCCATTTTTGTCTTACATCCGTTGTGCTTAATTGTTCCAAGTTTTCAATGCGAAGCCTGAAAGTTTTGACAAATAAATAAATAATATGACAAAGAATCTAAGCTGTCATAACAATGATTGTATGAATAGATAATTAATGTTATTACAAACCGAAAAACGTAGAGTAAAGTTACAATGATGTGTTTGCATTTACCAGAACTACCAGCTTTACACTTACAATGACAAGAAAATTGCTTATTATTATTAATAAATTTGATTTCCACTTTTATTTGATGGGGCAGTCCTTTAAAATTGCTAGTTTGAAGGCACAAGGCTTGTAAAATAACTGTTTTTTTACTTCTAGATATTATTCCACATGTTATAATATGGTTTGCATCAAGAATAGCCTGCCCTTCAATTAATGGTCCCTTAAAATTACCAACTATCTCTATTACATCAACTAAGTCTATCCCCGTTCTTTCCGACATTTTGAAAATGCTACTAGCGCACCCTATAGTCGATTGCGCCCGCCTATTGTGTTCTAGGAAAACGCCATGTGCTTACAGTTTGTTTTATGATGGGTACAGAGCGACTGCTGGTAACTCACGAGTTGAGGCAAAATGGCGATCATTAAAATTAGATTACTGGCTCTGTACGAGGCATTATAAATATTTTCGACGTGATTAGTTCTATTCGTAACAGTACGGGATGAAAATAATAAAAACGTTTGATAAAATAAAAAAACAACACTGTATTCAGATAAAAATAACAAAACGAATAATGAAAATAAAGAAACTTCTGTTGAAAAAAAATAAATAAACCACTTCAAAATATAAGTCTTAATATGCAGTTTTTTTTAGCAAGTCATAGTATCCCACACACGTAATCAACACACACTCTGTTTATATGTCTGTTTACCCGCAGTGTAGCCATTTACACAAATACATTTATGTAATTTGTGGCAACATTGACAAAGGCAGGTTTCTATTAGAAGTAGGCGCTGCTACAATTACAATCAACTGGGAAATACTATAATGTTTATTTCAAAAGTTGTCATTTGACCGCAATCGGTAAAAATAGGAACCGCTAAATGACGGCAGTAACCATTTATTTTTAAACTTTATATGTTATTATTTATTAATTATTTATTTATGTTATATTGTATTGTATATGTATTTGCTTATATTGTATATTATCATAATAGTCATCATTATTGTCATATTTAAATTTATATACTCATGAATTATATTTAGATTTTAGATGGGTAATTAATTGAATTATAGATATATTGAATAATATTTAGCTTATGGATTTTTTAGGGACGTCTATAACATTTATATGGTTACTAATTCATTATACCAGGTTTATATGTATTTAATGATTATTTTTTGTAATATATGTTATATATA
This sequence comes from Aelia acuminata, assembly GCA_911387785.2. Classification (NCBI taxonomy): domain Eukaryota; kingdom Metazoa; phylum Arthropoda; class Insecta; order Hemiptera; family Pentatomidae; genus Aelia; species Aelia acuminata. The sequence continues at coordinate 136,464,058 of OU426982.1, forward strand.
CTTTTTAAATAGCTATGTGGAGAAGATGTTGCCATATCATCATATTGTAGTTTAATATCACTCAAATATTATTGTTGGTAGACATAATACCTATTATCTAGATAAGCCATCTCTATTTGTATGGGGTATTCCCCGAAAAAAAAAATAAATAAAAAAAAAACGGTAGAAATAGGTATATATAATATGTCGGTAGGTTTAGTGTTAACGTGGAATGGCCCAGCAATAATATTCTGCTTGACTATATTGTCTAATAGTTGGTATAGATATATCAGAGAGATAAAGTGTAAAGCAATAAAAGAGTAAAGCAGATAAAGAGGACTGTAAAGCAATGTGAAGCAGTGTAGAGAGGCACAGTGAGGCGTGACCCAGCATTGGCACGGAGCCCAGGGACATGCTCACGAAGTTCAACACGAGAAGGGTTCGGCATTCCAAGTGGAATTCCAAACGGCGTATATATCTCGTAGGGTGCATTCACACTGCATGCCGAACATAAAAAAGACTCAAACACTGACGAACAAACAACATTACAAGAATTATAAATATTGTAACGTGACACAAAAGATAAAACAAATGGTTTAGAATAGTTATAGACTTGTTGGAACGAACTTACATTTGGAACAAACTGTCATAGTACATGTTTGTGACTACGATGTTGGAGTACGCCGGCCCAGAACCTTCGAGGCTGTTCTTCTTACGACTAAATATAAGGTGCGATAGACTGGAGATTTAATCTGAAGATCAAGTGTTATGGTTATTTTTTTGTTGCAAAGAAATTATTGTATTTTTGTAACCTGTTTAAATATTTGTGTTTTCATTGTTTGTGTGGCATTGTAAATTATTATTTTCGTTTAATAAAAATTGTTTAATCCACTTAAGTGTTACAATATAATTATTTAAAAAATCTGGTGCGTGCTCTCAACACACAACTTTCTCTTACCAACTTAGATTAGAAATTAATGCGTTGTACTAATGCCACTTCTCACTCAGTTACACATTTTTCCACATTCATTTCTTATTTTTGTTTTCATTTGCTCTATAACGAACACTAATTTCTCTTATTATTAAATAAAAGTTTTTACTTGAGAAAATTCGGCAATGCAAGCATAATACTCCAAGTCGACTGATTTTATAATTCTCTATGCACTTGTTGAAAATTTCATTTAGTCACCATGAAACCAATAATTTCCATTAAATTAACAGCTTTAATTATGAACAATGATCTGTCATTAAAGGCATGCGTGGGCTCAACGTGTTTTATGAGTTGACTCAATATTTTCCTTTTTTTTCTCCTCTATATGTTTACTTGGTTTTTATCATATCTCATATTTAGCTTTTTCTTATTTTTAGACTGTTGATAGAATAATTGTAAATAGTTATTGTAATTACTATAAGTAATAAGTAATATTACTTATTATTTTTAATAAGTAATAATAATCTATAGGTTTTTTAAAAGCTATTTAATTTAAATATCTATTTAATATAGATATTTAAATATCTATTTAATTACCTTATTTTATTAAATACCTATTTAAATATCTATAGGTTTTTTAAAAACCTAATCTATATTCACCTAATAAAGATTTTTGGACTAATTACCTATGAGAGAGGTAACTAGTCGCGAAAAAAAGCCTTATTAATTACGGTTTTTAAAATTTCAGTTGGCGAGAACTAACAAGAGAAAACGTTGGTCGTGGTGGTCGGGGGAGTGGGGCGAAGCCCCATCCCCCTCCCCCACCGCTACACCACATAATAAGGGCTTTTTGGATATTTACCTTTGCGAGAGGTAATTAGTCAGGAAAAAAAAAAACATAGTAATTAGTTAATGAAAATTTAGGCGTGCTTATTACATAAGTATTATTTGAGTGACAGATGTTAATTAGATTTAAAAAACCTTATGACTTGAATAAAATATCATTATTGATATTGGCTGTACTAAGAAAAGTTGTTTGATATAACTAAAAATATTTAGAACATAAAACATAGACATAATGAGAGACAGTTAATTTCTCCATATAAATAAAAACGAAGATACTTCATAGGAAACAAACAAACAAAAAATGCCCCTCCCCTATTTAAGCACCCTCAGAACATTTTAATAATGATAAAGCTTACATGTTATTAAAGAACACCTAATTTTCATAAAACATGACGAATTTGATGAAAATCGTCAAAGGCGTTTTTGAGATAATCGAAAAAAAGGTAAAAATTGCAAAAAAAGTTATAAAATAAAGTGCCCCCTCCGTTAGTCCAATTTTGATGAAATGCTGGCTATCACATCTTACATCAAATACCCAGTTTGATGAAAATCGTTAAAGCCGTTTTTGAGTAAAAACAAAAAACACGTGGAAATGATACAAAAATTATTTATAAGCCCCCTCAGAACATTTTAATAATGATAAAGCTTTCCTGATATTAAATAATAACTAATTTTCATTAAACATAACGAATTTGATAAATATCGTTAAAGCCGTTTTTGAGATAATCGATCAAAAAGGTAAAAATTGGACAAAATTTATTAAGTAAAGTCCCCCCTCCTGTTGATCAATTTTGATGAAATTTTAACAGTCACATCTCGGGCATATACATGCATCAAATACCCAGTTTAATCAAAATCGTTAAAGCCAATTTTGCGATGGTAGAATAATAAAAAATACACGTGAAAATAATACAAACTTTATTAAGTAAAGTCACTCCTCTGGTTAATCAATTTTGATGGAATTTTTACAGTCATATCTCGGGGGTATTAATACATCAAATTCTCAGTTTAATCAAACTCGTTAGAGCCGTTTTTGAGAAAATCGAAAAAAGACGTAAAAAGTTACTAAATAAAGTACTCCCTCCCTTTGAGCAATTTTGATGAAATTTTTGCTGTCACATCGCGGGCATAAACCTGCACTAAATACCGAATTTCAGGTTCGCACGGTTTATAGTTTTTGTGCTAGTCTGTTCACACACAGAGACCATTTCGCGGGACTAGGTCATTTGGACTCAGGGGACCCCAAAACGTGTATTTCCGTTGAAAACCGTCGAAATTTTTCACGATCGCAATATTTCCACTTACTATATATTTCATATATAGGTAAGTGAAAGTAAAAACACACACACAAAACAACAAGATCAATATAATAGGACAGTTACTTAATACTTTTTTAAATTAACAGTTAGGAAAAAAGCGATAAGAGTAAATTTTATTCATTGATTAAAGTTTTGGACTTGCCCATATGTTTTTTTCTGATTGATATACATTTTTAGCAGCACGCTCTTCGCGTTCTGTCAATGCTCTCGTCTTCTCACTTTGTTTCTATTGTAAGAAAAAATAAAAACATTTCTCGAATATATTTAAGTCCTGATTTAGTTTTAAGACAGTTGCTACCAATTTTCATGGAAACCAATATAATGAAAAAATATTATTTTTTTACAACCGCGGCCTTGCTACAATAAGATCTCCAATATTTTCTCATACTACCCATTTATTAATTGTATATTATATTTTCATTTTCCAATAGGAAGAACTTATTACATGTTTATTACTAACACCAACTTAAACATTAGAACCAACGCTTCAGAAGTTTCTTACATCTTCAGGGTTAATTCCTTATTTTTCTATATTAACGATCTATAGCAATATACATTTATATATATTGTCTACCATTAATATATATTTCTTTTCATTATTAACCATAATGCGTCATTATTTATAAATAAAACCACCTTTTTCAATGCACATTATAAAAATAAGAACATATTTTTAAATGCACAATATATCAAGGAAAACAAAACAAGGCAATCTTAGTCAAGTATTATTTTGATCCTTTATTTAAGTTTCACTTTTTTACTTAATAGTTCTACCTTTCGGAATTTATGCCATTACCAATATAACAATATCTGGGTTTACACTATCAAAGGATGCTTAGAAATCTTTTTTTTAATTTCTTAAAAATTATTTGTAATGAAGACATTGCATTTTTTCGATTAACCCCTTCATTTGGAAGTAGTAGAAAATGGTCGCAAGGTTTTTGTCGAAGGTTTCATTTTTTTTAGTTTGTCGAGATGAACATTTTTGGTTATATACACTTTTCCGATTCTCGCCGTCGTTAGCGAGTTACAAGCAAGAACATGCGATTTCAGTCAATAGAATAAGCTCACTTGCTTTCCGGTAAAGCGATATGTGTATTTAAGTATTCCGTCTTCTAACCTGATATCAAAGGAAAGGAATTTAAGAGGTTCAAAATAATCTACAATTTAAACACATCTATTCTTGACTTCAACCCTCAGCTATGCCCATGACGCACTAAATACCCACTATACGATACTAAATATACGGGGAGTAATTCAATTACCTTGGATTTAAGTAGGTTAATGAATGATTCGCACAGTACAGCTAGTTTTTTATTTATTTGAGGCTAGACAATTTTTGTGATCCTTTATTTAAGCCTCACTTTTTTTAATTTTAATCTTTTAGGATAGATTTCCTTGAAATATAGTGCATTTAAAAAGGTGGTTTTATTTATAAATAAATGACCGATCATGTTAAATAGTGAAAAGAACTATATGGTACCTTACTATAATGTATATTGCGGGAGATCGTTAATAGAAAAATAAGGTATTTATTCCATGAAATAACTCTGAAGTGCATCTTTACCCGGTTAATATAATCGAATCATAGCCGCGCATTGGCTAAAATGCATAGTTTCCCGGGATTCATTTAATACTTTTTTTTACTTTCACTTACCTATATATGAAATATATAGTAAGTGGAAGTATTGCGATCGTGAAAAAATTCGACTTCCGGTTTTCAACGGAAATACACGTTTTGGGGTCCCCTGAGTCGAAATGACCAAGTCCCGCGAAATGGTCTGTGTGTGTGTGTCTGTGTGTGTGTGTGTGTGTGTGTGTGTGTGTGTGTATGTGAACAGACTAGCTCAAAAACTATAAACCGTGCGATCCTGAAATTGGGTATTTAGTGTAGGTATATGCCCGCGATGTGACAGCATAAATTTCATCAAAATTACTTTAAGGGAGGGGGTACTTTACTTAATAACTTTTTAGGTTTTTTTCGATTTTCTTAAAAACGGCTCTAACGATTTTGATTAAACTGAGTATTTCATCTATTTATATGCTAGAGATATGACTGTTAAAATTTCATTAAAATTGATTAACCGGAGGGGGGACTTTACTTAATAAATTCTGTAACATTTTTACGTGTTTTTTTATTTACTCTAAATCGGCTTTAACGATTTTGATCAAACTGGGTATTTGATGTATGTATATGCCCGAGATATGACTGTTAAAATTTCATTAAAATTGATTAACCGGAGGGGGGACTTTACTTAATAAATTTTGTATCATTTCCACGGGTTTTTTATTTACTCAAAAGCGGCTTTAACGATTAACAAAAATAAGATATGGATGTAGAAAAATGTGTGACTTTGGGAAATTATATTTAACAAAACACGTCAATTTCTTATCTAAGTAAGTTGGTAAGTGAAAGTTGTGTGTTGCGCGCACGCACCAGATTTTTTTATTATAGAAATAACGATGGACTATTAGACTGAAAGGTCAAGCTTTTCTACATAGATTGAAGGGGTTCCATAATAACGACCGATAATAAATTAAAACGTAATTTTGAGCGTTTACTTAATTTTTCATAAAACGGAGGCGGCATTGTATTCTTCTCAGAAAAGGCAGTCAATTTTTCCTTATTTGAATAAAGAGTAAAGAAAAAATCTTTAGGGTTAAGTAATGGAATAAATACGTTATTTTTCTATTAACGATCTCAAGCAACATATTATGTAAGTAGAGTACTAAATACGTTTCGGAAGTTTCTATGCTCGAAATGTTGGTTATAATGCTGAAATATATTTTTCACTTTCACTTACCTATATATGAAATATATAGTAAGTGGAAGTATTGCGATCGTGAAAAAATTCGACTTCCGGTTTACAACGGAAATACACGTTTTGGGGTCCCCTGAGTCGAAATGACCAAGTCCCGCGAAATGGTCTGTGTGTGTGTGTGTCTGTGTGTGTGTGTGTGTGTGTGTGTGTGTGTGTGTGTGTGTGTGTGTGTGTGTGTGTGTGTGTGTGAACAGACTAGTTCAAAAACTATAAACCGTGCGATCCTGAAATTAGGTATTTAGTGTAGGTATATGCCCACGATATGACAGCATAAATTTTATCAAAATTACTTAAAGGGAGGGGGTACTTTACTTAATAACTTTTTAGGTTTTTTTCGATTTTCTCAATAACGGCTCTAACGATTTTGATTAAACTGAGTATTTCATCTATTTATATGCCCGAGATATGACTGTAAAAATTTCATCAAAATCGATTAACCGGAGGGGGGACTTTACTTAGTAAATTTTGTAACATTTTCACGTGTTTTTTTTATTTACTCTAAATCGGCTTTAACGATTTTGATCAAACTGGGTATTTGATGTATTTATATGCCCGAGATATGATTGTAAAAATTTCATCAAAATTGATTAACCGGAGGGGGGACTTTACTTAATAAATTTTGTAACATTTTCATGTGTTTTCTTGATTTTCTCAAAAACGGCTTTAACGATTTTGATTAAACTTAGTATTTGATCTATTTATATGCCCGAGATATGTCTGTAAATATTTCATCAAAATTGATCAACCGCAGGGGGCACTTTACTTAATAAATTTTGTATCATTTTTACGTGCTTTTTTTATTTACTCAAAAACGGCTTTCACGATTGTGACCAAACTGGGTATTTGATGTATGTATATGCCAAATATGTGATAGCCAACATTTCATCAAAATTGATCAACCGAAGGGGGGACTTTACTTAATAAATTTTGTATCATTTTCACGGTGTTTTTTATTTACTCAAAAACGGCTTTAACGATTAATAAAAATAAGATATGAATGTAGAAAAATGTGTGACTTTGGGAAATGATATTAAACAAAACACGTCAATTTCTTATCTAAGTAAGTTGGTAAGTGAAAGTTGTGTGTTGCGCGCACGCACTAGATTTTTTAAACATTTAATACAGGTACAGTTCAGATCCACCATGGTTTTTATCATTCCTCGAAATCTAGACTGAGCACTACCCTAATGAAGGACAGAATGGTAGTATTCGCCGAAGTATAGTGAGTACAATCAAACTTATTTCTCACGCTCCTCTGTTTTTTTGCCCATAAGAGACTGTTATTAAAAGATTCGACATGGTAAAATTATTGTAAGTGCATTATATCGTATGTCTGTCAAATGTTAAGTTGGCCGTAGATAAATGTGTTGTGAGTTCCCCAAAATTACACAAGTTAGTTCGCCGTTGGAATAAAGTTGGTTACAACCAAAGCTATTGCTATTCTTTAATAATTCAGTATTCAGTATCGGGGTCACCTGTGGTGTTGTGGTTAGCATGGCAACCTACAATACTAAAGATCGCGGGTTCAATTCCAGCGGTGGCCCTAGGATTTTTTAATGGGAGTAAAAAATCCTTAGCTATGCCGTCCCTCGGATAGGACGTAATATGGAGGTCCCGAGCCTGTACGATGTCAGGTACTTGTTAAAGATCCCTATCCTAATTATACCTGGATAGGCAAAATTTAGGACTCCCACTGTAGCATCGTCCGATTAGCCTAAGTAGCATAAAAATGGACGTTAAACAAACAAACAAATAATTCAGTAAATTTTCAATTCTTATTGACATAATTAATGTTTTTGTTTCTCTTTTATATATACTTTGATCAATTGGGCCCGTTACCATGCATGCGTCATTGTTTTTCTTAGATGGTTAAGTGTGTTGATTCATTTCTTTATTTCACAGTTTATCATTAAGAGTTTATTATATATGTTTATTGTTCATCTCATCAACTTCCTTTTATTACAGTTTTCTGGGTATTGGTCTTTATTATTTTACTAATTGTATTTTATTCCTACAATTAAACTTAATTTTGTCAGCACTCCCTGTTTGGTTATTATTATTTCATTCTCCACTTTTCTTTTAAATTAGTACATTAGCATCTTGACATCGCACATCCAGAATGAAAAAGGCACAACTCAAAAAGTGATGTTTTCAGGAAATCCCGTTTAAAGTTTTATACTTTTTTGAACCTCATATTCAGTCTGTTTTGAACGTTTTTTTACGAATTCGTTATTTTTTTTGTATCTAGTTTAATATTATCTGGCCCTCTCCAATTTTTTTCAACGACAGGAAACAGAATTTAAATTTTTTTTTTTTGAAAATTTTAGTGTTGCGCTTTTTTACATTTTTCATGAATACATATCTTTTTTAGATGTACCTATTGCTGGATTCTTCTCTTGTCGTTCAGAAATGGTAAAAACTAAGAACTGATAGGAATTAAATTTAAAAAATGGATAATAGGAAAATATGAGTAAATAAAATTTTCAAATAAAGTAATATGAAATATTTTATATGAAAATTACAAAGTACAAAAAAAAAAAAAAGTATTAATGATTTACATCAGTCTTTCTTGGCTGTTTCTCATTCATCACAGCATAATTGCTTATATCACATCTTCACATTTTTTTTTTATTTATTTTTTTTTTTTTGCGGCCAACGCTCACACTAGAAAAAGGTCTGCAAGCTACAAATATAGAACCCGTTCCAATGAATCGTACAATACTACTAACTTTTTAGAGTTGAGCCCCTTTCATTCTCGGTATGCAACATGTATATATTTATGTTTCTTATTTTGTTTTGTTTTTCCTCTCTCTTCTAAAATTTAAAACGTTGGAGTTATTAAATATTGGAAAAGGCGTGACAAGTCTTTATTTATTCACGAAATTGCTCATGATTTTTTATTTAAATAAAAAATCATGAGCAGTTTGATCGGTATTATCTATAATAAAGGGACAAGTTAAACACACCATAGAGGCCTGACAAGGTACTTGTTACCGAGTAGAATACATTAAACTAGAAGGAAATGGCACCCCAGGAAGTGCCCGTGGGGCAGAAATAAGAACCGCAATCAAAGGACAATTTGGGGGGCGTGGACTATGGGGTCTGCGGTTGGCAGGACAGACCTCAGCCGAGGGTCAGTTAAATATTCGAAGCCCCCTAAATACAGTCCTCGGGTCAAGTGGCCCCTTCTGCGAACGAGTTATCGCCTTCTGTGCCCGGGGGAAGTGGAAGTGGGATCATGCAAATATATGGCCCCTACTAGTATATGGTCTCTTTTGTTAGCTCTCAGGCTCCGAGATTCAATAATACGAATCCCCAACTAGGAACGAAGTCTATTTTATTTCGAATATTCGGAAAGTTTCAAAGACAATAATCTCAGTTTCGAGAAACTTGAAGTTCGGAATTTAGGTTTTAAACGCGATGTAGGTAACCACTAAGAAAGGAATTTCAAAAATGTAACCCCCAAGGGTTTTAAATGGCGAATTTGTAGTTTATCTCTGACGGACACCTATTTTTACACTTCGAGAAAAAATATCTTATTTGGACTCATTTTAAAGATCTTGATACGACGAGATTAACTCGAAAGCCCCAACGGGACGTCGAAAACTATGTTTTAAGCCGAAAAATGAAGTGTTCACGACGAATAAGCATTTTTTGTTTCGGCGATTTTAGTGAACTCTCTCCATTGCGCGTCTCCCTCTCTTCTACCGAGACGGCAGCTTCCCCCTCTAACATTCCACCTACCGGAAGCTCCGATTCTTCAAAATCTCCTTAACATCAGTTAACATATCATACTAAGAATTTATTTTAAAGGATCGTGGGCAAAGCCGCGGCGGGGAATGCTAGTCATATAACTTATAAGTGGGCCATTCCACGTCATTTCAACACAAAAATGTATCATTTTGATCCTCACCATTTCAGATACTCTTGAAATTTGGAACGTGTGTACTAATTGTATCTACTAGAACAATTGTGAAATATTACTGAGATATGTCTACCCGTTTTTGAATTATTGATCTCTAAATTCCTCAAAAATAGGCCCAGGAAAACAAAAAATCATGATTAAAAATAGCTATAGATGTTTTCCAAATTTGACTAAGACTATGATATTTGTGTCGTTTAACAGCGCATTCCATGCCATTTCATATGATATACTACAATGTATAGGTATAGGGAGTATGACTTATTTTTTTTAAAAATATATAAAATTAAAACAAACATGGCCTTTTTGAGAAAATTGAAATTAAAATTTTAAATTTGGTTTTAAGAAAATTTCTTTAGTACCAACCTATACATTTTTGTATATCATATGAAACATCTCAGTAATATTTCACAATTGTTCTAGTAGATACAATCAGTACACATATACCAGATTTCAAGAACATCTGAAATGGTGAGGCTCAAGTCTGTGTTGAATTGACGTGGAATGACCCAAGTTATAATTGTCGTGGGTTCGCAGCCAGGTGGCTCTGGGATTTTTTAAAGGGAGTAAAAAAATTCCTTGACTATGGCTTCCCTCGGATAGGACGTAAAAGGGAGGTCCTGTGCCTGTCTGATGTCAGGTAATCGTTTCAGATCCCTATCCTAATTATACCTAGATATGCAAAATTTAGGACTCCCACTGTAGCATCGTCAGATTAGCCTTAGTAGCATAAAGGGACTTTAAACGGACAAACAAGTTATAAGCTATAATGGTCTATTACAAGGTGTAATGGCTAGTATAACATCCTAAAATGTTCAGCTATTTTTCAATTGTTTCATGATTATCTGTTTATACAGATCCATAATAATTTCTTAAAAGAATTTGTTGGAACAATATCCCTAACTTCAAAAAGAAAAATAGCGAAAATGTTTAGCTCGCGCCTTTTGTCCCGAAACTTACAAATTAGGACTACAAAACTATTATTCTTCCTTTAAGGATGTGAAACGTGACCGATAACATTTAGGGATGAATAAAGTCTGAGGTTTTTCAAAGTGTGGTATTGCGTATTATAAAGGTTATTGCAGCACGGCATGGGCATCTAAAATTGCTAAACTTGTTGGTGAGCAAATCCCTAAAGATTAATAAGCACTGGGCAGACTGGGAAACGTTCGAGAGGTAGGCCGAAATGGAGGTGGGAGGATTGTGTGAAGACAGATCTGGCGAAGTTGGGTCTCAGGTGACCCCCTAAGTTATAAGTTGAACTTTAACACTATTTTTTTTTTCTTTTCTATATTTTGTCTTCTAAATTTGATTTCTATTGAGATTTTATGAAGATTGCTAAAAAAAAAAAATTGCGGCTGAGTTTAATGCTTTTCGATCTATCGGACGGGAGCTATTCCAGGGCATTGTGCAGTGCTGGCAATCCAACAATAATAAAATAAACCATAAGAAATACTATCCTACTAGGTGTTTGTTTATAATACGATTATAATTATAATTTTTATTAAAAAATAAATGTTTATACGTTTATAAGTACTCGTGTATGAATATAAATATAAATAAATACAAATAAATATAAAAAATAAATGAACTATTTTGGCTGCCATGTCACCTGAAATCGAGTACTTTTTCTCTTTTCAGAGAATTAAATATTAAAATTTTTTCCAAACGAGAGCGTGACTCTCAGGTATTCTTTTTCGGCAGTCAGAATGTTAAAGATCTAATTGTTTGGCCGAGGAGGCAGTCAAGTGTGAGCCACCGGTGGTACACACCGGCGTGAACGTGTTAAACTTTCTTTTTATTTTTAGTTATAAGTTGAACATTAACATTTTATTTTGTGTTCTCTGTAAGCCCAGCATGACTCTTCCAGTTTTACTGGAGAAAAAGGAAATTAGAAAAAAAAAATCATAAATGAATAATTATGTTTTTCTGTTTAAATATTTAAGGCTTTACAGTACAGCAATGCCTTTCCTATGGCTCTAACATTGCAGGAGGATATGAATTTCATTTTTCCTTTTTTTTTTTTTTTTTTTTATCTTGCCGCAGATAATTTCGCACAAGCAATTAACTTACAAATGGAACAGATTTTTAATTTCGACGAGCAGTGAGAGAGAGAGAGAGAACCAGCGATACGGTCGCAATAAGAGAAATTGCAGGCCGCGGTTGAAATTGGTCCGCTTGAATGAGCTCCGGGTCGTGTTTTAGAGATCCACGACCCGGTGGGGGGGGGGTCGTACCGCCCCTATCCCCCCTGTTGCCCCCCTATCGCCCAGGACAGAACAATGGCTGGGTCCACAATGGGCCGAAGAGAGGACGGAATTGCTTTACCTTCCACCACCAACAAACTGTCCGCTCGATATTCGATAGTTCATGCCGGGATCACACAGCAGGGCCTCTCAATAAAGGACAGCCATAATAGGGCCGTGGGGGACAATATGTTCAATTATACAACTTCCTTGTACAACCTGCTTGTTCCACCCTCTGCTTACCACTAACACCCACCACTACCTTTTCGTACATGATTCACCCCCTTACATGTTTACAGAAAAATATACGGTAGAAGAAAAATTTCTAGTTAGAGATTCAAGATTTTATAAGTTTAAGTTTTAAGGTAACAAACATTAAAAAAAGCCCTTAACTATTCACGTCGGGTCATATTGACCCATACCAAGTTTCATTTCATTCTGTTTATACCTCTTTGGCATTGAATGGTCACCAAACTTTGACATATCCTTTGTTTTGGCTCCAGTAACTTCTTGCCAGTGTCTGGAAAATAAGGGATGTGTTTATTTTATAGAAATCGAAATTTGAACCGAGGTTAGTAGTTGTGCAAGCCATTTTTTTGTGTCCAATGCGGGTTTTGCATTTTTAAAAAACACTCATTTCTTATTTTTTTTTCACTTCAAAGGTTGTTTGTAGACAAATTTTTGAAATTTAAGTAAATCAAAATAATAATAATAATAATGTTAAGGAGTTCCTTTATTTTAGTACTTCATTTCAGACCTAGAATTCAACTTGTTATTCATATTTTAAAACTTTCATTTATTGTATACATAAATAAATATATATTTTCAAGCCTTCTCCAATTGTTTAAAACTCACATCTTACACCCTAAGGTTATTTAAATATTTTTTTTGTTCTGTGTCATATTGACCCGAGGTGAGTAGGTAAGTAACATTGATTAGGGTGAGTAGTTAAGGGTTAAAAAGCTCTCTCTATGTAATAGATATTTAGTGAAGAGAAGGGATTGACTTATTAGCTAAAGTGGAAAGTGCGCCTTACTAGTATTACAGAAATCCGGATTAATTCCCCGCCATCCCTACTCTTTTCTCTTTTTATAAAAATTATTTTAAGAATTTTGATGCCATCATGACAATAACAAAAAACAAAAGAATTATATTTAAACGAATTTACAATGGCTATGAGACCTCACATTATGGACAAGTTGTACATGCGTTGTGTAAACGTCCTAATTCCTTCGGTTGATTCGTCCACCTTTGGTCAAATTTTCTACGCGATAATTTATTTTCAAAAACCCTCCGCCTTTGCTCATCCCTCAATGTTTTTGGTCATGTTTCGCATCTATATAGGACCATATGAAGAATAATACTTTTGTAAATCTTAATTTTTAAGTTTCGGGTAAAAAGGTGCGAGCTAAGCAATTTCGCTACTTAAAAGTAGCAACTTTTCCGGCTTTTAATCTAGCCTTAATTTCCTCATCGATTTCGTTTTTTCTAGTTACCATCGCCCCTAAATATCTTAACTTCTCTACGTCTTCAAAATTATTCGCTGCTACATTAAAATCACCACTTCTAAGGCTTATCTGTACTTTGTCTTATCCTTATTTATTTCCAGCCCACGTACTTGACCAGCTTTCATCAAAGATTTTGTTCTATGGTTTCCGTGTACTCACTAAACAATACCAAATCATCGGTATATTCGAGCACGGATATAATTCCTCTCAGATTCAAAGCCTTTGCGTTACGTGTCCCTTCCCTAATGACATATTCCAGTGCTAAATAATGCTGGTGATAGAGAATCAGCTTGTTTCAAACCAGAGCGAACCTCGAACTTCTACCGATTCTAAATTTATTGAACGTTCCGCTCTTACACATTTTTTTAGTTTTCCTTGCACGATGGTTAATCGGATCAGATGCCTTTTTGAAATCGATGAAAAACTGGCGTAGTATTACTGTAAATACAGGTGTAAAATACAAAAAACTCTTTAAATTAAAAAAAAAAAAATAGTGCCTTTACATTAAGCACAATTTAAAACGGTTTTACTCCATGATATTTATTGAACCTAATGCTTTTGATAGCCACAATTGGCTAACTAAAAAGCTGTAATAACATACTACAACACTAAAAACACACAACTTTCATTTACCAACTTACTTAAATTAAAAATTGATGTGTTTTGTTAATTGCCACTTCTCAAAGACACATTTTTCCACATTCATTTCTTACTTTTGTTTTTATTTGCTCTATAAAAAACACTAATTTTTTTATTATTAAATAAAAGTTTTTGCTTGTAGTAATTTGGCAATACAAGCATAATACTCCAAGTCGTCTGATTTTATGATTCTCTATGTAGTTGTTGAAAACTTCTTTTACCATGAAACAAATAATTTCCATTAAATGAGCAGAACGGTTTTAATTATGAACAATGGTCTGTCATTAAAGGCGTACTCCGCCGCATGAGTGTGTTCAAAGCCTTTTATGAGCTGACGGAATATTTTTCTTTTTTTCTCCTCTATATGTTAACTTGATTTTTTTCCTATTTCAAATTTAGCCCTTTCTTCTTTTTAGGTGTAACGAGAGACAGTTTATTTCTCCATATAAACAAAAACAAAGGTACTTTAGAACCTTACCTCAGAACATTTTAATATCGATAAAGCTTACCTGATATTAAAGAACACCTTATTTTCATTAAACATGGTGAATTTGATCAAAATCATTAAAGCCGTTTTTGAGATAATCGAAAAAAAAGGTGAAAATTGGAAAAAAGTTATAAAATAAAGTGCCCCCTCCGTTTAACCAATTTTTATGAAATGTTGGCTGTCATATCTTTGGCATATACCTACATCAAATACCCAGTTTGATCACAATCGTTAAAGCCGTTTTTGAGTAAATAAAAAAAACACATGAAAATGATACAAAATTTATTAAGTAAAGTGCCCCCTGCGGTTGATCAATTTTGATGAAATTTTTACAGTCATATCTCGGACATATTAATATATCAAGTTAGTTTAATCAAGATCGTTAGAGCCGTTTTTGAGAAAATAGAAAAAAACATAAAAAGTTTTTAAATAAAGTACCCCCTCCCTTAGACCAATTTTGATGAAATTTTTGCTGTTACATCGCGTACATACATACACTAAATACCCAATTTCAGGTTCGCACGGTTTATAGTTTTTGAGCAAGTCTGTTCACACACACACACAGACCATTACGCGGGACTTGGTTATTTGGACTCAGAGGACCCCAAAACGTGTATTTCCGATGAAACCTGAAGTCGAAATTTTTCACGATCGCAATAATTCCCCTTACTATATATTTCATATTTAGGTAAGTGAAAGTAAAAAAGCATTATCAGAACTGGAACAACGGGTGGATGCATGGAGGGTATGTGGGAAGAAAGTATTGTAACGTTAAGGGCCGCTTTCTCCAAGTTAGTTTAAACCGAGTTTAAATTTAATCCGGATTATCTCTTGGTTTAAACCAGATGTGACTTTCTTCAAGTCGGTTTAAACTCTAAACTTGGTTTAAACTTAGATTAAGTTAATCCTTCATTTTTCCCGGTTTAAACTCTGAATTAGGTTTAAACTGCAGAATATAAACAAACATTTTGTGCGATAACATACTCGCTCTTGTTACTCAAGAATTATTGTTTTGCACTTGGCTGAATATAAAAATGGAAAATATACATAATTGAAATTTTAAATGACATGGTAGAAGAAGATTATGATGTGTTTTTGTTGCCAAAGAGACGCATCAATAGACGCAATCAGTTAATCCAAGAATATTTTCAGAATATGTTAAATCAGTGAAGTAGAATTGAGATGAGAAAAAAATGTTTCTTAACGTGCATTATTTTTATTGTAATTGGTTCATAATTAATATCTAGGTTATGTTGAAAATTATCTTTCACTTGAATATCTCATAATGATGTAATTTTATTATTATTAAGCTATAATAATTATATATCGCTCAACTTAGATCATTTATTATTTAAACAAAATGATAATAATAATAATTATTATTTGAATTATTATTTGAAAAAAAATTATGAAATGTAATAGAGGTTATTATTATTCTTGGGGTAATAATATCATATTATAAAGAACATTTTATTAACATACAAATTAAATCTCTGAAAACAGCACCGCTCTTTTCATTGAATTTATTCGCCAATTTCTTCCATTCATCCTCCTTCTCTTTGACAGTAACGAAATCTGTTTTTTTGGGTTCAAAAATGTCTCTCTTCTCTTCCACAAGAGCCAGAAGAGCATTAATTTCACACTGAGAAAAGTTTTTACTTCTTTTTGCACCATTTTTATAGAACACTTTCACCTTATTTACTTTTTTGGTGAAAACAAAATAATATGTATAATTTTCCATAACCCTTACATTACCTTCTCTTTCCATAGAAGTTTCAACAAGGAAATGTAAACAAATATGTACCAACCTTATAAAAAACATAATAACCTTCACATAATTAGGTTTAAACCGAGCTTAAACTAAACTAAGGCTGTAGAAAGTGAATCAGAGTTTAAACCTCGGATTAAAGATAATCCGGTTTAAGTTAATCTAAGTTTAAACTAAATTGGAGAAAGCGGGCCTAAATCGTCAAATATAAAAACATATGGTTTAATATCCCAGACCGTTTGTTGGAACAACTAAGCGATTAGAACGAACTGTTTAAATCTAGATTGTTCGACCTCTATCTATGGCGTTCCACCAGCTTCCATGAAGACCTGGAATCTTCCAGAACGTTCATTTTACGACTATATAAAAGGAGGGAGTAACTGGGCCAGTCAGTCTAAGTCTGAGTCTGTCTTGACTGTGAAGCTCAAGTCATATTATTAGTGTGCTATAACGTTATCATTTTTGTAACCTACCCGAAATTTTGAGTTGTATTAATTCGTTGACATTGATAATTGTATATTTTTGTTTGATAAATATTTCTTAACCCACATTAGCGTTACAGTATGATAGAATCATAAAAAAATTAAGAAATTAAAGAAAATATTGAAGGGATTCCTTCTTTTTTAGAAAACCTTCATAAATTTTCTCTTTTATCCAATAGGATAAGTGATGCTATTAAGCTATTCGATAACATAACTTAGAAGATGTAGTATTTATCTAGATAAGCGAGGTTCGGTCGCAGCCAGTTCGTCTAACCGACTTTTTATCTGGTTTGAAAACAGTGAAGTATAAAAAAATAAATAAATAAAAGCCTTAAGGAAGCTGAAGGTTCGTTAACGATACCATTGAACGCACCAATCCGCACGACGCCATAGCTAAAGGAAGAGCCCAGTCTTAATGACATATTCCCATCTACGTCTCGATTTATCACTCCCACGATTACTAGTCAGCATTTTGCTTATAAACTTTTTTTGCTAGTTCATTACCATCAATAAAAACATTCCCTTTAATTGCTCTGTATTAGTGAACATGAGGTTCGGCGTGTTACCCGCATTTCTTTCCCACATACCCTTAATGCATCAACCCGTTGTTCCAGATCTGATAATGCTTTTATTTTTTTTAGTAATCATTAAGTAGGGTTTTTTAATTAGCCAATTGGAGCTTTCAAAAGCATTAGGTTCAATAAATATCATGGAGTAAAAGCGTTTTTAAATTGTGCTAAATATAAAGGCTTTTTTTTTTAATTTAATTTATTTATTGTATTGTACACCTGTATGTACAGTAATCCATCAAGTAAATTTGATAGAAATAAATGTAAAAATAATGGCATTAACAAGCGTGTAGAAGAACTTCCCAATGGTAGCACTCTAATATCTATCTAACTTAGATGTCCCCGAATCCATCTTCTTTCCGGACGCCTAAGAGGTTTGTAAGGAGTAGAGGGGGAAGCGAGATTGGACACGAGTGAATTAGGATAGTTCTGTAGCTTAATATGAAAGAATGGACGAATAGAAAATTAAGTTTTTAGTGGATGATTTTATTTTGTAACAAAATAAAGAGGGGGTTACTAGTAGGTTACCGTAAAAGGGGGTTACTTGGTCCTGGGGGGTAACATGAGCCCAAAAACTGAAAAATGATGTTCTTTTCTCTGGGTAATTTCGACATAAGTTTAACGACATATTTCAATGCTATGATGGTAGGCAGAAGCACTAGATAGACCATAGTGCGGAGTTTAGGAGGTTTGAGAAGTCACCAATAGGAACAGAATTAGTTTTGCGAACTACGTACCTGTTGTTCGTTTATTTCACTCTGCAAACTTTAGTCTGTATAGACATCAGGAATATCTAAAACTGAAGCTAAGCTCATACATTTTGTCCTAAGTTTATTACAAATTGTATGGTTCTGTAGCTTAATGTGAAAGAATGGACGAATAGAAAGTTAAGTTTAAGTGGATGATTTTATTTTGTAACAGAATAAAGAGTACCGTAAACGCGGGTTATTTGCTCTGTGGGTACCCAGAGATTCCATCCATTTATAATCATAAGATGAGCATATAACAATGTTTAGAGTCCTGTAAAATGAAACAAACCTCGTTTCATTAGTTTTGGGTGACTTATTATAGCGAGGATTGCACCTGGATACTCCGTCTTGTTCCAGTTTACCAGTTGCCTATTTGATACAAGTTGCCTATTTCTAGGACATCTTTGTCTTGATTTAGCAAACGGCTTACAATCTGATTTTAATCTAAAGGCACTAATTCAGCTATATTGAAGCCTGCCATTCCTTCTGAAAGTGGCTTTGCTAATTTTATTAAAACCCACCGCTCGCTGCGTCACCCTCTTACTCCTTATAGCTTCCAGGCATTTCTTCCAATTTTTTGGCAGTAACGTCAGCATATGTTCGGCTTACAGGTACCGGCAAGCATAAAATTAGGATTTAAAAACCCTTGGGCTCAAGTAACCCGTATTTTTAGATAATGTGTCCCAGCTTTACTTAATAAAAAACTGTTCCATATATGAGGTATTTAGAACTTAAAAAAGGCCTCAATTTGCTTTGACAATAAACTTAGGACAAAATGTATGAGCTTAGCTTCAGTTTTAGATATTCCTGATGTCTATACAGACTAAAGTTTGCAGAGTGAAATAAACGAACAACAGGTACGTAGTTCGCAAAACTAATTCTGTTCCTATTGGTGACTTCTCAAACCTCCTAAACTCCGCACTATGGTCTATCTAGTGCTTCTGCCTACCATCATAGCATTGAAATATGTCGTTAAACTTATGTCGAAATTACCCAGAGAAAAGAACATCATTTTTCAGTTTTTGGGCTCATGTTACCCCCCAGGACCAAGTAACCCCCTTTTACGGTAACCTACTAGTAACCCCCTCTTTATTTTGTTACAAAATAAAATCATCCACTAAAAACTTAATTTTCTATTCGTCCATTCTTTCATATTAAGCTACAGAACTATCCTAATTCACTCGTGTCCAATCTCGCTTCCCCCTCTACTCCTGACAATCCTCTTAGGCCTCCGAATAGAAGATGGATTCGGGGCCATCTAAGTTAGATATATTAGAGTGCTACCATTAGGAAGTTTTTCTACACGCTTGTTAATGCGTTTATTATTTTTTAGATTATTTTTATATTTATTTCTATCAAATTTACTTGATGTATTATTGTACATACATGTGTACAATACAATATATAAATTAAATTTAAAAAAAATCTGGTGCGTGCCCGCAACACACAACTTTCACTTACAACACACTGTTTTGTTAATTGCCACTTCTTAAAGTCACACATTTTTCCACATTCATTTCTTGAAGAAAAACGTGCATGATAAAGTTATTTGAAAATTTTTCGTAATAAGTTTTTCAAATACTTTTCCTATGAAACTTATTTAAAAAGGTTAATGACCTTTTCGACCCCTGTTTTTAAATAATTTTACTAGATGTGGAAACATTGGCCACGGCAGAGAATCGAACCTAGGAAGAAAGCATCTCCCTTGCAGCGCTATTACCACTGAGCTAACCGTGGGGCCAGTTCTAGCAGTGTCGACCTTTTCCCTTAAACTTTCCTAACCTTTTCGGCACATTGCAGGAGAAATATGTCCAAGTGATAGGGTACAGTCACAGTTAAATATTATTTGTTGAGTTTTTTTATTTTTATTGTTTTTAAACAATTTTATTAGAAGAGAGAATATTGGGCACGAAAATATTGTTTTTATAAGTATCATATTGTTTCTTGTTAAACTCAGGATTACTTACCTATAAATTATCAAAGGTTTATAAATCTGGCTTCAAATAGTATTTTCAATGGGACTTGAGTCTGGGGTCAAGTAACCCGACCTTAAGGTTAACTTGAGCCCATATTAAAAACAAATAAATAAAAATATTTAAGCAAACATATCCGGTATAATGCAAGGGCCAAATTTTGTTTCTTAAAACTCGAAAAATAAAGAATGGATATATCTGAAACTTTTACACAACATTAATGTTTAGTCAAATAGAATCCACACTTAATTTGTTGTTAATAAAATCATTGAAGAATTACAGCCTATTTTATTTTTCCATTAATATTCCAAAAGGAAAAATTGATTGCTATAAGAAAAACACAACCTTCCTTCCTTTTCAGTTCATAATCCTTTCCAATACCATCGTAATTCAAAGTTTGCTATTAAGTGTTATGATTTGTGTTTGTTTGTTTGTTTAACGTCCCTTTATTCTACTAAGGCAAATAGGACGATGTTACCAGGTGTGTAAATATGAAACCGGAATTTTTCAAATAGCAAATAAGAGTCGATTGTGTAAAAATGATACATACTTTTTTATTCGAAGTACTGTCCTTCGCTATCATTCAGGCAATTTGTGGATTCCCCGCCAAAATAATGCTTCCTCTTCTGAGTCAAACCAATCACTTAACCAATTTCGTACATTTTCATATGAAGTGAAGCGCTGCTCAGCTAGTGCGTGTCCCATCGATGCAAATAGGTGGTAATCGGATGGGGCCAAATCTGGTGAATAAGCCGCATCCGGAAGAATTTACCAACCAAACACTTGGATCGTTTCCTTGGTCCATTTATCCGAATGTGATGGGGCCTTGTCATGGAGCAAGATCAGTTTGTGTGTCCTTTCTTGATATTTGGGACTTTTTGGCACAAATCTTTATTCAAATTTATCATCTGTTGTAGGTAGCGTTCCGTATTAACAGTTTCCCCAGGTTTCAGCTGGTCATAGTAGGTAACACCCATCTGATCACACCAGACACAGAGCATTTTCTTCCTCCCCACGCCGCGGTGCCGATGTTTCACCAGGAGTTACCTAGGATTTTTTACGCTTAGGATTCTTGAAGTAAATTCACTTTTCATCACCAGTCACAATTTGATGAAGAAATGACTTTTTTTCTGTACCTGATGAGCAGCATTTGCCATGAGGTTTTTTGAGCTTCCTGCTGCCTGTCATTCAGTTGGTGATGTAACCATTTTCCGACCTTCTGGATCTTTTCATGGATCTGGATTCTGGATCTGGATCCGACATGTTCAACGCCACTAAAAACACGGTTATAGAATGAAACTGATGTTGGTATCAATTGGACCTCTTTATTACATGTAGGCTAAAGCAGATTACACCACTGACGGATTAGTTAGAAGAATATATTGACTGCTAACCCCTATCATTGGCGAATTCCGGTTTCATATTTACACACCTGGTACAGTGGGAGTGCTAAATTTTGCCTAGCCAGGTATAATTTAGATAGGGATCTGACATCTGACATCGAACGGGATCGGGAACCTCCATTTTACTTTTTAATCCCTTTAAAAAATCCTAGGGCCACCGCGGAACGCGAATCCGCGAATTTTAGTATTGTAGGTTGCCATGCTAACCACTACACCACAATACAGATGTAATGATCTTTTTTGTATAAATTTCACCGGGACAAATGTATTTATTTCTCTGAAAGTTAGTAATACAATAAGCCACGGCAAAGCATGGGCGAGTTCAGCTAGGATAAATATAAAAACTATGTAAATGCATGACATTATGCAGATACAAGTCGGAATAATGGAAAAATACAGCTAGTAAAATGCGATATAGCAGGACATTATAGTATGCATGATATATATTATATAATAGGAGGGCCAAAGAGGGGAGAGGAAGGGATTGGAGTGATGGGGTTTGCGGTGGACCGCCCCTGGCACCACACCAACGGCTGTAACTCGTCTTGTTGTTATCGCGCGGTGTGTGTCTGTGTTAGTGTTGTGATTTGTGGCTTTTTGAATAACTTAATACCAATTGGGTAATATGTGGCTTCCCTTATTTTATCTTTGTTTAATATGTATGTCATATAAATTAATTTATAAATCTTGGATAATTCATAGGTAACTGTGAGTTTTAAAGTTTCTAACCCTTTGCGGACCAACCCTTGATTTCATGGAATGTCCATACAGTCCAATGCCGGTCCAACATCGGCATAAACAACCTTCGCCATAAGTCTGTGTTTATTTGTTTACATCGCACCCTGGTGGTCCGTGTAGTTTTCTGCCAGATAGCACATTTTGTTTTAGGGGTGATAAAAATTGAAAAAAAATGCTTATTTATTCTCAAAAAGCTATATTTAATCAAAGTAAAACATAACAATAAGTAATGTAATTTAATTTTTCGATAATTTTTCATAGTGTGGTATTTCTCAAAACATTTCCCAATGTCTTACAGGAGCATGTCTTACACTAAATATTAGTTTCTCTCCTTCCATTTTACAATTTAAAAATCCAAAACTTACAACGAAAATGATAAAACTGACACTAAACAGTTTCTAGGTTTAAGAAATAACAATAAACTAAGAAGCCTTAGAGTGCTGTAGTTACAGAACATTTTCAGCGCATCTATTGGTTGTTGAGGGTACTATTTGGTACCAAAATGATCAGCTGATCGTCTAGAATAGTGTTTTGTATTCAAATTATGCCAAGCAGGATTTGGCAAAGGACAGAAAATCGATGCCGGTGGGAAACCGGCCTAGGACCGCTATTGTTTAATATGTTTGCCGGTCCCAGCTCGTCTAAGGAGCAGTAGGACCGGTGACGGATAGACACTCGCGGACCGTATGAAGAACTTGTTTATGCCGGTCCCAGGTCGGCGTTGGCCCGCAAAGGGTTAATCAAAAACTATAGAAGTAGGAGCCTCGATAATATGCAATGATAGGCAGCATCTTTTTTCCTTATCTGCTACTTGTAGCAACTTTACTGCGGAGATCGTCGCTATCTATAAAAGTTTAAATGTTATACAGGCTACAAAGTAAACCATAGTTATTTGCACTTACTCACTTTCCGCCCTAATCTGTTTAAAAAATGTTTTCTCTTTAAATCCCATAGTTCAAAATATAGCCTCATTTCAATAAAGTCGGGCGTGACAAACAATAGCACTGTATTCTTCGTATTGGTTCCAAGCCATTGCGGAATAATTGGGAATGGATTGGCGGATCAGACCGCCAAAAAAGCAATAATTGATGGCATTTCTTATCAAGGGGTTCTAGCAGCGGACTTTTTATCCCTCATCAAGCAAAAAATGAAACAAAGTTGGGAAAACTGATGGTTGAACTTAGCTGAAAATAAATTAAAGGAAATTAAAAGAGAAGTGATCCCATGAAAGTCCTCTAACAAATAAGAGGACGTAGAGAGGAAGTAATCTTCACGAGTCTTCGCATTGGTCATACGCGTTTGACACATGAAGACCTAATTGCTCGCGAAGACCCTACCGACTGTCAGGCTTATGGATGTCCGCTGATAGTAAAGCATATTTTGACGGAATGCAGGGCCTACGAAGAATACAGAACACTCTTAGGCATACCAAATGACTTATATAGCATACTGCAAGTCAACGTAACAGAAAAACTGTACGACTTTCTAAAATTAACAGAATTATATCATGAGATATAAACCGAATTTTGGAATAAAGGGATGATGACCCTAGTAGTTGACGCCTTAAATAAAAAAAAAAAATCTAGTGCGGGCGCGCAACACACAACTATCACTTACAAACTTACTTAGCTTAGAAATTTATGCGTTTTGTTAATTGCCACTTCTCAAATGAACAGAACATCTTTAATTATAACGCATTGGTTTGTCATTAAAGGCGTTCGGCGCATGCGTGAGCTCAAGGTGTTTTATGAGTTGACGAAATATTCATCTTTTTTTTCTCCTGTATATGTTTACTTGATTTTCTTCATATATCATATTTAGCCATTTCTTATTTTTAGGCGTGATGAGAGACAGTTAATTTCTCAATATAAACTAAAACAAAGGTACTTTATAGAAAAACAAAAAAGGCCCCTTCCACATTTAAGCCCCCTCAGAACATTTTAATAATGATAAAGCTTACCTGATATTAAATAAAAACTAATTTTCATTAAACATGACGAATTTGATAAAAATCTTTAAAGCCGTTTTTGAGATAATCGATCAAAAAGGTAAAATTTGGAAAAAAATTATGAAATAAAGTGCCCCCTCCGTTTGACCAATTTTGATGAAATGTTGGCTATCACATCTTTGGCATATACATACATCAAATACCAAGTTTGATCAAAATCGTTAAAACCGTTTTTGAGTAAATAAAAAAAAACACCTGAAAATGATACAAAATTTATCAAGTAAAGTCCTCCCTCTTGTAGATCAATTTTGATGAAATTTTTACAGTCATATCTCGAGCATATAAATACATCAAATACCATGTTTGATCAAAATCGTTAAAACCGTTTTTGAGTAAATAAAAAAAACACCTGAAAATGATACAAAATTTATCAAGTAAAGTCCCCCCTCTTGTAGATCAATTTTGATGAAATTTTTACAGTCATATCTCGGGCATATAAATACATCAAATACCAAGTTTGATCAAGATCGATAAAACCGTTTTTGAGTAAATAAAAAAAGACTTGAAAATGATACAAAATTTATTAAGTAATGTCCCCCCTCCGGTTGATCAATTTTGATGAAATGTTTACAGTCATACCTCGGGCATATAAATAGATCAAATACTTAGTTTAATTAAAATCGCTAGAGCCGTTTTTGAGAAAATCGAAAAAAACTTAAAAAGTTATTAAATAAAGTACTCCCACCCTTTGAGCAAATTTGATGAAATTTTCGCTGTCACATCGCGGGCATATGCATACTTTAAATACCTAATTTCAGGTTCGCACAGTTTATAGTTATTGAGCTAGTCTGTTCACACACACACACACCGACCATTTCGCGGGACTTGGTTATTTTGACTCAGGGGACCCCAAAACGTGTATTTCCGTTGAAAACCGGAAGTCCAAAATTTTCACGATCGCAATACTTCCACTTACTATATATTTCATATATAGGTAAGTGAAAGTAAAAAAAAGTTTTTAATAAAAGCTTCTGATATAGTATCGAATTATTAAATTCATCTCAATGGTAGGAGCACTGCTGTGGAGAGGCAGAAAACAATATTTTCGTGGCCAATATTCTCCCTTCTGATAAAATTGTTTAAAAAAAATTTAACTGTGACTGTACCCTATCACTTGGACATTTCTCCTGCAATATGGTCCAGTGGCGTCCAGTGCAAAGCAGCAATGTGGCGAAATGGGTAGGAAAGTTTAAGGGAAAAAGTCGACGATTGGCCACACGGTTAGCTCAGTGGTAATAGCGCTGCATGGGAGATGCTTTCTGCCCAGGTTCGATTCCCTGCCGAGGTAAATGTTTTAATGTTGTTCATTAACCTTTTAAAATAAGTTTCATATTAAAAGTATTTGAAAAACTTATTACGAAAAAGTTTTCAAATAACTTTATGATAAACGTTTTTCTTCAAAAAGTTTAAGGTTCACCTAAACCTTTAGAGCAATTAAAATTAAAGTGTGAGTTTAACAGTAATATTATTTGATTCTTCTGGAATCAAAACAAATAGGTACTCCAGTAGGCTGACGGGTGTCACATACCCGGGTGTGGGTGTAATCTGATATTTCTCTATTATCATAGAATATCTGTACTTACTAACAAACATATAGAACTCTTTTTGTCTCTATTGAAGACAATATAGTATATATAGGTATATTAATATTCTTATTGTTATAGTGTGATATGTAAATTATTATAAG
Source organism: Aelia acuminata (assembly GCA_911387785.2). Classification (NCBI taxonomy): domain Eukaryota; kingdom Metazoa; phylum Arthropoda; class Insecta; order Hemiptera; family Pentatomidae; genus Aelia; species Aelia acuminata. The sequence goes on from OU426982.1 coordinate 136,490,134, forward strand.
TAAGTATACTTATTTTAGTGATATCTTAGTTAGTAGTCTATTATTAATATTTATTGATATTATATATAGTGGCTAAAGTTGAAAATTATATATAAAAAAATCTGGTGCGTGCGCGCAACACACAACTTTCACTTACCAACTTACTTAGATAAGAAATTAATGCGTTTTGTTAATGCCACTTCTGAAAGTTACACATTTTCCACATTCATTTCTTATTTTTGTTTTCATTTGCTCTATAAACCCCTCAGAACATTTTAATAATGATAACGCTTACCTGATAACACTCAATTTTCATTAAACATGACGAATATGAAGAAAATCGTTAAAGCCGTTTTTGAGATAATCTAAAAATTAGAAAAAAAGCTATGAAATAAAGTGCCCCCTTCGGTTGATCAATCTTGATGAAATGTTGGCTATCACATCTTTGGCATATACATACATAAATACCCAGTTTGATCAAAATCGTGAAAGCCGTTTTTGAATAATTAAAAAATACGTGAAATTGATACAAAATTTATTAAGTAAAGTCCCCCCTCCGGTTGATCAATTTTGATGAAATGTTGGCTATCACATCTTTGGCATATACATACATCAACTACCCAGTTTGATCAAAATCGTGAAAACCGTTTTTGAGTAAATAAAAAAAACACGTGAAAATGATACAAAATTTATTAAGTAAAGTCCCCCCTCCGGTTGATCAATTTTGATGAAATGTTGGCTATCAAATCTTTGGCATATACATACATCAAATACCCAGTTTGATGAAAATCGTGAAAACCGTTTTTGTGTAAATAAAAAAAAACACGTGAAAATAATACAAAATGTATTAAGTAAAGTCCCCCCTCCGGTTGATCAATTTTGATAAAATATTTACAGTCATATCTCGGGCATATAAATAGATCAAATACTTAGTTTAATCAAAATCGTTAGAGCCGTTTTTGAGAAAATCGAAAAAAACGTAAAAAGTTATTAAATAAAGTACCCCCTCCCTTTGAGCAATTTTGATGAAATTTTTGCTGTCACATCGCGGGCATATACATACACTAAATACCCAATCTCAGGTTCGCAGGGTTTATAGTTTTTGAGCTAGTCTGTTCACACACACACACACACACACACACACACACACACACACACACACAGACACACACACACACACACAGACCATTTCGCGGGACTTGGTTAATTGGACTCAGGGGACCCCAAAACGTGTATTTCCGTTGAAAACCGGAAGTCGAAATTTTTCACGATCGCAATACTTCCACTTACTATATATTTCATATATAGGTAAGTGAAAGTAATAATAATTATTTGTATTGATGTTATCATCTATATTAAGTATTTTGTGTTTATATATATTTATTCATATCAAATATTTAGTTGTACTATCTAATTGCCTTGCGGACTCAAGATGTCCTTTTTGTAATGCATAAAATAATTTCAATTTGTTCAAGAACTTGTATTCTTTAACAAATAAAATATATCTATCTACTTTTTTAATAATCAACTTATTTATTTTTTAAATAATTTTAATGGAAGAGAAAAAATTAAACCACTGCCGGGAATCGAACCCAAGTCATCTACATCTCCGTTGCAGTGTTCTTACCACTAAGCTAACCGTGGGGCCATTCCCAAATGTGTCGATGCTGAAGCGATCCTATCCGCTAGGTCCAATCGATTCCCTGCCGTGGTTCAATCTTTTCTTCTCCATTAAAATTATTTAAAAATTATAACTTAATTATTTAAAAGTGACCGAATTTCAACAGATAAGGTTTAACTGTGACGATAGGTCAATTAAATCCCTCCATCTGGACATTTGTCCAACACCCTTGTTACTACGTTGGACATTTGTCAGGGTTAGGTAGCGAGACCCGGTAGGAGGGATCACTGAAGAGAGAGGATCGACACAGCTGGGATTGGCACCACGTTTAGCTCAGTGGTAAAAGAGCAGCAACGGATATGCAAAGTATAAACGGGTTCGATTCTCGGCCGTAGTAAAATCTTTTCTCTTACATTAAAATTGTTTTAAAATCATAAGCGGACCTTACACGATCAATAATATTCTCAATATCAGAATTGTCAATATATTGTCAATACTCTCGTTTAGCCTTTATGGCCCACCGTCAATATTGCCACACCTTAGACAGTCAATATTATTGACAATAATTATATCAATAAATTATCTTAGTGCGTTTCTTTCCACCACTCAGATAAGGCCGTTCGAAGTGATTTTTCGTGACATTTAGTGTTTGAACATGGACAACCAAAAGAAAATTTGTGTAGCCATAATTATGGGCTATTGGAAGTATTCGACGAGCTCAAAGAAATCGATGGACGAAAGAATAGTTGAAAAAACGTGAAAAATATTCTCATATGAGACTGCTGAAGGAAATCTGATTGACAGATCCACAAATATTTCAGAATGAAAGAAAGGGCGTTCATAAAATTATTAAAAATGCAGGAACCATTCTTGAGAAGGCAGAACACACATATGAGGGAATGGTTCCCTGTTAGCTTTAGTTTTTTTAGTTTTTAGTTCTAGTTAAGTTTAGAGAGATTAGCCTTAACCATAAGGTACTTAGCTACAGGTATAAATTTTTGAAGATTTGAAATTCTCTGTAATCATGTCACCTGCAGCTATTAGCGATGCTATGATTGAAACGTGTGAAATTCTTGCTTATATCCTACGGGACAACATGAAAATAAGTGTTTTAAATACATTTCCAAATATTATATCAGTATGGCATAGTACAGAACCTCTTTACTAGATATAATAAAAGTTGTAAGCAGGCCTTATGGTGCGTCCGATTGCGAGAAGTCAAGATGCGCTCCCTCCCACCATAAATATCCCCTCCACATTTGGATATTGACGCTCCGAAATCAGAATAACTAGATTTTCGTCAATATCGCTATCAATACTCAAATTTTCAGCTTACACGATCAATATTATTTTCAATACAATACTGTATTGTCAATATTATTGATAGTGTAAGGTCCTATACTATACTGAGCCAGAGAAAAGATTTAAGGAAAAGCAGAAAATATAATTCCTGCGAAATAGAGAGAACACTCTAATAAAACGTTAAAATATTCCTGGATGAGGAAAGCATGGTGGTTTAATCTAGATAGGTAGAGATCTAACTCAATTGAGCTAAATGGCTAACAATGTTTCACGTTCAGATCAAATATACAAAGCCATTAGGTTCGTTAGCTCGAGTTAATTCAAGATTGACTCAACTCAAGTAACTCAAAACAGATGGAAGAGATGGGGAATCTATTTTAAACTCTCCGCTTAATTCCACGGACCATTTGAATCCAATTCAACGCTCTACCTCTGATTTAAAAATATCCAACAGGTTTCTAAAAATTATCCAGCTTATAAACTTTAAAGCTATATACATTTTCAGGGAAAGAAAAATTTTTGAATGGATTACTCTGTTGATTGGAGAATTATATCGTTGCAATTGGGGGCCATATAACACCAGGAAACCATTCGACATTTTTTAGTGAATTTTAATTCAAAGGGGCCTTCATTTTATTTTTTTATTTTTACAATTTCCCAATCATGTCATTTAATATAATTTACAGTGACAGAGTTTGAATAATAATAATAATGAAAACAATAGAATCCTAGGGCGATTTCGGTTAAGTACTTTGCGTTATGTTTCTTGACAAACATCGAGTAAGGGGAGGGGGGGGGGGTGAAAATCACGCTCAACCGCCTGTATTTTCTTATATTATATTACATCATTACTTAACTTAGATGACATAGATCATGCAGCTTTGGCGTATCTTAAAATAATCTGCTCATCCATTGGACGATACGGTTCTGAATATAAAATACTCTGCCACTACCAGATTTGAACCTAGGACCTAGATTATGCCTTCCTATTTACCTTACTCATCCCGCTCCCTTAGATTAATAAAACATTTTATTATTATTATATTTATTTTTATTCAATATTAAAAATATAAATTATATTAATTATTCTTTTTGTTTCGGTTGGCGCTTTAGGCCTAATGAGACCTTTGGCCGCGCAGTGTGGTCTTCGTACAGACATTTGTGTTGCTTGCGGGAGCACAGACAGCCTGGAGGGGGTAACCCAAACCTCACGTTGCTGCAAGCCATGGTCACCATGGTGCAGCGGCAGACTGCCCATAGCTCCATAACCAATCCGTTGGGACCAATTTGGCAGTGTCCTTCCCACCGATGGCGTAAGCTCTCTCGGGTTCAAGGGCAATTGACAAACTGGTCTAGGTCCAAGGATTATGGCAGCCCAGAGTCAGCAGCCCCAGAGGACATATATTTAATTATTCTTTTATATACCCTCAAAATTCCACCACGCTTTGCTGTGGCTTAATCTAATATCCAAAAACATCATTACACAAAGTACCCTACTTTATATTACTTTTGAATAAGAACGAATAAAAATCCTAACAGAAATTTTTTAATTTTATACATAAAGATAATTACACTCCTCTACTGAACAGGAAGGAACATTGAGTATTCTATTGGGATTCATTTTCTCCATTGTGGATATTACCGGATATGACGGTAGAAAAACATTGCATCAGAAATAAAAACACTGTTAAAAATTGTCCTATCTCCGAGGTTCTTTACATAGTAGTTGAAAAACTTTTGTTCTGAAACTACAAATACCCCATTCATTTTAAGTTTTGACGTTTGAAGAAACATCAATAAGAAATTTGATGTGGATTTAACTAATTTAATGGACATAGCATCCTTCAAATTTGCCACTATGACATGTGAATAGAGCTTTCAGCCAATACAAAGTTCATTTCAGATCGGATGTGCGTTTCTTCTCATTTGAAAATTTAAAATATGATTTGATATGTAATTATTTTAAATTTTATGATTTTCATTTATATACATATACATGTATATATACTCAAAAATAAACATAATACATATTTTCTTGTCCTAATAATTTTTCTTTGGATGATTCTTGTTATTCTTTCTTTTATTTCAGGTGATTAAACATCCAACCATATTATTATTATATTCTTTTTATCATCCCGTGTGCAACGTTTCGGGGGCACTCTGTCCATAATCAAGCAACTTTAAAATGTTATGTCGCTTTTTCTACATTGTGCGTCCAAATATCATATAATCCATTGGCTTCCTGTCGACAGTAGAAAAACAGATGTTTCATAAAATGCTCACTCAGCGAAATTTTAAGTTTCTTGATGATGTCCGAAACGTTGTAAATAGGATTATAAAAATAATATAATAATAATAAAAATATAGTTAGGTGTTTAAATATTTACAGTTTTTTGTTATCCATATATGTACATACATATTTGGCAGTTTATTTTACATGAAAATCCGTTCCCTACTTATAAGTAATACTATGTAATCATTTTCGTAGATGTTTTAATATCAATTTCTATTTTTATTTAAACGTATAACACTTCTTTGGGTTAAAAAATTTTTATTCAAAGAAAAATAAATATTTTCAATGCCACACAAATGATCAAAACACAACTAATTTTCACAATGGAATATTCCTATCGTTTTTTTTAATTGTTGTTGTTGTTTTTCAAAATTAACGCTTTGGATATTGCACCCTTATTTCGAAACGATACAATGTTGATGGCTTAATACAAATAATTTTTTTGTAATTTTAATAGAATATTAAAATAATAATAGAATTATAAACAATTCCAGCCCCAGAAGTAGAAATATCCGAAATAGTATCCGTAAAAAAATAACTAAATACCGAAGTATCTCACAGATACTCGGGTATCCGTGCTGACAGATACGAGTAGTCACTGTATCCGAAGCTAACGGATACGAGAAGTACTCGGATCCTTTGGAATCTGTCCGTACGGATATGGATACTATCTGTATCTGCTCTCATGAGTACTTTTCAAAAATATGTTACAAAACTTATTACTTTGCAACACACAGAAATAACCATATGACTTGAGCTTCACAACAAGACTAACTCTCCAGTCCATCGCTCTTTATGTATAGTAGTAAAAGAGTTTATATACTTTATATACAGTTGAATGTTCTGGTCCGGCGTAGATGGTAGGTGCTCGGAAATCGTAGTCACAAACATGTACTATGACAGTTTGTCTTAGCTTTTAGTTCGTTCCAACAACTAGTATTGAACCATTCCGAACCATATGTTTTTTCTTTTGTTTTTGTTTAACGTTTCTTTGTCTGCTATGCCTTTATCAAACGACACTGTTACTATCCACAAATCGTATAATAAATAAATTCTTGTACTATAATAGAGGGAAAATATGAGGAACAGACTTTTCGTTTATGTAAGGATTTCAATCCCTTTATTATTGTATAATACAAAAGGAGGTAAACCAGTCCAACGCGAACATAATGCGACAACATTATAACATTGTTGTATATCACACCTTGGAACAATAAAGATGAGATTTAATCTCAGGTAATATACGTTACGAGGTAATCTCGCAGGGGGAAGAGTTATGTCCCGCGGGCAAGCTTTAACAATGTTTATCAAGATTCCAAACACCGGAACTATATCATGAAGCGGTTCTTCATTTCTTGAGCATACACGCATTTATTTTTTTGAAAATGTAAAAAAAAGAAAAAATATTCGGTGGAAGAAAAACTCATTTAGCACTTTAATAGAGTTTGAAAAACAAACATTTCGTTCCAGCTGTCGTTAATTAAAAAAAAAAAAAAACATACGTTGGCGAAACAACGATAGCGTTGAAAAGTTTTTAAAACTCACATTTACATGTTGATTAAAATCAACACAAGTGAGAACTTAATTAATCAACGAAGTGAGAACTTAATTACTAAATAGAAAATTGCTGAGTGTAAATAGCTGTTCGTGATACACAGGTACGGCAAGGTTCGGGTTTGAGGTTCGCACAGTGTAAAGGCACCTTTATTTAAAATCGTTTAAAATTTCGAATTATGTTTTTACATTAACATTTTCGTCAATTAGTGCCTATGGTCCTTTCAACTTGTTTGCATTTTTCGCATATACAGTTCGCGATAATTACTAAATGTAACTTAATATGACAGTTTTATTTCTCCAATATTCAAAAATGGTTTACATGCTATTTAATCATAAAAAATACCCAGAAAAAGGCTCTCGCGTATTTATGAAGCTTAAGATGGTGGAAGATAGTTGACAATAGATATAATTGAGAGAAAATGGTTGGGAATGCAGTCATAAAAAAAAGCACATATTTTATATTTGCCAACGTTTCGACACGAATTTCAGGTCATCAGGGCTCTTTGGCTGATGAGGACCTGAAATTCGGTTCGAAACTTTGTCTTAAATAAAATATGAGATTTTTACATATTAGTGCTACTTATTTTGACCGCACTCCCATACCTCCTCTTCAAGAAACTTAAGATGATTTTTCTCAATCAATGTAGTTTTTATTCAATCTGATTTTTCTCAAAATCAGATCAATATGGGAATTGATTACTTATTATTTGGAAATACCAGCCTAGTAATGAAAAAGAAAAACCGTGAATGGGCAATTTTTTTCTATTGTCTGCATATCTTCTTCAGGGTTTGACCATGTCACAGGTTTTTCAACAGCCAAGCTTTCAACCATCTTGCTGTGGGCTTCTTCAGGGCAAATACAAGAATGAGAGTGGAGAAGGGGATCAGTAACTTACAATCAGATTATAAGTTACTGATCCCCTTCTCCACTCTCATTCTTGTATTTGCCCTGAATAAGCCCACAGCAGGATGGTTGAAAGCTTGCCTGTTGAAAAACCTGTGATATGGTCAAATCCTGAAGAAAAAATGCAGACAGTGGATTCAGACCATGGAAGCCCATAACAACAAATTTTTTCTACTTCATTTTCAAAATTCACTAAATTGGCAAAAATCATGAAAGAATATCAGCTGAAGATCGGCTGAAGTTATGCAATTTTAATATGGACAGGTGTTCGCACCTGGTACCAAAGAACCACTGAGCGAAATTTGAAGAATATAGGACAAACGGTATGGATTTCTATAAAGAACAAACAAACAAACAGAGTTTCATCTTTATTTATATAGATCAGTTCTGTAAAATATTCATTTATTGTCATCCTCTAGCATAGATACTCATATATATGTTTTCTTTTAGCCTTGATGAAGATCCAAAAGTTGGATCGAAACGTTGGCTTTCGAAAAAAAAAAAAAAAATCTGGTGCGTGCTCGCAACACACAACTTTCACTTACCAACTTACTTAGATTAGAAATTAATGCGTTTTGTTTATTGCCACTTCTCAAATGAACAGAACGGGTTTAATTATGAACAATGGTCTGTCCTTAAAGGCTTACTCCGCATTCGTGGGCTCAACGAATTTTATGAGTTGACTGAATATTTTTATTTTTTTCTCCTCTTTATGTTTTCTTTATTTTTATCATATCTCATATTTAGCCATTTCTTATTTTTAGGCGTAACGAGACCTAACAGTTAATTTCTCCATAAAAACAAAAACAAAAGGTGCTTTATAGGAAACAATCAAACAAAAAAAGGCCCCCCCCAAAAAAGCCCCCTCAGAACATTTTAATCATGATAAAGCTTACCTGATATTAAAGAAAACCCAATTTTCATTAAACATGACGAATTTGATAAAAATCATTAAAGCAGTGTAAAAAAGTTATGAAATAAAGTGCCCCCTCCGACTGATAAATTTTGATGAAATGTTGGCTATCACATCTTTGGCATATACATACATCAAATACCCAGTTTGATCAAAATCGTTAAAGCCGTTTTTGAGTAAATAAAAAAAAAACACGTGAAAATGGTACAAAATTTATTAAGTAAAGTCCCCCCTCCGTTTGATCAATTTTAACAAAATGTTGGCTATCACATCTTTGGCATATATATACATCAAATACCCAGTTTAATCAAAATCATTAAAGCCGTTTTTAAGTAAATAAAAAAAACACGTGAAAATTAAAAAAAATTTATTAAGTAAAGTACCCCCTCCGGTTAATCAATTTTGATAAAATTTTTACAGTCATATCTCGGGCATAAAAATAGATTAAATATTCAGTTTAATCAAAATCGTTAGAGCCGTTTTTGAGAAAATCGAAAAATACTTAAAAAGTTATTGAATAAAGTACCCCCTCCCTTTGAGCAATTTTGATGAAATTTTTGCCGTCACATCGCGGGCATATACATACACTAAATACCCAATTTCAGGTTCGCACGGTTTATAGTTTTTGAGCTAGTCTGTTCACACACACACCATTTCGCGGGACTTGGTTAATTGGGCTCAGGGGACCCCAAAATGTGTATTTCCGTTGAAAACCGGAAGTCGAATTTTTTCACGATCGCAATACTTCCACTTAATATATATTTCATATGTAGGTAAGTGAAAGTAAAAATTGGCTCCTCGGCACCCCAGTTAATTGTATCCCCGGTTAATCGAGGCACGGATAATGGAGGTCCTACTGTATTAGGAAAAGGTGTATTCCACTTTTTGAAAAAAATGAGGGAATACAGATTCAACAAAGCTGCCAGACTAAGTAGGTTTTGTGTCCATCAGGCAAGTGTTCCTTGATGAAAATTGTTTTTGGTGAATGTTCTTTGGTTTGGTGATGGTTCTTCCTATTTTGATCACCTACCGCATCATCCTAGATTACTAAAAACTAGAGTAGTTTTATTTTTAAATTATTTTTTTTTTTTTCCATTTTTAAGCAAACCTTTACAATATAGATCTTTTTCACACACTTCTTTATAATGACCCATATCTTTTTATTCAAAATCTGTTCATTGTGGAAATTGATATTTTTTTTTTGTTGGTATAAAAAATTTATAAAATATTGAAGGATTGAGCCCATTGCTTATTATAACTATGAAAATATTGCGTCTCTAAACCGAGGAGCGTATAAATAAATAGAAAAGAGAAACTTTGTTGGAAGATTTATCATTCTCCATCTTTTTTTTTTCTTTTTATTTCCTTTTCGTTATACTTAATGCACTTACCGTGTAGGCCTCCGGTAGAAAATATTCAAGGAAGCACTAAGCCGATATTGGCCGGCTCCCTGACATAATACGGCCCATAAAGAACCTCCGCGGGCAGGTAATGGTGGTGTGTCGTATCATCTAGCTAGGATTATTTTCTTCTCCTATTTTAGCCGTGGTAGGGAATCCTCTTGCAGGATCTCGGGTCCTCGGCGTGGACCTCCTGAATACAAAAGTCCCTCCCCCCCACCTTCCTAAGGATTACCTCCTGGAAACGCCACCTAAAACTTCTTGGCTTGTCAGTCCGCCCACATACTAGGGCTTTAGTATGCAAAAGAGGTCATCAAACAAAACCGCCATCCGCCCCTCTCTCTTATATACCTACATAGGAAGAGGGTATCTTGAATCAGCAATAAATGCAACGGTGCAATGCAGTCTCCAATGCGTGATAATATCGTCATAAGGAGCAATACCATCTGCATTGATATCATGGCTGCAAAGGCAATCCAATTCGAAAATAAAACGAAAGCACTAAAAAAATACTATAATATACCCTACCTCCTTATTTACAAGCAATAAATAATTTAATAATTTAATAATTCATTTTCTATTTGACTTCCATTAACCATATATGAAATAGGGATAGTATTGCAATTGTAAAAATCTAGTGCGATGAGGCACCATGTCCCGCGAAATGGTCTGTGTGTGTGTGTGTGTGTGTGTGTTTGTGAACAGACTAGCTCAAAAACTTTAAGTCGCTCCAACTTGAAATTGAGCAATATACGTATGTATATGCCAGTGATGTGGCACCAAAAATTGATTAAACGGAGGGGTTACCTAATTTCAAAACGTTTCCTGCGGTTTTCTCAAAAACGGCTCTTACGATTTCGATTAAAATCGTCATGTTTGATGTTAACCCTTAACAGGTACGGTGGGGGTCGGATCCGACCCACGGGTGGGTATTTCCCCTCCTGTATTCTCCCCCCTCTTAGCACGTGATCGAGTTGACAAGGGACCCTACTAGTAAGTCCTCCTACAAATGTTAAGAGCGTTTGCAGTTACTAGGTGAGTGTCCTTGGCTTCCTACTTTCAATATTGTCGTGAGTTCTTTCATTCCGGGTCGCTTCCGACCCAACCGTACCGTGAATGTTACTAAATTTGGTTGATATTTTTTTTTGTTTTTTACGGGTTTTCCAAAAAATTAGATCAAAACAGATTAAATTAATTAGTTGGAAAAACCTTAACCCTTTAACGTCTGAGCAGTGCGACCCCTCAAGGTGGCCCTTGCGGTACTTCTTTGGAATCCTCGGCATCGCAGTTGTTAACAGTTTTTTATTTTATTTCAATTTAATACGAAACTAGACTCGTTTTCCGCACATGCTCAGAACCACTTTTTTGAAAAATCTGTCTTGGGCTTTGATCAAACCCTTGATGGAAAAAAGAATGCTCAACCCGCTTATTATTAGAACTCATCGTTTGACACTCGCCAAGGTTTTAGGAAAACAAAAAGCTTTACCACAGCAATCAACCGTCAAACCCAATCTGGGGGAAAAAAAATAGAAAATGTAACTTGTGTGATCCCTCTAAAGATAGAAAGGGATGAAATGAATTTTGTGTGAAATATATTGCATGTGTCTGTGGTGAGCATAAGAGAGTGCGCGTTAGGTGTGTTGAAAGTGACTTAACAAAAGGAACAGAAAAGTGGCATTCCTTTTATTTTTAATGTAAAATATCAATAAATGTTATTATACAACAATAATGGTTATTGTATATTTATTTCTACCCAAAATCTCATAAATAAAGATATTGGGTCGGATCCGACCCAACCGTACCATCTATTTTGTCTTAAACCACTGTACCGTTTGAGGGTTAATGAAGTATTCTTTAATATCAGGTAAGTTTTATCATCGACAGCGACTTAACTTTATTATGCGACTTAACAGAAATGTTCTGATAGGGCTAAATGGCTAAAGAAAATTTGTTTCCTATAAAGTATCTTTGATTATTTTTTTGTAGAGAAATTAACTGTTTATCATTATTTATAGTAATAAGAAATTGATAAATATGAAATATAAAAAAATCAATAAAAGATAAACAGATAAAAAAAGAAAATGTTTCGCCAAAATTTTAATTTCTATTGCCCTCAATGAGTACAGTAATATGTATGTATAATATATCGTTTTGGAAAGCAGAGAACTTCAGAAAGAATAATATTATAAAAGTTTATTAATAATTAAAAATTCGTAAAATTTAAAATGAGAAAAATTCATACTTTCTACTTTTACATTAGGTACGTACCTACGTTCCAACAACCCTTAAAACAAATTGAACACAAATTACAGTAATCTGTAAGTCTGCGTAATCGATATGTTGTTGAATGATGTGTGAGCAATCAGCACTTGAACTGATTATCAAGTGTTATCTTTTGGTCACTGAATACGTCTAAAAGTATTCTGAACATCAATTTTTAAAAAAATTAAAGTTATTTATATGGGGCTGATTTGACTGTACGATGAAAGAATAAATGTCTTTTTATCATTTATGAACCCTTTTCATAAATGAATAATTTCTACCATAATGAGAATTTAGAAGTATTTCTCTCTTTTTAAAATAAACTTTTAAATTTAATATATAATTTCAAATTTATTTCATCACAATTTCATTAACACTAAACCTACCAATCATTATCAAATGACCGCTTTTGAGACTTTAATCTAAATTGTTGAATTCCAGGTTTTTATTTTTCCTGAACTTACTGCACGACTTTTAATATAGCTGTTTAATTTTTCAATATATATTTCTCTGCTTCTTTCGTTTTTCCTGATAATAATAATACGTTGTCTACCCTGAACGGCCTTTTGACCGCTAGAATATATATGAAATTTTACGAAGTTATCTGCATTGAAATCTCAAACTTAACACAAAAACATTGGTTTTCCAAGAAAATGTCATCCGATTGTGTTCTAGGAAAACACCATGTGGTTACAGTTTGTTTTATGATGGGTACAGAGCGACTGCTGGTAACACACGAGGTGAGGCAAAATGGCGATCATTCAAATTAGATTACTGGCTCTGTACGCGGCATTATAAATATTTGCGACGTGATTAGTTCTATTTGTAACAGTACGGGATGGTAATAATAAAAACGTTTGATAATATAAAAAAAAAACTGTATTCAGATAAAAATAACAAAAGGAATAATGAAAATAAAGAAACTTCTGTTGAAAAAAATAAATAAACCACTTGAAAATAGAATATAAGTCTTAATATGCGTTTTGTTTACCTAGTCACAGTATCCCACAAACGTAATCAACACACACTCTGAGAATTTTTATGTCTGGTTACCCGCAGTGTAGCCAGGGATAAATACATTTATATAATTTGTGGCAACACTGACAAAGGCAGGTTTCTATTAGAAGTAGGTGCTGCTACAATTACAATCAACTGGAAAATACTATTACGTTTATTTCAAAAGCGGTCATCTGACCGCCATCGGTAGAAATAGGTATATATAACATTTTGGTAGGTTTAATGTTAAAGTCATCCTTGAAAAACAACACCACTTTATTCTTCTTATGGGTTCCACATAAGCCACAATGAAGTAGTTGGGAATGAATTGGTGGATCATGCCGCTAAAGAAGCAATAACAGATGGCATTCCTTACCGAGGGGTTCGTGCAGAGGATTTTATATCCCCGATTGATCAAAAAATTAACTAAAGTTGGAAAAACGTTGTTAAACTTATTTGAAAACGAATCATAAGAAATTAAAAGAGAAGTCACCCAATGGAAATCGTCTAACAGAAAGAAGTAATCTTAACGCGTCTTCGAATAGGTCATACGCCCTTGATACATTGATACCTAATAGCACGCGAAGACCCTACCGACTGTCAGGCTTGTGGGTGTCCGCTGACATTGAAGCATATTATGACGGAATGCAGGGCCTACGAAGAATAAAGAGCAATCTCAGACATACTAAACGACTTGTACAGTATACTGCAAGACAACATAACAGTTAAGTCCTAGCATTCAATATATTAAATTCCTACACTCACCAATCCTATTACCTTTCTTTCTTCCCAAATTAAGAATTGTAAATTGTATTTTTATGTTCTATCAACTTAAACCAACTTCGTGAAGAACAAAGATGACTTCACTGGACCTCCTTGGAGTGATAAGGGGAAGGTTACTTCACTGTCTCCAGTTGGATAGTTATCACCTCATGTTCACCATATCTTTCACCAATTTTCACCGCTTATTTATCATCATTTTCTCACCATTTATCATAAGTTCTTCATTAAAATCTTGTACTCTGTTATTTGTTATTCAGGACACTACCAATCCCACCAGTTATTTTCTGTATTTAACCTCCAGTAGTTAGTTAATTTATAACCACCTTATCTCTCTGTAAAGTATAATTTCTTTTCTCTTTTATTTGCTTGTATTGCTAGAAGTTTATATTTTATTTTCTTTACTATCTATTTAATTGTATATAGCTTTAGTTTATTTCCAATGCATGGCCAGCTTTTATTTTATATTACTCAGCTTATTTTCTTTTCTTTCTCTATTAATTAGCATGTTTATATTTATTTTCTAGTCACCACTTATATTTTTATTTACCTTAGAAGCTTTTAGTATTGTTGCATGTATATTCCTTTAATCCTCCTTTTCACCCATTTATTTTACCTTCCAGACTTCATCTATCTATCATCATCTATCAGGCACAATTCAAAGGCACAATAAACACCACCCTAATTAGAATCAGTTATTATCCAGGCATGGTGTAAGGGCGTCCCTTGGACAACCACGCAGTGGCCCCAACAATAACAGACAAACTATACAACTTTCTAAAATTAACGGAATCATATCAGAAGATATAGACCGAAATTTATTTTATAGGGCGATGATGACTAGTGGTTGAGACCTTGAAAAAAATAAAATTGTAATTGATAATAATTTATTTATATTTTTACACATTAACAAGAGTTGGAACGAGTAAAATTACATCAGAGTATACAAATTCATTTCTAAATTCAGGCAAAGAATAAGACTCGATATTATTATACAGGAGGTTTAGGAGACAGGAATCGAGGAAGTTGGCGTTGACAGTAAGAAGACAATCGTTATTTTATTCTGGAGTTTGGGACAACCTGACAGCTCCCCTTCTATCTTTCTCCACGGCAATAAAAAGGGATGTTTCCCTCGTATGATTGCATCGTAAGGATTCAACCACCACCGCCTGAAGGCCTATAAACAGGATTATATAAATCAGGAGAAACAACATGGAGAATCGTAGCAATGAAATCTTTATTTTTTCAGTTCTAATTTCCATGAACCATCTCTTATCATGCCGTAATTTATTCTAGAGTAGAAAAAAAAATCGGAAAATATCATACGTGTATCGCTTGATCATATGACGATTGAAGCGGAAATCTTTTAAAGTTATGTTATTGGTAAAAATATATTAATATAAAATGAGATAAAGAAGGAACTCGACAACCATTCAAGGACCCGATTAATCGTGATGCCAATCATATGATATTATTAGTGAAGTGAACAGACAGAACATTATATATAGCTATAGACTCAGATTTATCCAGGTGTTAAAAACAAACGAAAAAAGATAAATTAACTTTTTTCAAGGAGGTTGTGCACACGTTCTGACAGTTCAACTTTTTACTTTCAGTTACCTATATATGAAATATTTAGTAAAGGAAAATATTGCGATCGTGAAATATTTCGACTTCCGGTTTTCAACGGAAATACACGTTTTAGGGTCCTCTCAGTCCAAATAACCAAGTCCAGCGAAATGGTCTTTGTGTGTGTGTGTGTGTGAGTGAACAGACTGTTTATAGCTCAAAAACTATAAACAGTCCAAACCTGTAATTGGGTATTTAGTATATCTATATAACCGTGATGTGACAGCCCAAATTTCATCGAAATTGGTCAAACGGATGGGGTACTTTATATTATATCTTTTTACGTTTTTTTCGATTTTCTCAAAAACGGCTCGAACGATATTGATAAAACTGGGTATTAGATGTATGTATATGGCCGAGATGTGACTGCCAAACTTTCATTAAAATTGATCAACCGGGAGGAGCACTTTATTTCATAACCTTTTTTCTCATTTTTACGTTTTTTCGATATTCTCAAAAATAGCTTGCAACGATTTTGATTAAACTCGTCATGTTTAAATAGAACCAAGTATTCTTTAATATCAGATAAGCTTTATCGTCATTGTTCTGAGTGGGTAATTTTCCTACAAAATACCTTTGTTTTTGTTTTTATGGAGAAAATATCTATCTCACGTTTCGCCTAAAAATAAGAATGGCTTAATTTGAAAAATGAAAAAATCAAGTAAACATATAAAGGAGAAAAAAAGAAAAATATTCTGTCACCTCATAAAACACGTTGAGCCCACGCATGTAGAGTACGCCTTTAATGACAGACCATTGTTCATAATTCAAGCCGTTCTGTCCATTTAATCGGAATTATTTGTTTCATGGGAATTATATGAAGTTTTCAACAACTACGAAGAGAATTATACAATACATTTTAGAATCTTTCTTCACCTATACAATTTTTTAAACCATGACAATTAAGCATAGGCTTATGCAAAGCTGCAATAAGTTGAATTTTTTAAAGCATTTATAAAATACTAGCTGTGGGGCCCCGGCTTCACTCAGGGAGTTGTGGAATATGATGAAACAATAACTTTAAAATGTAATGGTACTGAAAAATAGACCAAAATTAATCATGGTTAAAACAAAATTTGTACCATCCTGAAACTTCAGTTTAGTATTAGTGGTAAGTTTCGAAACCTCAGAGTCCGCCCATATATGGTTTGGGTATAAGTGATGCTATTAATGCGGTTCTCTCAAAGCGTTTTCTTCCCTTTTCTAGATTAAGAAAAATTATTTTGGCAGCAAATATGTCCTGGTATGTACCATTTTGTATTGTTTCTATGTTCTGATTCCATTGAGACCATTCTCATTACGATACCGCATCCTTATCAAGTTGAGTAACTTCTCCTTTTTCGAATTCAGATGAAAATTTACGAACAGAAAAGAAATATTATATGAACACTTTATTTTCGATATATAATCCATTAGGCTATATATTTTATTCATATTATCCATAGGTTATCTATTTTATTCAGTATTAGTTTTTATTCGCTCACTACACTAATAAGCAATTTTTTTTTTTTTTTTTTTTTTGTAAACGTACTCTTATATTGTATATTGATTAAAGGCAATGTTTCGACCAATTCTTTCCTCATCAGTAAAACTTAGTTCGCTAACGAATCCAGTTGGTTATGTTTATTTTTAATTTCAATTCATTGCAGAGATGTAAAGACCTTATTTAAAAATAAAAAAGAAAAAATATTTATTTATACATAATCTCGTGTAATTTAAAGAAAACAGCTGAAGCTAAAACCATAACAAACCGAACTAATGAACGATAACCTTATGAATTGAGTTTAGCTAGCGCTCCTGGCTTCCAAATGTCGCACTAAATTTTTTCATTATCATTTCATTAACTCGCCTGGGCTTATTAGAGGGGCTAATTACATGTAGCGAGAGGCTTAAAATTACAGCCCTTGTCCCTTCAACATTACACACTTAAAATGAAAACTGAAACCTTCTTCATCGTTAGGGGCAATAGGGCAATACGACGACATAACATACTTCATAGTACGTGTGGTCGTTTTTGAGCCTTTTCGGCACGCACATTGTACACTTTGCTTTATAATATATATTGATTTAAATTTAAGAAAGAAAAAATATATTAAAAAAAAATTAAAATGCGCTGTCTAAAGGTGTATATACCATACTTAAAATAAATTATAGTATAGTCTACCTATTGCATAAATGATTTTGTGAATCAAAATAAGTTTCAGGTTTTCTAATTTGTTATTTTCTTTCCGTAATATATATTTTTTTTTTTTTTTTTTTTTTTTTTTTTTTTTTTTTTTTTTTTTTTTTTTTTTTTTTTTTTGAGACGAAGAGGGATGATTCAACACGAGATTTTAGACGGCCGACTGGAAAACGTGCGAGTGGTAGGCCTAGGCGAAGGTGGGAGGATTCGGTGAAGGATGATCTTGTGGAGTGGGGATTGCAATTGGTTGTGTCGGCATCGGGCCTTCGAGTTCATATATATATATATATATATATATATATATATATATATATATATATATATATATAAATTATTTATTATAAAGAAAACTACAAAAAATGAGGTTAAATATTGAGCGGATAGGAGTACCCAGGCAGTGAAATCTCTTGTGAAGTTATTTAAATCCCACCGCTGGAGAAGGAACTTAACAGTACTTAGGAGACCAAAGCCTACTAAATTAGGCAAAAGGAAGGAAGAAAGAAGGAAGACATTCCCCAGCGACTTAAGGGCCCGAACGAAAAGTGTTTAAACAAAGAATTAGCCCAAATCCCTTCATTGAATAAAGTCGATTAATTGACAGATTGGGGAATTGAGTGTTTAGTGAATCTTAAAAAGAATGTATTATGAAGCTGCATGGAATTCATCATTATAAAACCTTCTAAATTCTACAGTACACAAGCACAAGGAAAAATTCTCGCACGTTATCACATATGTTTTCCTATGAATTTTTACACATTAGCATATTATTAATTTTTTTTTGGCTACATACTTTTATTCGCTCCTATTAGCGACAATCAGCAAAAGTGAGATAAACTGGCGTTATGTTGACATTTTAAGGCATGAGGGAAGATAGTGCCCAGCAGCATGTCATCCCGGTCTTGTTTCAGGAGAGGAGGTCTCTCATCCAACTCCGTTTCATTCGCCTCATAAAAGGCATCTCAGTCGTGGCCAAGTCTATTATTGTGTCCGTGTAATTTGAAATGCAAGCCAGAATAGAGAGTCCTTATTTGTTCGTCGGTTGTTGGTAGTTGTAAGTCGATATGTAGTGTTTTGTCACTAACGTACAAAGGTGTTCGTTACTTGTCATAAAATATCGGATAGGAAGGTTTTTAGTTTCTTTAAGTGTGTCTTTTTTGCTGATCCATAAATTAGTTAGGCGCATGTCCAAATGGGTTTCAGTAAGTAAGTATATGTATTGAGTTTCAGTCTGATTTCCAATTTTAATGATTTGGAAAATAGTACAGTATATTATTAAAAAAAAAAATAATAATAAATACCTTTAAGTACTTAGGGGTCACCATAGACAGCCAGGGTACTGTAGAGACATTGAAAAAAAAATCACCGTAAGCCAGACAATTATTGGTTTCTTAAATGGCATATTTAGGAACTAAAAAGTTGTATCCACACCTTTCTACGTGGCAGAGTCTTAGACAGTGACTAAGGCTCATGCGAACAAATTACATGCCCTAGAGATTGACTATTGGAGAAGAAGCTGTGTGAGTAGCCATATCCAGGCTACAAAAGATACCAAACGAGGTGATAAGGAGTAAAGTAGGAGCAAAATAAAACATACATAAGGACATCACTGAAAGAAGATAGGTCATTCCATGTCAATTCAACACAGGCTTGAGCCCCACGCTCTCAGATTTTTTTTTAAAATTTAGTACATGTGTACTACTTGTATCTAGTAGAACAATTGTGAAAAATTACTGAGATATGTCAACCCGTTTTCGAATTATGGACCTTCAAATCGCTCGAAATCAGGTGCAGAAACAGAAAAAATCATGATTAAAAATAGCTGTTGAATTTTTCCAAATTTGACTAGGACTATGATATTGGGTTCGTTCAAGAGCGCATTCCATGCTATTTTATATGATATGCAACAATGTATCGGTTGGTGCGAAAGAAATTTAACTAAATTTAAAACTTTAATTTCAATTTTCTCAAAAACGGCATTTTTTTAAGTTTGTATATTTAAAAAAAATAGGTAGTATTATATCTATTCATGCAACAAAATATAAAAGTGGGATGAGAATTTTTTTCATTACTAAAAAAATTTAAAACTATTGTTAAAATTCAATAAATCTAGCATTATATGATTAAAAATAACTGTAGAATTTTTACAAATTTGACTAGGACTATGAGATTGGTGTCGTTTAACAGCGCATTCCATGACATTTCATATGACATGTAACAATGAATAGGTTGGTGCTAATGAAATTTTCTTAAAACTAAATTTAAAATTTTAATTTTGATTTCCTCAAAAAGGGCATTTTTTAAGAAAGAGAGGTCTCACCGAGGAGTACTGCTCAAACAGGGTCTTCTGGAGAAATTGCGTGATGAGAACCGGAATATGTCTTATGTTGCATCATCCGAAATAAATAAATAAATATAAAAATTAGGTATTTTATAGGAATATTAACCCTTTGTACCCGAATGGGGCCATCCTATTAATTATTGCAACTCGAACGGTGCCCGAGAGGCGCCATTACTATTTATGACTTTTTAACAGTAATGGCGCACTGTTTAATGGTTTTTAGAATTTTTTAAATAATTTCAAAACTATTTAAAACCATGGTAGCTTAACTGGCTAGCACACTGCAACGGTGTTCTAGAGACCCGGGTCCGCATCCCGGCCATTGCCAATTTTTCCTTTTCAGATAAAATGAATTACCGTAGACCATTAAATTTTATAAATCAATAATCAACAATTACATTCTGTCAATTAGGATTAATGTTGATAGTCCTGGATTATATTTAATCCTTTACACTATCAAATAAATAAATAATAGGTCAGTGAAATTTTGTTGAGCAATGTAATATATAATAGGCAATTACGGAGAATTAACTTGTACACTTATCTAATTCGTTGAGCAAGATGTTGAATTAGTGGATAGACATTTAAACAGACAGATTTAACGAAATAAATATTAAAGCAGAATTAGATATTTAGAAATTGCTTCAGACTTTACGATACTGTAGAAAATTATAAAAAATTAATTTTGATTTTTCTGTAAGTATGTGTTCTTCATAGTCCAAATATAACCTTAATATATGTAACTTATAAACTATACATATAACCTTATGAACCAAATACATACTACCCAAATTCCATCAAAATTCCTTACTTTTAATTTAAAATTTTACTGCATAATAATACGTTTGTAGGGTGTACGATGCCGCATTAAAGTTGCGTCGAGTTGCTGGTTGGTAACGTCCGAAACGGTGCCGAGTACAAAGTGTTAAATTAGAAAAATGCGAGATGCAAGAATATCATCTTCTTAAATCCAACTCATGAATAGGTATAAATGATTTTATTCACTAGTATATTGAGTCATTAACAAAAAAAAACGCAGAATACTGACACAGAGGAAATGTTTTATTTTATCGTGTTCCATCTTGTTTTCTCGATATAACTTCTTCGCTATCTTTTTTTTATTTCTTCTTGGTCCTTATGAGCTGGAATGAGACTTGAAACTCGAGCAATAAAATGAACAAAGCAACATAAAATAAAGTAAGATTTATTCACTCTGAAGAATATAATCCTGCATTCTTACCAGATCACATCGAACATAATAAACATGTTGTTTATCCTTTAATGGTTTTAATTTTCAACTCTCTGTTTATAAATAGAGATAAGTTTATATCTGTCGTCCCTGTGCCGTTGGAATTTTTTCAAAAATAACTTTTTTTTTTTACGTAAAAAAAGGTTGTATAGAGGGCAACATGGCAGATTAAATAATATGAGGTCACCTGAGGTGTAGTGGTTAGCTAAATAGCTAAATACTAAAGGTCGCGGGTTGGCGTCCCGAGGTGGACCTAGGATGTTTTAATGGGTGTAAAAAATCCTTGTCTATGCCGTCCCTCGGATAGGATTTAAAATGGAGGTCCCGAGCCTTTACGATGTTAGGTATTCGTTAAAGATCCCTATCCTAATTATATCTGGATAGGCAAAATTTAGGACTCCACCAGTACCATCCGATTAGCATTAGTGGCAAAAATTGACGTTAAAAAAATAAACAAACAGAAAAAATAATAAGAGTTTACGAGAGAGAGAGATTTGAGAGAGAATTTTAGCTTCTGAATCATAATTTTGTTTTTTTACTGTGCCACGATTTGCGTGTCAGGTGAATTAGGTTTCATCACTAATTTGTTTTATATCGTATTTCTACCTATAAATAAAAGTAAACGACGCTGAAAGAAAAATTGCGCAAGAATTCGAAATTTCCTTACTTTGCTATTTTTCACAATAAACACTTTAAAAAAGTTATTCCAAATAATTCTTGACTATTTATAGTTCTTGATCAAACACTTGTATATAATGAATAAATAGACTATTCATAGGATGATAAATGAGCAGGATTTTATGTCAAAAATGGAGTCTCTCATAAAAAGGAGGACAGGGGTCTTAAAATCAAAATATCTTTGTAGATCCCCGGTCAAAAAATATTAGAGACCGGGGACACACATTTTGCCGTTTGCTCCAATGATCTAGAAGCCGAGAAAAAAAATTATTAGATCTTCAAGCAAACTACCCTTATAGATATTTTTACACAAAAAATGAAATCAGATCCGAAACCAAAACTACCGAAAACTAATTAAAAGCATTAATTCAATAAAATCTAAAAATATTACATGTTCGCCCTTTTTAATGGGGATGAAATTTTTCATTAACGAATATTCTATGTAATCTGATCATTGTTTTTACAATTTCATTGAACATAAACAAATTTTATGACGCGCAGTGTTTTTCGTTAAATCTATTCTCAGAAATAAAAATGTTGGTGGAAGAATCATCTCGATATCATTGTCTAAACTCGAGATAGTAGTTAAATGTTATTTTTTTTTCGTGTTCGAGATTATCAGTTATCTAAGGCCACAAGAATATTTATACATAATCTATAAGATTGAAACCATTTATACATATCAATAAGATTATTGAAAATTTTTACTTTCACTTACCTATATATGAAATATATAGTAAGTGGAAGTATTGCGATCGTGAAAATTTTCGACTTCCGGTTTTCAACGGAAATACACGTTTTGGGGTCCCCTGAGTCAAAATAACCAAGTCCCGCGAAATGGTCTGTGTGTGTGTGTGTGTGTGTGTGTGTGTGTGTGTCTGTGTGTGTGTGTGTGTGTGTGAACAGACTAGCTCAAAAACTATAAACCGTGGGAACCTGAAATTGGGTATTTAGTGTAGGTATATGCCCGCGATGTGACAGCAGAAATTTCATCAAAATTGCTCAAAGGGAGGGGGTACTTTATTTAATAACTTTTTACGTTTTTTTCGATTTTCTCAAAAACGGCTCTAACGATTTTGATTAAACTGAGTATTTGATCTATTTATATGCCTGAAATATGACTGTAAAAATTTCATCAAAATTGATCAACCGGAGGGGGGACTTTACTTAATAAATTTTGTATCATTTTCACATGTTTTTTTTATTTACTCAAAAACGGTTTTAACGATTTTGATCAAACTTGGTATTTAATGTATTTATATGCCAAAGATGTGATAACCAACATTTCATCACAATTGATCTACCGGAGGGGGGACTTTACTTAATACATTTTGTATCATTTTCACGTGTTTTCTTTATTTACTCAAAAACGGTTTTAACGTTTTTGATCAAACTTGGTATTTGATGTATTTATATGCCTGAGATATGACTGTAAAAATTTCATCAAAATTGATGTACGGGAGGGGGGACTTTACTTGATAAATTTTGTGTCATTTTCACGGTTTTTTTTTTTATTTACTCAAAAACGGCTTTAACGATTAACAAAAACAAGATATGAATGTAGAAAAATGTGTGACTTTGGGAAATGATGTTTAGCAAAACACGTCAATTTCTATTCTAAGTAAGTTGGTAAGTGAAAGTTGTGTGTTGCGCGCACGCACCAGATTTTTCATTTATAAATTTGTAAGAAGTACAAAGAAAAAACTATACCAACTATATGCTATATCAAATTTTACACCAAGAAGTTATATAAATGTATAAAGTTATATTTAGAGCCTAGAAATACTGGGGGTTGACATTTCCTATTGTATAATTTTTTAAATCGATGCACAGTGGGAAAATTTTGTCATTTAGCGGCCAAAAATCTATAACTCCTGACCGAATGACGATAATCGAATAATTCTTTTTTCATTAATGAGCTTGAGATTCCCTTTATCAGTGAAAATTAAAAAAATAAAAATAACATCGCTCAAAGTATTTCAAATTAATTTTTATATGAATTATTTCTTCACTTGTGGTGAAATTAAAACGCATTTTTATCCAATAATTTTACAGCCAATATTCTTATTTATAAAATATGTTTGGTGCAATAATATAAAAAGTAACGCTGAAAAAAAAAAATATAATATCAGAGAGATGAGCATAGATTTTGCTTAAAATAAAATCATTTTTTCCCTATTAAACTTTACTTTGTGTATTAATGCACCAAACATATTTTATAAATATGAAGATTGGCTGTAAAATTATTGGATAAAAATGCGTTTTAATTTCATCCACGTTAACTATATAATTTATGAAAAGAAAGTATTTAAATTGATATAACTTCTATTATTGGCAATAGTTGGTTCTGATTTTTTTCATAGTGGTAGAGGGTGAAGGCTAAAATACCATAATAGAATTAGATCGATCAAATGCGATCGATCGGCGATATACCGATTTTAAGATTTAAATCCCTATATTTGAACCTTTATTATATTTCCGGCCTCGAATTGGACTAAATCATAAAATATACTTCCCGTTGAATTATATGAACATATTTTATTCCGTTAAAATTCCTAAAAAATAGGGTATTTTAAATTTAATAGTTTGGATTTTTTCTTATTTAGACAATAATTATTTTAAAATCTTTCAAAAGGAGCAAACGCCTGAAAAAAGACATTTATATAAGCAGAAAGCTCTGTTGATAATAATACTGACTCATTTCAATCTCCATGTATAACCCTGCGCCTAATAAACTAATTTATTTAAATTTAAGTGAAGAAATGATTCATATAAAAATTAATTTGAAATACTTTGAGCGATGCTATTTTTTTTTTTTTTTTTTTCGCTGATAAAGGGAATCCCAAGCTCATTAATGAAAAAAGAATTATTCAATTATCGTCATTCGGTCAGGAGTTATAGATTTTTGTCCGCTAAATGACAAAATTTTCCCACTGTGCGATGTAAGCTATTGTTTTATTTTTTGTTAGCGTTTTTTTTTTCTTTTCCTAGAAAATGTATATCCTACTTAGCCTATCGGTAAATAAGCATGTTAACATATAAATTTTTCTAGTTTCTTTTCATCTGATTGAATATCCAATGTTATATTATTTAATTTTGCACCTCCCAGAACAAACAAATAAATAATTTATTATTACTAGCCGACCGAAGCATTCAACAAGTTAACTTACGTTAACTTACTTAAATACCACTTAAATAAAGTACATACCGTATACATAGTGTCGTATAGTGCGTATTTAGTGCGTCATGGGGATAGGTTAGGATTGAAGTAAAGAATAGATGTGTTTAAGTTGTAGATTATTTCTTTTTTTAAACATAGCGGAAAGCGACTGCGCTGATTCTATTGACTAAAATCGCATGTTTTTCCTTGTAACTCACTAACGACGCCGAGAATCGGAAAATTACATATAACCAAAAATGTTCGTCTCGATAAACTGAAAAAAATAACACCTACGAAAAAGCCCTGCAACCATTTTGAAATGTTCTCTGAAAATTGCAGTTTTTCGCTTAAAACTCGCAAACGAAGGGGTTAATCGAAAAAATGTATATACCGAAAATATTCTCCTTGAAAACCTGAAAAGATTGATACCATTTAGTAACCTCTACGGCATTTTTGATTTTCTAGCAAAAAGTGCGGTTTTGCAATTACATATAACTCGCAATCGCAAATGAGTGATTTGTATATTTTTCAGGTGTAGCAGTTAAGGGAAGCTTTAAAATGATGCCTCAGTGACGAAATTTGATGAAGTATTAAGGAAGTTATGGCGTACAGACAAAAAAAGGCCTTGAGAAATAATATATATGACTAGCATTCCCCGTCGCGGCTTCGCCCGCGAGCCTTTAAAATCAATTCTGTGACCATTATCTTGGTATTGATCTAATATAATATGTTAACTTATGTTAAGGAGATTTAGTAGAATCTGAGCTTCCGGTAGGTGGAATGTTGGAGGGGGAAGCTGCCGGCTCGGTAGAAGAGAGGGAGACGCGCAATGGAGAGAGTTCGCTAAAACCGCCGAAACAAAAAATGACTTACTCTTCGTGAACGCTTCATTTTTCGGCTGTAAAACATGGCTTTCGACGCCCAATAGGGCCTTTCGAGTTAAACTCGTCGTATCAAGATCTTTAAAATGAGTCCAAATTAGATATTTTTTCTCGAAGTGCAAAAATAGGTGTTCGTTTTCGTTTTCGTGTTAGTTAAAAGACAATTTCGCCATTTAAACCCCTTAGGGGTTACATTTTTGATACACCTTTCTTATTGGTTACCTACATCGCTTTTAAAATATAAATTCCGAACTTCAAGTTTCTATCATAAGTAGTTTTTGCTCTGCGTTGATTCTGTCAGTCAGGACAAAGCCTCTTATATATATAGAGATTATTATGATTGAATATAATGTTATTATTGTCTTGTTCAGACAATGGATACACGAACCCCGAAACGTCAGCGAAATAATGAAGTAAGAAAATAAAGAAAAATAAAAAAGAAGATACTTTGCTAATATTTCATTATTCATATAATCTTCCTTATTACTCAGTAAAAAAAAAACTTTTTTTGAAAGCAATCAATTTTTCTCGAGACCACAACTAGTTATCTAAGTGAATCAACGTACAGTTTTTTATTACTAAAAATAAAATGTCTTCATTTAATTTATATTTCAATTACGCAACCATTATGATAGATTGAAGAATTCATTTTATTAAAATGAAAAGGAAAAATAAAAAAAACGTTAGAGCCATAATATTAAAAAATATAAAATAGACGACGATAAAAGTTCTTTTACCTTATTCAACGACCAAACTCAATAAAATTGTGGAATTCTTTTTATTGAGTTTTTATTATCGCCCTTAGAATTCATTTATTTTTTATTTCCACCCTTTCTGATCATTCCGTTCCAAATAATCGTCTAATTCTATGTCCCAGCCTAAGTATATTTTATTAATTATGTGTTGACATTAATAAAAGAATATAAAGGAAAATATAAAAAAAATTAAGGATACCGGTTTTTCGTCCACAAAGCTTTGCTCCCAGATGTACGTGTTATGCAACACATGAAAAATAATACATGAATTAATATTTATAAAAATGTTTTTTGTTTTTGTTTTTTTTTGTTGGAAAAATGTTAGTTTGTTTCTTCAACGCCCCTTTATGCTGCTAAGGTTAATCGGACGATGCTACAGTGGGAGTCCTGTATTTTGCATATCCAGGTATAATTAATCAACATAGGGATCTCTAACGAGTACCTGACATCGTACAGGCTCGGGATCTCCATTTTACGTCCTATCCGAAGGACGCCATACTCACATTAAAAAATCCTAGGCCACCGCGGGACGCGAACCCGGGACCTTTAGTATTTTTGAATGCCTTGCTAACCACTACAGGTGATACCAAAAAAATGTTAGTATATAGCATTATCGTAATCCTTATTTAAAAATTAAGATCATTATGAGAGCTGGAATAATACAAATTTTAAAACTTAAGTATATGTTAAATTAAGTAATTAATTAATTAAATTAAGTATATGTTTCTTAATAAGTTAACACCATTTTTTTTTTTTTTTTTTTTTTTTTATGGGAAGAAAAAGTCTTTTTTTTCTACGCAACAGACTTATTTAGTTTTCTTTCAAAAAATTTTCATCACCACGGACATACACCAACATTAATATCCTTGTACATATGAAGGTGTCGGCTGCAGATAATGCTACCAGACCTCAAAAATGTTTTGAGAAACTATTTTTTTAATGATAATCTATAATTCTAGAGAATTTTAAGGTTTAATGAATATGAAAGATTCCTTATGATGAACTTTATCAACTTTTATTGATTTATAATAAATCCAGAACTAAAAAATTAATAAATGAAAATGAAATGGCTGTTTTTTGCTTTGTAAGGAATAGCATCATTGAATTTCATTTCGTAACACAAACAATAAATTTTTACAATTTACTGCTAAATAAACGGTGTTAAGGAAAAAAACAGAAATCTAAATTTTGAATTGAATTAAATATTTTTCCACTTTCCGTGTTTTCCCCACATACAACAATTTTGTGTTTTTAGAATAAAATTTAATCAGGAATTTTTTTCAACTCCAAAATGTCTTAAATTTAGATTTGCTGAAATAATCCGTTTCATTTGGTTTCTTAAGGTGCTTTTCAAGAACATATTTTACAAAAAAATTTTTTGTAAAGTATTTTAAATCCAAATTGATTTTTGCCTTATGTAGCGCAATATTCTACATGGAAAGTATCTCATAAGTATATACATATACTTACATTACATCAGTTTTTATTTAAATCTTCATTTAAAAAAAAGTGCTGATAATCGTGATCAGGAATGTTCAAATAAATAAATTATTAATTTTTACAATTTTAAAAATCCAATTTATAATTATATTATTTTAGGAAAAACCAATATTACAAATATGAACAATATTTTTGAACTCTAATGTTACTCTATAAAAATAATTTAATCGTTCTTTGACAATAATATAAAAAACATTGTTAGAACCGCTAAAAAAATTTTTTTACACTAAATATTTAATATATGTCATGGACTTACATATCATTTAATATGGTAGCATCCGCTGATTTTTATTAAAAATTAAATACAGGTAAAATAATATGTCCTTCATTGAATGTTTTTTATATGAACAATTTTTTTTTTTAATTCTTACGAAAAAATTCATTCTACGGAATTTTTTCCTACATGAAAAATCTTTTTCTTTTCTTAATCAGTAGACTTATAATTTCATAAAAAAAAGATATAATGGATATTTTTCAGTAGATAATATTTAATAAATGTGATGCACTTCTATCGTTCAATATTATGACACGGTGTTCTTTTTTTTTTGTTCTTTGTTATACATATCATTTCCTTTTCAAATAGAGATGTTACATTTTAACACGTGAAAAACGAAATGGATAACAACGAAATTCTGAAGTTTTTCTTTATCTTTTTTATTTAATTTTTTTTTTATGTAATAATCAAAGACCTTTTTTTAGAGAAAAAACTTTTATAAATTATTTTTCCATACTAAAATGTTTAATAATTGTGATGGAATCGAATTATTCAACATAATCTGGGTTCTATTTATTTCTTTTTTATTTAATAATATTTTTGCTGGAACAATAGTCCTTTAATTTTTATATAAAAATTGGTGAGGTGGCCTAAAAAAGAAGTGTAATCTGACATAATTATTTATTTATTGACGAGATTTTGATGAATTGATGTATTGTATGATTATAATATATGTATTGTACACCTGAAGATGAGGCAATAAGCCCCGAAACGTTGAGAAGTTTTAATGTATTTTAAAAAAAATAATATATATGTATATATCATAAAGGAAGATGGGATTTTTCACTGTTGTATAGAATTGAAATAATAAAAACCAAAAAGAAATTTTAAAAGTCTTCCAGAGAAATATAAACTATCAAAAAATAAAAATTTATTTTTATGGGATTTTTCGATGAAAATTAGACCAATTTCAGAAGAAAAAAAACTTTGATAAGACATTTTTTTTTAACTGAATAAATGTAATACACTTGCTAAATTCAATGTAATAGAATACGTCGATTTTGATTTTTTAATGTTTTTTATAAAATGTATGTATTCCAATTAAAAAAAAAATATCAAACGTAATTTTTGTTTCGAAAAACAAAATTCTCAGTTTTTTTTTTTTTACGCAGGTATGTTTTTTTTTTTTTTTTTTTTTTTTTTTTTTGTTTTGTGATTTTACCGAACCCTTCGCTTTCTTGGGTATTTAAAAACAAAAATTTTTTTTTTAATATATTTTATTTTTTATTAATACTGGAGGAGACTTACCAGGTAGAAATCCGGCTGAGAAGATGACAGAAATTATGATCCATAAAGCGGCGGACATATTGTCATATTCCACATACGACCTAGCTCACTCACATAACAGACGTCGCAGCGGGCGAGAGACAGCGACGCGGACCTGACGCGATTTGGATGCGGACTGAGGAGACGAGGCCTGCAGGGCGCAGGTCCGCTCGTGTAGCAGTCTATTGGGCCCGGCCTCAGGATCTGGGGGAGCGTCAGGGGTTTAGAACTAAGGAGGAGTAAGGAGTACGGGTTGATAATCGGGAAGGGAGTTGAAGAGAAGTTAATATGTTTGAGCCCTCAGTATAAGAGGATATAACTATTTCCTTAGTAATAACAATTAAATAATAATAACAATAAAGAGGGAGTCACCTGTGGTGTAGTAGCCTGCAATAGTAAAGATCGCGAGTTCACGTCTTAGGATTTTTTAAAAAGGAGTAAAAAATCCTTAGCTATCCTTACGTCCCTCAGAAAAGACGTAAAATGGAGGTCCCGAGCTTGTACGATGTCATGTACTCATGAAAGACTCCGGGTCTTTTTCGTTTAAAGCACGCCACACGAATCTACAGTTGTACATCTACAGTACATTTAGTTGCAGTTTCCGCAGACATACTTAATTCTTCTTGACAAAATAAGGTGCGTAGTGTACTTTTTTGTCCACTAATAAATGAAAATCAATGCAATATTTAGTGAACATTTAGAACCAGTAAACCACGTACCTTCTCTTAAGCCAATTTCCATACAACAGGATCTATTATTACATCTCCATCTGAATCTATTCTGTCTCTTGCTTAATTTCATGTTATGTCCATTGCGGCATATTCTATCTTTATGAAGACCTTTTTCCTGTAGAAAAAGTTTTATCTAAATCTTTGAATTGGCCCTGTAATCTAAACAAAGCCATGTTTACAATAGTAACTAAATATTTTAGTCATATGTTGTAATTGTAAAGAACCGAGTATTACGTAACCAAGTAACGATATCACAAATAGTAACGTAGTAGTTACCATATGTTCATATTTGTACTTGTAAATTAGGTTAGCGTGCTTTAAACGAAAAAGACCCTGGACTCCTACCCTAATAATACCTGGATAGGAAAAAATCAGGACTCCCACTGTAGGATCGTCCGATTAGCCTTAGTAGCATAAATGGACGTTAAACAAACGTAATAATAATAAATAATAAATATAATAAAGACTTAAGCAACCCGAATGTTCGATGTACACCACCAATTCCTCTCTACACACCTCAATCCACCGAGAGCAGTCCAAAACTATCTTCATCAGATCTGCCTTTTCGTAGCCCTTCCACCTCCTTAACAGTCTCGCCCATCAAAGAGAGGTCACTTGTAGTTTAGTGGTTAGCTTAGCAGCCTATAATACTAAAGGATGCGGGTTCGCCCTTAGATATTTTTGAAATGAGTAAAAAATCCTATGTCCAACCGGGTCACGGGGTATGACCACCTCCCAAATATTTTGGCTTTTCAATTTTTTTTTTAAAACGAATAATAGGTAGCTAACATGCCCTTACCATAGCAACTCTGGTTGTTGAGATCTAAGTCATTTTAACAAAAGGAAATATTTCCGAACAAAAACGGTGCTGCCACTCACGTGATTATAACAGGGGGGGAGGTCATGACCCCCCAAATTTCGTGCTAAATCCGCCGCTGGTATTAATATAACATTCATAAAGGAACTTATCAGTACTATATAAGGAAAGTACTGCTTTTCGAACAAGGAAGTGTGATGGGAGTTTGCTAAAGTCGTTATAATTGTCCGTAAGGCTTAAAGTCGTTTAATACTGCCAACATCTCGATTGGAAAGGATCTTTCGGAGATTATTTTATCCCTTTTGAACCTGCAGAAGTCGAAAGCTTTGAGAAAACGCTATAACAGGATAAGCTATGCGCAGGCCTCAAAACTCACTACTACCGTTTTATAGAAATGAACCATACTTTAAATAAGTAAAATTGAGAGCGAAAATAGTGATTTATCCTGGGTCACATCCCACAGAGGCAACGGAAACGCAGATCACGCTGCCGATTTGGCAAGACAAGGAGAAGAATCGGAACACGTAATATTATTAAAAGAAATCACACCAGACAATAGGCTAAATAAATTCAAGAAAATTCTGTCAGAAAAATGGGAATCGCAGTGCAGGAACAAACTGTAAAAATTAGACGAAATAAAACAAAAATGCAAAAAATTAGTGTCCGACCGAAACCAAAATTGTAGCCGAAATCGAATTTCGGCCATAGACCTAGTTTCGGGCCGAAAGCGAAACCGAAACTTATTTACGTGTCTATATATTATACGTATAAGTTTGTAATATGTCTAGTTTAGCAATAATATCAATGAAAGCTTATAAAATAACAGCAATTTAACTCAATTATTCATTTAATAAGTGAGCTGGTATACAAGAGTGGTAAAACAGGTGAATTAGTTAAGTTATAGGATCGAATCCCGGCCCCCTCCTTCCTAGTACGGCTGGTCCCCATGGGATGTTAGACCATACCCCCTTAACTAGTACAGCCCTAAAAGTTGAAATAACAGGCTGATATTAATAAAAATTCATATTATTATGTATAAATAATAAATAATACAGTAAATCTTTCCATAATAAAGCCGATAGAATAGAAAATGACGGCGTATTGAATACGTAAAGCTGTATGTCAGAAGCTATTTTATCTACTGAGTTAGTTTTGGTCTCAAATGTTAGTGGATTTAATCTAGTTTGAAAATTTATAGAATAGTTTTTGGTCGAAAACGTGCTTCTTAATGGTAAAAATTGAGACAAGTTTTTGGGATGTTATTTGTGAACCGCTGGGTGAAAGGGGGCTGCCAAGGTTGAAACATTGGTTTGCATCTGATTCCCATTCGATACAAGAACAAAGACCAAAACCTACTACCACCATTTGATGCAACCTTTAATAAAAAGGTTACTGACTAAAATATTTTTTTAATAAAGATACCAAAAGAGTGAGAAAAATCTATGTTCTACCGAAATAAAATAACAGATACTTCCCACTATTGAATTGAAGGGTGTTAAATGCCATGAAAGAGATCAAGCTTACAAGCTGAAATCGTGTAGTCCTACTTCCTTCTTGGAGATATCAGGCACAGGAGCTAGTTTCGGCCTGGCCGAAGATTCGGCCAATTTTTGGCCGAAACCGAAACTGCGGCCGAAACCAGGTTTTTCGTCCGAAATTGGCCGAAACCGAAACCGAAACTTCGGTCGGTCACTACAAAAAATGGACGACAAGGTTAAGAAGCTCAAGAAGAGGAGAAATGATATTGTGCCGCCTTCGTATCGGGCACTGCCATTTTACCCGTGGCTACCTCCTCAGAGCTCTGGAGGTACCCACATGACAAAAATGTGACAACGTATCTCTTCCAGTTAAGCACATTTTATTAGAATGTCCTAACTATAACGACCTCCGAAACAAGTATCATATTGATAAAACTCTTGAAGAATTGTAAAAGACAACCAAACAAAAATAGTTACCCTATTGCAGTACTTTAAAGAAACATCGTATTGTTTGTTTGTGCTTATTGGCATAAAACCAAAAATGGTCATCAACGCCAATTAATTTTTTTTTGCTTTATTTTATTAATATTTACTTAAAATATCATTATTTTTTTTTTTTTTTTTTAGCTTTATTATATTAATATTTTCCTTAAAATATTACTATTTTATCATAACCAATTTTCCCGTAGTGATCGGATATGTCAAATTTCTGACAGTAGGTTGGTTGCTTTTAAAAATTTGAAAACTGACTCTATTTCCTTACTATCATTTCTAAGAACTGCTAATTCTGGTTTAAGTCCATAGCTATTAAGTTTGGTTGTGTAATAAGAGCAATCTTGGAAGATATGTTTTATGGAGACTGTGCCGCCGCAGTACTTACATATCGGTGGTGTTTCCCTTGAGATGAGGTAGGAGTGGGTAAGTCTCGTATGACCGATCCTCAACCGAATCAACACGACCTCCTCTCTACGGCATTTTCGAACGGATGTACCCCACGGTTTTACATCTTTCTTTATATCTTTTAGTTTGCTTAGAGGACTCTCGTCCCACATCGACTGCCAGGCATCTTTTATTTCCATTTCGAGGGGCTTGGTAAGGTCTGATGGAGTTAGGAAGGTTAGAAACATGGTATTATAACATAGTTTAATAGAGCACAACTCCAAATGAAGTGATTCCGAACCAATTTGGCTTTCGCTCTTATCTCTCAACAATTCAACAGTGTCACCCAATAATAAATGCTGTCTCTGCCGCTTTCGAACAAAAAGAGTACTCCTCTGCGGTTTTCCTCGATATTGAGAAAGCTTTTGACAAGTGCTTGCTTTGGAAAATAAAACCGCTCATTCCTTCTACTTACTTCCTGATTCTTCAATCTTTCTTTCTTAAACGGTATTTCTGTGTTTCTGTTGACTCTTCCCTTTCCTCCTTCTTTCCTCAGCTTGCGGGTGTACCACAAGGCAGTGTTTAAGTCCTCTTCTCCATTCTGTCTACACATCAGATATCCCTGAACACCCTCCCACCACCATCTTTAGTTTCGCTGACATGGCTATCCTTTCATCACATCAAAATCCTACTATCATCGCATGCTTCGCTCTTCAAAACCATCTATTTCATCTAGAAAAGTAGTTAGAAAAATGGAAAATCAAAATTAATTCGACCACATCAAGTCACGTCAGTTTTTCTTTAAGAAAATCGACTTGCCCACCTGTGACAATTAACAGTCATCCTTCAAATAATTTCGTAAGATACCTAGGACTGTACTTAGACAAACGACTAAGTTGGAACATACATACCAAAATTAAAAAACTAGAACTCAACAGACGGTACAAGCAGCTTTCACATCTCCTGGACTACAGATCATCACTCACCTTAAGAAACAAGCGACTTATTTACACTACCATTTTAAGACCTATTTGGACACATCGAGCAGAACTTTGGGGTTCCGCGAAACACATCCACATTAGCAAAATACAAACTTCACAATCTAAAATTCTCAGAAAAATGCACCTTGGTTTATTTCAAATCATACACTGCACAACGACAAGAACATACACGACAAATACCAAACATTCCACTCTTCAACGCTACATCACCCTAACCCACTCATCCATTCTCTTTCCTCCTCCCTGTTACCCGGTCAGCCTCGACGTCGACTTAAACGACACTGGCCAAGAAAACTCTTACTAAAATAAATTATAAATGCATCATGAAAGTCAAAGTAAAAACAACAGTAACCAAATTTGCTTGATGCGCCTCTGCGCAGGTGCAAATCTACAAGCAGAATAAAAAATAAAAAAAAATGATTTTTTTTGCTATATTTTTAGCCTACACAAGGTCGTATATCTTTTTGTCTACTAATGGATTTTCTTTCATAATTTTATCAATGTTTCAAAAATTCTTTTTTTTTTTTCTATATTTTTAGCCTACACAAGGTCATGGGTCATTCTCACCAAAGTGGGCACTTTTTACGGCGTTTTTATTTTAAATTGTATGGTTACAAATAATTTTTTTTTTTTTTTTTTATATTTTTATAAATTTTTTGTAATACTTTTCCATAGCCTATAAGAAGCAAGGAGTCGACGTGGAAGAACACAAAGTCACGTTAAACTTTCTTCTTTTTTTTTTTTTTTTTAAATTTCTCATTATTAAGCACTGAGGATGCTTTGAAAAAGTTGAGCACCAAAATAAAGCTTCAATCCACGTCGCTATCTTCAATTCCCTGCAGCATTTTATTTACAGTAAGACAGGGGAATGAACGACAGGGGAATGAATTTTTAAGGTTTATTTGATAACCGTTGAAAGGAAAAAAAGATATAATAATGCTATTTGAAAAACGAAATCTGTGCTACAAAACCTTTCATCTCTCAAAAATTAGAAAAGAAAAAACTTGCCTGACCAAAACTATAGAGGACAGGGGAATGAAGACTATTAAACGTAACCTCTCAAGTTTGAGAACTTATTTGATTCTGGAGAGCTTGGATTTGTACTGAGGTCGAGTTAACAGTTGGGGTTGCTTAGGGAAAGACCCCTTCCTGCTGACCATATATTTTTTACTAATTTCCCGCCTGAATAGTGTGGTGACAATTTAATTTTAAAAATTGACAGGGGAATGAAAGAAAACCTGTGGGACATCACAAAAATTAGTTTTTTTTCAATTCTAATCCTCTATCATCAAGAATTCGACTGCTTTTATGAAATTTTACAGTATTTTGAACAAATTGAACAGAAAAAAAAGTAAAAATTGACCTTGTATACGGACACAGAACTCTTACTTTGAGCAGAATCAGACCTATTGACAGGGGAATGAATTTCGACCTTTTTCTGGTGTTTTTAAGGTACGTGCGTTATACAATTAAAATAAAGTCGTATGGGGTCTACCTTTACAACTCGCCTGGATTTACAAAATTGATGCCTTAGAGTCCTAAGTTTTTCTAAATCGCTATAAACGGCCTTCGACAAAAAAGTGCCCACTTACGTGAAAATGACCCTCATATATCTTTTTGTCTACTAATGGATTTTCTTTCTTAATTTTATCAATGTTTCAAAAATTCATTTTTCAATGGTACATTCATAGTAAAAAAAACTATCGTTAGTTTTGCATCACTAATTATCCGGAGACAAGTAATCCTAAAATGGATGTTCCTTAGAAAAGTGGTCGTAAAACTAAACAAATTAAGTAAGGTGGAATAAAGTGGGAACTAAACTTATCATTCTCGATGAGGGCATGGAAAGAAGATTGATGTGGTATGGGGAAAGGTGTTGGCCCCTTCGAATACTTAAGTATCGTCCTGAGACGTGTGAAACCTCAGGAAACAGAGGAAGATGGTATAGGTAAAGTATGTGCACAGGGTGAGTACGAGTAAAGGGAATATTGTAGTAATGATATGCGGAGGACTGAGAACTGACACTACAGCAAGTCCCGAAAAAGAAGAAAAAAACTGTAGGGGAGAGCGGGGTTTGTTGGCAACAGTTTTCACTTTTTTTATTTTTGAATCATTTCTGTTAATATAATCCCGATTGGGCTTATACCACTGTAAACTCCAAGTATTAGAGTACTTCAAGTATTTTTTTCACTACATAATATTTAATACTAAGATCATAGAACATTGAAGAATTCGTCAATCTATAGTATGCCAATTAACCCCCTATGTGGGGCAGGTTGGCCTAGAAGGTGATGTTGTTTAGCCATCTCATTCAAGTACTGCCTGACAGATATTATTGTTATTAAAAGCTGCACTATAATGGTATAATAATTATGAACCGTTTTTCAACAGCTTTTAAGGGAAAATAGAATGGCAATAAAAGAAGATAGAAGTTTAGACTGTCATCACTTTCTGCATAAGAAAAATTGCTCTCATCCTCCTTGCTGGAACTAAAGACAATTGGTAGTTTCATCCTTTGTTTATGTTTACCTTGCTTTTGTGCATTGCTACTGCGCAAATCAAACCCAGTTGAAGAGAGCCAACTAACCCCACAGGAGAGATCATATGAAAGATGGCTGCCAGGACAGGGGAGAACAATCAAACAAGAAACTGGTTAGTCGAAAGGTTAGGTTTTTCAAAGGAGTTTGGGGCTATGTGAACAGAATCAGAGTCAAATGTTTTGCCATGCCTTTAAACCAAATTTACGGAAAATATAAAAATTTACTTACATGTTGTAAAATCAATCAATGAAGCACACCCTTCTCTACACTGTTAGCATCGGATTGAAAACTCAGGACAAGACTCCCGAGGTCAAGCGGGTCACATGGTACAATGGTGGGGCCTTCAAAATAGGTGTGACGGAAACTATAAGCCAATGGCCAACCAACCCCGCTCTCCCCTACTTAAGGTTTGTGCCATGTTGGAAATTTAAACATACAGCAGGCTCTTTATAAACGGTTACATCGTAGGATTGAACGAAAAAATTAAATATAATTTAACCGAAGCTGCTGGGTTATAGGGTAAACCGGAAAGTTATTGACACTCAGTACAGTTATTGACACCCCAAACTTTAACTTGAAGAAATATGTAAAAAGGTTCCAAGATATACATGAATCTAATGTTTGAAAGGTTCTCTAAGTGATCTATGATGTAAGTGATTAAAAAACAAACCATAGAGTAGATTTCACAATTAAATCCACAGGGTGTCAATAACTTGTTTTTGCACTTTATACAATAAATAGTGCATGTTCAGGGAACACATTTGTCATTTTATATAATTGTTTAGTTTAATATTTAGTTCATAATTTTCAAAACAATTGTCATTTCATCATTTTATTATTTTATTTTCGTTAATGTATAATTAATATTTATTGAAATTATTCCAACATATTTGCTAGTGTTTGCCATTCCTTAAACCAAAAATTATAATCTGATTTTATACATTCAGAGCCATTATATACGGGAGACGTGTACAGCTATAACTCAGTATTTTACAAATGTAATTTACATGCAACTTCAAGTAATTGTGGTACAGTAAATTTCTACAAGTCTCTAAGTACAACATATAATTAGTGTTACGTGGTAGACGAAATAGCTTTTTTAAAAAAAATCTATGAAGACCCTCGAGGTCCTGATAGTTATGATACCCCCAATTCAATTTAGATATTGTATTTGTATCAGGGGAACGTTGGCGCAACCAAATGTATAATATAATAGGTAAAGCCCAAGAATTTTTTAGAAAAGAGTTCATGGTATCCATCCGTCTCAGCCGCTGAATATCATTCGCTGTACAAAGAATTAGACTTTAAAGTTAGTTACATTAATAATGAGCATAGTATGGACTTAATCCAAACAATATTTAAAACTAGAGGTGAATTGTATAACTTCAATAGTAAACCTTGGTTGGAGGGCATTGTTTATACATGCTCCATGTGTAATTTAACAGCTAAGTAAGCATCAAATTATAGATTTTTTAAATGGGAAGGATTGGCACAGGCTATATGGATTTATGAAAGGTGTTTTGAGGTACAGAAAATTTTTAATTGCAGAATTTAATTTTAATTAAAATTTAGATTCATAATAGACTAACAGATGTGTAAATAGTATTAAGTATCTTTTTTATGTTTATTGAAGGCCTTTATTTTTTATTTAGAGTTTTTTAAGTTTGTTTTATTCTTTTATTATTTAATTCTAACCTAAGATGTTTATAGAGGCAACTCCTGGCAGACGGTATTAACCATTGTCATAGTGTGTTTTTATTGTAATATATTACTTTGTATAGCTTTACTATATAATAAAACATGATTATCTATCTATCTATCTATCTATCTATTTATTGAAATTAATTAAATAAGTCGTACTAATCTATATTAATCATCCAATCAGCATTCATTTAGTGTAATGTGCGTGGGCGTTTTTGATTGGTCGAAGACGCTCTGAGACAAACAAAAGATGCTTTAAGTCAGTCAGCGGTCGATTCTCGGCTGCCGAGTACGCATTACTCCTCACGCTTAAAAACATTCATTAAAAACATCTTAAGACATTCTCGTACACCCAGGGTGTTCAGTTGTGTATTGTGCACATTTGCAGACATTATTTTAGAAGACGAGCGACGAGGAAGATTAAGTTCCTAGCGGGATGGACCTTTAAAGTAAAATACTTCCATCATTATTTTTTTTTAATAATGTATAAACATTACATTGTGTTTAATCTTCAAATTTAAATAATATTTTCTGAACATTGAACTTTACCTTTTAACTCAGTTATTATATATATCTTTTTATTATAGTTATTAATCATTTGTTTATTACTCTATTCTATAGATCATCAATGGCCATTCAATTAAAGCATATTTTTGTCTAAAATAAGCTGTGTTTCATTTTCATTCAATCACAAGATACCCTAGGCTATCTAATTCTATCAGGATGTAAAAACCT
Source organism: Aelia acuminata (assembly GCA_911387785.2). Lineage (NCBI taxonomy): Eukaryota > Metazoa > Arthropoda > Insecta > Hemiptera > Pentatomidae > Aelia > Aelia acuminata. The sequence continues at coordinate 136,529,935 of OU426982.1, forward strand.
TTGATGACTTACAATGTAATGTAAAAGAGAAGTGATCCATCAAAGGATTGAATAAGAAATATACATAACATTAACGCATGAATAAAAATTAAATGGATCGTTCGTTTAAGAAAGCCGATCCACCAAATCATATTATTGGATAAGCGATTGAAACATTTCTACTTTTGCATTACGAGATTTCCATAACTTAAATTATTTTCTCCGAACATATTCTTACTTAGAATACATTTTTCATGATTTGATAAATCTATATTCATTCAATAGATCTGTAAAAGTAAATGTTTTTTTTTTGACCTGTAGGGTTCCCACGATTTTGGAAGACAAGCTATTATTACAAATCATATATTTTGAAAATTACTGTACAAAAACTTACAATCTTACATCCATTTTCTCATCAATGAAAAATATCTGAAAGTATGAATATATAAGGTTGAAATGGGCTTCATCCAAATCTCCTATAGGTTCTTTGAAAGTGACAGGCCAAAAAAAAAAAAAAAAAAATACACCTATTAAAGTTGTAAAAGGAATCATCTGTTTTATTTTGGTAAGCATGAAACCAAGGAAACCCACGTAATGGTGGGATTGTTAGGATTCCCACTTATTTCCGATAAGCCAATGAGATATTTGGCCGCGCGGTGTGGTCTTCATACAGACATCAATGTTGCTTGCGGGAGAACAGACAGCCTGGAGGGGGTAGCCCAAACCTCACGTTACTGCAAGACATGGTCACCATGGTGCAGCGGCAGACTGCCCATAGCTCCATAACCAATCCTACTGTGGCCAAACCTCTACCTGTTTGGCGAACCCTTCCCAGTGATAGCGTCAGCTCAGAGTCAGCAGGCACCGAGGACCTATAATTATTTCCCCTAAGCAGATCTTCCACGGACTAAACCTTAGGGCTACTACTGACATCCTAGTAAGCCACAATGCGATTTTCTATATCTCACGTCCGGGTGGTAAAAGTCGGACTTTCATCGCTGGGTGATCAACCAAAATTAGTGGTCACCCATCCAAGTACTAACCGACGCTGGTTATCTTTGATTACCCATTTCAAACGCTTTTATCTATTCGGCCATCCTGATCCGGTCAGCTATAGTTGCATACAGTAACTATATATAAATACAGAAACAATCGAAATAGCAAAAAATAAAATTATGAATCCATACAAAATAATTAATAAGAAATTATAGTGAACTTACTTTGTAGATTTCTAATTATTTTTTATCTATTCATAGTTGTTTGTATTTAAAAAAAAAAAAAAAAACTTATAGAAAATTAAAAACGTAATGCCAAAACCTGTAAAGATATTTTGTGAGGAGTACTTTGAAACAGTTCATTAATCCTAAGACCGAGAAGAAGATAATATCTGAAGAAAATTAAGCTAAATACAAAGTTTAATAAACGAAGCCCCTGTTGCTACTAATAAAGGGGAGAAGCTTAGGAGATTACAATACTGAGGACTTAGAGCCGCTCCCACCCCCCACACTTCCTAGAGTGCGCTCACGTTCCTACCCCCGTTATAGCTACGTCCTACAGGGATTTCGGGGCCTAATGCATAATAAGATAATTTCATTTTGTTTCGAGAATTGAATTAGCCAAAGCCGTTTAAAATAGTAAACACTTCTAGAGAGTATCATGAGAAGAAAATGTTAAATTAATGGTTTCGAATATGGGACATTCTTTTACAAACCGAACAGATTTGGACAAAAATTGACCGACACATTTTAGATTTAACTGAAACTTTTTTTACGGGTTCTATATCGAAAAAAAAGAGATATGTGTAAGAGGATTTTTTTTTATTTTCGATATTTTGAAAAATAAACAAGATCGAAAATTCGTGAATTCGATGATTTATCGGTAATAGCCTATTTTTCAAAAATTCATAACTCCGGTTCTGTTTAAGCTAAAAAATCTATTTTTTTTTTTTATTTTGAAGGTAAAAAGACAAGCTTTAAGAAAAAATACTGTCAAAACAAATTGTCGAAAAATTCAAATTGTTATTAACAATTTCAATGTTTAAATCGGTTTTTAACAGTGGCGCCACCCATGAATCAACTTTTTCCTATTTTTATCGTATTCTGCGTCAAAATTTCTATCGATAACGCTTTTAAAAACGATGGAGAAGTTATTTTTACTGTAAGAAAAAAAATAATTAATTTAGCATATGAATACAAATTAGAAGAAAAACAATTGTCCGAACGTTTCCAAAAAGCTTTAACAATAAAAGGAACTTTAAAATATCATTGTATTAATCCGATTTCTTTACAGCAATTGGAAGCAAAACGGTTTTCATCTTCAGCGAAAAAAAGGATATTGTAAAAATTTTTAAACAGAAAATGTAAACATTGTCTTATTTTTAAATATTGTATTTATTATTATTTTCCAAATATTGTTCTTATTAACTAATGCATTATCCAAATCTTAATAAAAAAAATTTCATTTTCAACAATGTTTTTTATTTATGTATTTTTTCTATTTTTTCCCATCTTCTTGGCTAATAAAATATGTTTTTTAATAAAAAAAAATGAAACAATTATTTGTATTTAAGAGATAAAATGTGTAAAACAAGAATATGAGCCGTAAAATGTGACCCACGTGTCGATGTGACGTACCGCGCTAAATTAATTAATTTTTTTCTTACAGTAAAAATAACTTCTCCATCGTTTTTAAAAGCGTTTTCGATAGAAAATTTGACGCAGAATACGATAAAAATAGTAAAAAGTTGATTCATGGGTGGCGCCACTGTTAAAAACCGATTTAAACATTGAAATTGTTAATAACAATTTGAATTTTTCGACAATTTGTTTTGACAGTATTTTTTTCTTAAAGCTTGTCTTTTTACCTTCAAAATAAAAAAAAATTGATTTTTTAGCTTAAATAGAACCGGAGTTATGAATTTTTGAAAAATATGCTATTATCGATAAATCATCAAATTCACGAATTTTCGATCTTGTTTATTTTTCAAAATATCGAAAATAAAAAAAAATCCTCTTACACGTATCTCTTTTTTTTCGATATAGAACCCGTAAAAAAAGTTTCAGTTAAATCTAAAATGTGTCGGTCAGAAAGGTGTTCGGTTTGTAAAAGAACGTCCCATATGTAAAAATAAAAAAGCTAAGGTGATACTTATTAATGATGGCCTAAAGTATTAATTCGACCAGGTTTTGTTTTTTTCTTTTCCCCTTTCTCCTTAGTAATCCTATTAGTGTTTCTTGATATAACAGACTCCATGTATAAATGTTTACAATTTTTTATCAATGTTTACATAAATATTATTTAAACACTTATTTGAGTTTAAATAAATTTATTCCAAAAAAATAATAATTTAAAATACTACAAAAAGAATATACAGAAGAATATAAAACGGATGTTAATAACTATAGGGGAATTTCTCCGTTATTGGTCACTTATAAAATTTTCTCAAAATTGTTGTTAAATAGATTGGAACCACAAATAGATCATAAAATTAGGGAATACCAAGGGGATTTTAGAAAGGGAAGATCCTGTCAAGAACAAAATTTAAGTCTAAAATTACTCATAAAATATTATATCTCAAGAAGAAAAAGTCTGTTTATTTCCTTTGTTGATTTCAAGAAAGCGTATGACTCGGTTGATAGGGGAACTCTGTTGAAAATTCTAAGGGAATACGGAGTGGATCAGAAAACAATTAATTTAATTAAAGCAACTTTAACAGAAACTGAATCTAAAATGAAATTTAGGGGTTTAATTAGTAAACCTTTTCAGATAAAAACTGATCTCAGGCAAGGAGATGGTCTGTCTCCCATACTTTTTAATATAGTTTTGGATAAAGTAATGAGTGAATTTTGGAAGAAAAATAGTTCAGGAGCTCGGGTGAGGACCAAAAACATGCATATTAAAGTAAGGTGCTTGGCTTTTGCAGATGATCTAGCATTATGGGCTGAATCTGAAGAAGAGTCCATTGAAAAGATAAAGTTCCTGAAGAAATTGCTTAGAAAACCGGGTTAAATATATCTTTTGAGAAAACGGAGATAGGATATCAGAAAAAATCAGTCAAAACCAAATATGGGAAGATTTCGGTTGTTAGGAAATTCAAGTATTTGGGTGAAGTTTTGTGCTACAATGGATCGGAAAAGGAGAGTTTCAAGGAGAAAATTAAAAAATTAGAGGATTTGTGCTTTCAAGTGGGAAAAATTTACAATAAAAAAAATCTTTCGATAAAGGCAAAATTAAGGCATTATAATACTGTGGTGAAACCTTTGATTCTGTACGGAGTAGAAACGGCTTGTTTTCCCAGTTTAGATAAGTTGAAAAAAATAGAGAGGAAAATTTTGAGGAAGATTTATGGACCAAAGAAAACATCAGAAGGATTCAGGAGGAGGTCTAATGAGGAAATTTACAGGCAAATTAATGATTTAAAAATTGATATGAGAATTAGGAGGTTAAGGTTCTTTGGGCACATGGAGAGAATGAGTGAAAAAAGATTATGTAAAGAAATTTTCAGTAAAATTTTAAAGTACAAAAATTTGGGGGGATATCCTGGGCAAATTAAAGAAAAATTGGAAACATTGGGGATATCAAACGAACTTTGTCATGACAGGGATCTTTTCAAGAAAGTAATTAACAATGAAGTCAGATTAAAGAAGAGAGTGAAGGGTATTGGGTGGTCAAAGGAGAGAGAAGAGAGGAGCAGTCGAGAATGATGAAGCTGCGCTGGGAAGTGAGAAGGAGGAAGAAGGAAGATTCTTCAGTGATATCGCGTGGTCCTCAAAGTGGCCTTTTCGTGTAAAAAAAAAAGAAAAAAAAAGAATATAAAGCCAAATAATCAACAAAAAATATTAATAATAGACAGTTATTTGACATATTTTTAAAGTCGAAAGCATTAGCTTTTAAAAATAAATAAGGAATTTTCGGAGTCTTTTCTCATTGGGAAATATTGCCTAGCTAATAGCCTAGAGCAGGTGAAAGAGCTAAAACATAAATTATCAATTTTGAGGCATGATTTCTACGTAAGATGGAATGCTTCTTCAAGGAAAAGAAAAGTTTTTAAAGCAGCAAAAAGGAATGTGAAAGAAGCAAGAGGCGTAAAACAGAAAAATTCAGATCATAGACTAGCACTGATATGCTGACGTACGCCACTTATATAAAACTAAGAGATTTAGGTGATATCATTGCGTTCCATGTTTCGGAAGGATCTAACTCCAAGGACAAAACTCCATCTCGTGCCATAAAATATAGGAAAGCTACCTATCAGCACTGGAAGCTTTATTTGTATATATATATATATATATATATATATATATGTATATGTATATATATATATATATATATATATATATATATATATATATATATATATATATATATATATATATATATAACTTAAACTTTCCCGAGAGAAAACAGTTAAAAAAAAGTAAAGGGTTAACGAATGAACACTCTTGAAGTCAGAAATAAGACTGCTTTATTCTTTCCACTAATCCTACTTATATACAATTTGGCAATGTTTACATGTACAAAATGGTATTAAGTTAAATATTGCTATACTCCTGTACTTAACTCCCCCCTGCCAGTTTACAAAACCTTTTTGGAAACTAAAAAAAAATAAAATAAAAATAAATACAAATATTACATACAAATTAGATTAAAACAAACGTTTAACTCCTAAGAACCTAAAAACACTTTTCACAGATGGTTTATTAATGTAAACTGTAAGAACTCTTACAAAAAAAAAAAAAAAAAAAAAAAAAAAAAAAAAAAAAAAAAAAAGGAACTGAAAATATACACACAACTTAAATAAAACAGGTACCTCTTAGTACAACACTCTTAGTTGGGGGATACGAGGATACTCCAGATCACTGGGGTCGCTGTGGTTCTACAGCTGGCAGTTTTAGCTGTAAACTATTGACCCGATCCTAACTTCCCCCATCAGGTCCTTTACTTTGATATTTTCTCGCGCTACTCTGTTGCGCTTTTCTTTTTCGATTCTTCCTCGGACCCTCTCCCACAGTTTCCCCAATTCAATTTTATTGGAAAACATGCGCCCCGTCACTTCCTCGTCCACCGCCGTACCCCCGTAATCCCGACGCCGTCCGCGCAACCCAAACAATATTTCGACTGGCGAATACCCCGTAACTGTGTGGATTGAATGGTTGTATGCAGTTATAGCTTTTTGCATAGCTATATCCGGTTCTAGTCCTTTGTCCAGCATATATACTCATAGGTGGTCACTAAGGGTACTGTGGAGCCGTTCTATACCACCCCTGCTCTTCGGATGACCCGGGGTATTCAAATGCCAAACCACATCCAGGTTCTTCATTTCTTCCCTGATCCTTGCGTTGTCAAACTCCCGACCTCCATCAGACGAAATTCGATCGGGCACTCCGTAAAATTGAAACCATACATGTAGAGCTTCTAATATTGCTGCTGCTGATCTGTCTAGCACCTTGTATGCCATAGCCGCCTTGCTGAATAAGTCTATCATGGTGACCCATTTGTACCCTCTCCATGTGAACGTGTCGATTTGTAGATCACATAAGGGCGCTTCAGCTGTGGGTGTCTCCTCTTGTATGCCTTTAGGGGGGTGTCTATCATACTTCGTGCTCAAGCAGACATCGCATGCGCCTATTGTGTCCGCGATGGTCTTTTTCATGCCCCACCAGAAGTATCTCCGCCGCAACGCTTGCATTGTTTCATTTACCCCTCGATGATTAGTCTTTCCCTGGTGGTAGGCCAGCGTTACTTCCTTCTGCTGTTCCTCGTCTCTTAGGGTCTCGACCATGGCTTTGCATCGGATGAAAGTGCGATCCAACCCTATCTGCTCCGATCTCCAGATTTTCTTGATTTTGTCCCATATAGTGGCGTTGCCCACGTAAAGGTAGTAAGTCTTCCCTGGTTTGGATGCGTCTTTGAGTGCTCTGCATATTTGGTCTTCCCTTGCTCCTGGCTGCGACCAGATGGTCGTGATCTTGCTCCCCCCGTAAGCACTATATTGCACCTTCATTAGCCCTGAAGTTCTGCTCTTCCAAATTATTTGCCGGCTTTTATCGTTAATGATTTCGTCTAATTCCTCCATATTTGTCGTGCGCTGATCGGCCTGATTTTCCTCTGGTGAGTCTTCCCTTTCCTCCGAATCTGTAGAGCCCTGTTCCCCCTCCCCTTCTGGCGTCCATTCCCTCAGAAATTGCCTGACGTCTCTGGACGACCCTCCGGTATCCTCCTCGATCGCATTTACCGTTATCGCTCTGGACAGCCAGTCCGCCACTACGTTTTCTTTACCCGGCTTGTACACTACGTCTATATTATATTGAGAGAGGAATTCCTTCCACCGTGTTACCCTTGCTGAGGATTCTTTCAATTTTCCAACCCATTGTAGGGGTCTATGGTCAGTATGGACTTGAAATTTTCTTCCAAACACATATGGCCTGAAGTGCTCGATCGCCCAGACAATTCCCAATAATTCTCTCTCCAGGGCACTGTACCTAGTCTCAGCTTGTGTCAGGCGCCTGCTGGCATATGCTACGGGTCGGTCTCCACCTTTTCCTTCCTGGGACAGCACGGCCCCGAGGGCGTATTCACTCGCGTCAGTTGTAACGGTGAACGGTTTATTAAAATCGGGGAAGGCAAGTATCGGCTCCTCCTGCAGTCTGGTCATGCACTTCCGAATATTATCCTCCATTAATGGTGTAACCACCACCTTCATTCCTTTCTTCAATAAATTGTTTAAGGGTACCAGATATTCTGCCATATCGGGCACAAATCTCCTGTAATAGTTCAGGGTCCCCAATAACCTACGGATTCCCTTCACATCCCTAGGGACGGCCATCTTCGATATAGCGTCCACCTTGTTTGGATCCGGTTTGACCCCTTCCTTGGAAATCGAGTGACCTAAAAATTTTATTTGGTCCTGACCCAGCAGTGACTTCTCACTGGATAGTTTTAGGCCAAATTGTCGCACTCTCTCAAAAACGCTCTGCAAGTGTTTTATATGCTCGGCTTCTGTTTTACTGAATACAAGAAGGTCATCCATATAAATTTGACACATCGACTCGTCTATCCCTCTTAAAAATTCGTCCATGAGCCGCTGGAATGTAATTGGGGCATTCTTCAGCCCGAATGGCATCCGCGTGAACTCATAATGGCCCCTTTCAAATGTAAACGCGGTTTTGTGCCTATCCTTAGGATGCATATTTATTTGATGGTACCCAGCCTTCAAATCCAATGTGCTAAATACTGTCGATCCGCTTAGCCTGTCCAAGATATCTTCGAATTTTGGGATAGGATATTTTTCATCGACCGTGTTCTCGTTTAGCTTACGGTAATCTATCACGACCCGGTATTTTTCTTTTTCCCCCGCGACACATTTTTTCTTTACCGCTCAAAGTGGGCTATTGTATGGCGACGTACTGTCTATTATAATTCCTTGTTTTTTTAGGTTTTCTAATTCCTCTCTAATATGCTGACGCAGAGCTTGTGGATATCTCCTTTCCTTCACGTAGGTTACTTTCTCCTGCTTCAATGGAATTTCATGCACAGTCCTCCCTGTTACTCCGAGGACTTCCCCTTCCTTGAAAAAAATATCGTCAAATTCGCTCCTAATCGCGTGTCTCCAATCTTCTGCCCGGTTAATCGCCCCTATCCGCGCCGTACCGCCCTGAAGGGTTGATTGGCATTTATACCTCTTGGCTCCGATCTTAATACTCCACTTTCCTCTGTTATTCACGACCTTCGCGCCTAGTCTCCCCAACAAATCGCACCCTATAATCGCTGGGTATTCTCTCGGCATGTGCTGTACAACGTGCACCACTAAATTACCGCCCCTAGTACTCCACCTATCCAGACCTATCTCCGCCTCCCCTTCTACTCTACAAGGGCCCCCCAGAGTGATTAATTTGCATCTACATACCTGGACCTGGGGTGTCCTCTCTCCGCCCGATAACCTCTCTAGCACTCCTCTGGTCATGATGGTGTTGGAGCTTCCGGTATCCACTAGGCACTGCACTCCACTAATCACCTCAATTATAGGCAACCAGCCGCACTCACTCTTTACATTATTACTCACTAGCGTGTGGTCGCCCCTCTGCCTGCACCCTCCTCAGGCCTTCTCCTCCGTTCTCCATCGTCTGCTTCCTCCGCTTCTATTTCCACTCCGGTATTTCTCGGTCCTTCGGTCCTCTGGTCCGGTTAACTCTTCCTCGGTTTCTGAGGTCTCTGCTTCCTCTGTGGACTCTCTTGACGATCTGCTCCTCGCCAATGAGCCTCTCCTCCTTCGGATCTCCTGGGCGTTTATTTCCATAGGTTCTGCCCGGTTCTGTTCCCTCCTCGAGTAAATGTAGGGGCATTGTCTGGCAATATGCCCCTCTGTCCCACACTCGAAGCATCGGGTCCGCGGGCATTGTGCTACCAAGTGACCACTCTTACCACAGCCGTGGCATTTCCTGTCTTCCTTCTGGGTCCTGGTCCTGGGTCTACCTTGTCCTGATCGTCGCTCCGCCTGCTGAAGTCTTTCTCTGTTATTATACACAGGCTCTCTCTTCTTCAAGGTCATGGGCGTGAACCTAGCTGGCCTGTAGGCTACCCTACTCCACCCACTTTCCTCCGTATCCATACGGGCCTCCTCCTCTCTAGCGCTGTAGTCCACCATCTCTTGTGCACACTCTATGAAAGACCGGTCCCTCGGTAGGCCTTCCTTTTTGCCAGTTTCCTTGGCTAGTTGGACCTTGAGGATGGTGGATAAAAATGCCATCCGACCTTCCACTTCTGCGGCACTCATCGACTCCCTCATTTTCTCCGTTATCTGGTTGTACATGGCGAGCAACGTCCCTGCATACTGTCCGCTTGTCTGTCGTGGCGATTTCGTTTCGCGAAACATCTGGAAGATGTCTTCTTCTGGGGTCCACCTTCCCCCTCCATAAGCCTTCTTCAATCTTTCCTTTATTGTCAACCAAGGGGTTTCCTCATCTGCTTGGATATAGTTGAGGATACTTCTCTTCACCCTACAGACAACGGCGGCTTTCAGTGCTTCCGCGTCCCCAGCGTTCATAAGATTCTCGGAAACTTTGGTATTAATCCTTTCAATGAGGCGATCACCGCCCTTTAGAAAATGGTTAAGTTCTCCGGTTTCTCCCGTAAATCGCTCCAAGTCGGAAACCGCCTTCCGCAGGTCTTGGCAGGTCGCTACTCTGAGCTTCATCCACTCCAGGGTGTTTGCATGTGCTGCCGCCAGCGATTCCCGCGGTAATGCTGGGATATCTGGGACGTTTAGGACCGGTGGTCTAAGTACCGCCTCTGCCATCTCTTCACCGACTCACAATTGGCCAAAAAAAAAACGGGCCCCGCACACACGTGTTCCCGGGTTTCGGCACCACTTAAACTTTCCCGAGAGAAAACAGTTAAAAAAAAGTAAAGGGTTAACGAATGAACACTCTTGAAGTCAGAAATAAGACTGCTTTATTCTTTCCACTAATCCTACTTATATACAATTTGGCAATGTTTACATGTACAAAATGGTATTAAGTTAAATATTGCTATACTCCTGTACTTAACTTATATATATATATATATATATATATATATATATATATATATATATATATGTATATCATATTGGTGATTCTATAAAGTTACCTATTTTACACTATTCCCAGTTTTCAAAAATAATAGTAATAGATAAATTTACAATGAATCTTTATTTGTTACCAGCATATTTCATAGGTGCTATGCATAAAGAGAAAATAATATGAACATAAATTGTAAACCCATAGATGCCTATTTCACAGTAGGTGGAGTAACGTATACATTTATTTTAGGAAAATTTTCACCTATTATTTTTTTTTTTAACTGCTAAAAACATATTTTTAATGTCTATTAGAAATTTAGAAGCCATTTTGAGGATGTTTGAACTAATAAAATGGGAGGAAATAGTTTTGGCCAGCTTTTGGGGTCAAATGCCCCTCCCTGTGTGCAGAGGTTGAACGAGGAGATTTGTATTATCAAATCAACTTCCGTTTTAAAATGTTTTCTTCTTAACAAATAGATATACATAAGAATTCGTTCTCAATTGCTTATGTTTCAAGGGAATTTCACAGGGAGTCATTTCACAAACCAATTTTACTTTCTTTTTTGTCGCTTCATTTTATATTTTTGATTCATTTCTTCGAATAATTGGATCATTTTCTTGTTTTGATAACGAAATCTTTCAAAAACCTCTTGACTTGTATTTTATCGGGGGCATTCTTTTTAACTGTCTAAAAAAGTGATAGGCTTATAGGATAAATTTGTTCCAAAAGCTTTTTTCTTAGTTTTTTTTTTAATTTCTCACAGTTAAGGACTAATGATGCTTTAAAAAAGTTTAGCAGCAAACGAAAGCTTCGATCCCCGAAGCTAACTTCATTCCTATGCCATATTTGATTTACAGTAAGACAGAGGAATGAACGACAAGGGAATGAATTTTTATGGTTCGTTTGATAATCTTTGAAAGGGAAAAAATATGTAAAAATGCCGCTTGCCAAAATAAAAACAGTGCTACAAAATCTTTGAAAAATTAGAAAAGAAAAAACATACATGACCAAAACTATAGAGCACAGGGGAATGAAAACCATCAAACATAATCTCTCAGATTTGGGAAACTATTTGCTTCTGGAGAGCTTGGATTTGTACTGAGGTTAGTTAAACAGTTGGGGTTGCTTAGAGAAAGACCCCTTCCTGCTGATTATATATTTTTTACTAATAGTGTGGTGAAAATTTAATTTTAGAAATTGACAGGGGAATAAAAGAAAACTTGTGGGACAGCATAAAAATTAGTTTCTTTCAGTTCTAATCCTTTATCATCAAGGATTTGACTGCTTTCCTGTTACTTGTAAGTATTTTGAACAAATTGAATAGAAAAAATTGATCTGGCATAGGTGCACAGAACTTGTACTTTGAGCAAACTCCGACCTCGGGACATGACAGGGGAATGAATTTCGACCTTTTTCTGGTCTTTTTACGATACATGTATTATATAACTAAAATAATGTCGTATGGGATCTACTTTTACAACTCGCCTGGATTTAGAAAATTGATGTCTTAGAGTCCTAAGCTTTTCTAAATTGCTATAAACGGCCTTGGACACAAAAGGTCCCTCTTACGTTGTATATTGATTTATTATATTTTCTACTTTTTCTCTTCTTTTTTTATTCTTTCCTTTAAAGTCTCATTCTCGCGATAAGCTTTCTATTTCATAATACATACATTTAGTATTATTTTCTAGCTAGCCACACAGGTGACTCTGTATTTGTCTATGAATTGTTTTTCTTAGGAGAGTAGATGTCCTCCCAGAATAGAAATTACTTTCTTCTTCTTCTCCTTCTATAGATTATAAGTGGATAAGGAAAAGGCTATACCATCAATAAAGACACCTGATAAAACTCATCGGACAAGCGCAAAGTTTTGTAACAAGAGGCCTAAAGAAAATAAAAGAAAAGAAAAAGGGGATGAGAGCTGAGGAAAAAATGTGATCCTAGCCGAAGCCGGAGAGAGAGAGGGAGGGAGAGAGAGAGAGAGTGATAGGGAGAGAGAGAGAGAGAGGTATATTGCCTGGAATTGGTCCTTTGTGACAGCGAGGAGACAAGGGCCCACTTCGTTAGGACTAGGGCTGCCCACTTCTCAATTACCCTCAGCTCAGCCTCAAGCTCTCGGCTATACATAATGGTACTTCCTAATCTAGGGGCAGGGGGAGGATGAATAAGAGTAATGATGGACTTCCTGTAAGGAGTAATGTCCAATGTCCATTGGCTAAGACCTTAGTGTGATTTGCTGGTGCACGTTTGCGTGGTTTGTATCTGTGTGTGTATGTAGATATGGGGTAGTTGGGTAAGGCATTGAACCACTCTGCTCAAGGTCCTGGGTTCGAATCTGGCTAGGCAGCATGTTTTTAACCATTTGCACTCGAGGTCTCCGGAGCGGATCCATTTAAAATTGGTCGACAAACTCGAGGGCTCCGCTACTGAGAAGATGCAAATAATTTTCAGTTTTTACTTTCACTTACCTATATATGAAATATATAGTAAGAGGAAGTATTGCCATCGTGAAAAATTTCGACTTCCGGTTTTCAACGGAAATACACGTTTTGGGGTCCCCTGAGTCCAAATAACCAAGTCCCGCGAAATGGTCTGTGTGTTTGTACAAACTAGCTAAAAAACTCTAAACCCTGAGAACCTGAAATTGTGTATTTAATGTATGTATATGCCCGCGATGTGACAACGAAAATTTCATCAAATTTGATGAAAGGGAGGGGTACTTTATTTAATAACTTTTAAGTTTTTTTTTCGATTTTCTCAAAAACGGCTCTAACGATTTTGAATAAACTGCGTATTTGATGTATTAATATGCCCGAGTTATGACTTTAAAAATTTCATCAAAATTGATCAACCGGAAGGGGGACTTTACTTAATAAATTTTGTATCATTTTCACGTGTTTTTTTTTTTTTTTTTTATTTACTCAAAATCGGTTTTAAAGATTTTGATCAAACTGGGTATTTGATGTTTTTATATGCCAAAGATAAGATAGCCAACATTTCATCAAAATTTGTCTAACTGAGGGGGCACTTTATTTCATATTTTTTTTCCAATTTATTCGATTATCTCAAAAACCGCTTTAATGATTTAGATCAAATTCGCCATGTTTAATGAAAATAAGGTGTTCTTTAATATTAGGTAAGCTTTATCGTTATTAAAATGTTCTGAGGGGGCTTAAATGGGGAAGGGACCTTTTTTGTTTTCCTTTAAAGTATCCTTGTTTTTGTTTATACGGAAAAATTAACTGTCTCTCATTACGCCTAAAAATAAGAAATGGCTAAATATGAAATATGAAAAAAATCAAGTAAACATATAGAGGAGAAAAAAAGAAAAATATTCCGTCAACTCATAAGTTCTGAGGGGGCTTAAATGGGGTAGGGGCCTTTTTTTGTTTGTTTGTTTTTTTTGTTTCTTATAAAAAGTACATATAGAGGAGAAATAAGAAAAATATACACTCAACTCATAAAACTCGTTGAGCTCACGCATGCGGAGTACGCCTTTAATGACAGACCATTGTTCATAAATAAAGCCGTTCTGTTCATTTGAGAAGTCGCAATTAACAAAACGCATTAATTTCTAATCTAAGTAAGTTGGTAAGTGAAAGTTGTGTGTTGCGCGCACGCACCATATTTTTAACATATAAGGACATAAACAGATCGTAAAAACTATTTATTGGATATTATGCTTTTGGTGATAAATGACGGTGGCGGCTCGTGGTGTTTTTCATTATTTTTATAGTACGTTAATCTTTTAAAATCGGCTATATTTTGTGGTTTTAATTCATCTTTTATTTCCTCAATTGTTCAATAATTTAGTTCGGGGCACCAAGCTTTACTTTGATTTCCCCATGTGCTTCTACTTTAACCGATAAGTTATTAAGCAGATTTTCACATTTTAGGAGCTTTTCTGATTGGATATCTGAGAACACTTCAACTAAAAGGGTCCCATCTCGTAACTGTTTAACTGTGTTTACTTCTCCAATTTTTTATGATTTTATATATAAGGAACGGTGAAACCTTTGTGAAATTTAATAATAATAATTATTAAAAAAATATATAAAAGTTAAAATTTTTTTTTTAAATTAATATAAAATTATAAAAAAAAATAAAAACATCATTATTTTTGTTTTTTGTAACTATGTGTTCTTCAAGCTTCACAAATACATATAACCTAAATTTCATTACAATTCCTTACTTGGTTCTAAAATTTTACTGTATGATATTAAGTTTTCAGGGTGTACGTTTAACGTAAGTTGCGTCGAGTTGGCGGTAGGTAACGTCCGAACCGGTGCCGTGTGCAAAGAGTTAATATTCTCTCTCAGACCGTCTATTGCTGGAAATAACTTCTGGGGCAAACCCAGCTCCTGTACAGTGAGTAGGTACTCATAATGGAAAAATTACAGGGTAAACCTGACGGTTGAGTGAGATCGCGCACAAATCACCTCCTTCCAAGAAGGCTGATCAAGAAACACTATTTCCTTACGCAGTATTGAACCCGAGACCCACCCTGGGTTGTATTAGTACAAGTTTATATACATTAGAAAAACTATATTTGAAAAAATCCGATTCTATTCGATCCTGGGTTACTCGCAATAATAAGTATATGATGTTATATATGTTTATGATGTTAAGTCCCATTTCTGTCAAGCAAAGGAAATTCCCATCTGAAGAACTCAAGGATGCGGTTGAATCGACAATAATAACTTATTTACATGAAAATGAAGTTGAAACTTGTTCCTGCTTAGAATTGGAACTTTTCTGATAGTAGAGTTTCAATGAAGGAGAAGAGAGTGTAGAAAATCGCTTTTCTACACTATCTTCTCCTATTTTAAATCATTTATTTTTGAAGAGAAAAGATTTGGCTCCGCCGGGAATCGAACTCGGGTCTTCCGCGTGACATGCGCGGTATGCTATCCATTACACCACGTAGTCGCATTCAAACGGTGCCAAGTCCTTCCTCTTCACTGACACCTCTCCCACGATCTCGCAAGTTTTGCGAGTATTTACGGGAGATGGAAAATTTTTGTCCAATTTTGGGCATCTCTTGACGTTCGCCAATTTTTAAATTATTTTATATTAATTTAACCATTATTGTGGAGTAACCACCTATGACACGCGGAAGACCCGGGTTCAATTCCCGGCGGAGCCAAATCTTTTCTCTTCAAAAATAAATTTTTTAAAATAATTTAAAAAATAGGTGGTTACTCCACAATAATGGTTAAATTAATATCTTCTCCTACTTATCTACTACCAATTACACACAGGACCAAATGTAACTCTATATCTTTCCTAAAGATTTTTTTTTAATTTAATCTATTTTTGTGGGTAACCACCTTGTTTTAAATTATTTTAAATAATTTATTATTTGAAGAGAAAAGGCACCGCTTGGAAGCGAGCTCTGTGGTGCAGTGATTAGCATACCGCGCATGACACGCGGAAGACCCGTGTTCGACACCCGGCGGAGCCCAATCTTTTCTCTTTAAAAAAATAAAGATTTTTTTTTTTACTTTCACTTACCTATATATGAAATATATAGTAAGTGGAAGTATTGCGATCGTGAAAAATTTCGACTTCCGGTTTTCAACGGAAATACACGTTTTGGGGTCCCCTGAGTCGAAATGACCAAGTCCCGCAAAATGGTCTGTGTGTTTGAACAGACTAGCTCAAAAACTATAAACCGTGCGATTCTGAAATTGGGTATTTAGTGTATGTTTATGCCCGCAATGTGACAGCATAAATTTCATCAAAATTACTTAAAGGGAGGGGGTACTTTACTTAATAACTTTTTAGGTTTTTTCCGATTTTCTCAAAAACGGCTCTAACGATTTTCATCAAACTGGGTATTTGATGTATGTATATGCCCGAGATATGACTGTTAAAATTTTATCAAAATTGATTAACCGGAGGGGGGACTTTACTTAATAAATTTTGTGTCATTTTCACTTGTTTTTTTTATTTAATCAAAAACGGATTTAAAGATTTTGATCAAACTGGGTATTTGATGTATGTATATGCCAAATATGTGAAAGCCAACATTTCATCAAAATTGATCAACCGAAGGGGGGACTTTACTTAATAAATTATGTATCATTTTCAGGGTTTTTTTTATTTACTCAAAAACGGCTTTAACGATTAACAAAAATAAGATATGAATGTAGAAAAATGTGTGACTTTGGGAAATGATATTTAGCAAAACACTTCAATTTCTAATCTAAGTAAGTTGGTAAGTGAAAGTTGTGTGTTGCGCGCACGCACCAGATTTTTTTTTATTGGGACGGTTTCGATAGTCGATAATATCGAAGTGGGTGCTGTCGGTTATAAGATATCGAATATCAGAAGCAAAATATCGATATCATCGACACACCTCCATACTCCCTCCCAATACCTGAAAATAAGATCATTTTTTAAAATAAATTTCACAGTAGCTTTATTCAAAATGAAATAATTTCTAAATTTAATGAAATGCCCGCAATGTAACCTCTGGTCCCATAAAACTAGGACGCTGTTGGAGTACACTTCAATAAAGTTTGGAAATGCTGAATTATGGCGTTGGTCCAGCAAACGCATTTTTACATTGTAATGGTTTAATTCATCTAATTAGTGCTCTCACACAGTCTCCACTGGTTTTATAACAGTGATACGGCTGGGAGGAGGCACCGGGATCTCCTAGGGTCTTGCTTTACTTTCCATAAGTGGGAGTCAGAGATCCCTAGGCTGAATGTATATTTTGTATAAGAAGAATGCGTGTATATATTTTTTAGTTTCACTTACCTATATATGAAATATATAAAAAGTGAAAATATTGCGATCGTGAAAAATTTCGACTTCCGGTTTTCAACGGAAATACAAGTTTTGGGGTCCCCTGAATCCAAATAACCAAGTCCCGCGAAATGGTCTGTGTGTGTGTGTTTGAACAGACTAGCTCAAAAACTATAAACCGTGCGAACCTGAAATTGGGCATTTAGTGTTTGTATATGCCCGCGATGTGACAGCAAAAATTTCATCGAAATTGCTCAAAGAGAGGGGGTACTTTATTTAATAACTTTTTAAGTTTTTTTCGATTTTCTCAAAAACGGCTCTAACGATTTTGATTAAACTGAGTATATGATCTATTAATGTGCCCGAGATATGACTGTAAAATTTTCATCAAAATTGATCAACCTGAGGGGGGACTTTCCTTAATAAATTTTGTATCATTTTCACGTGTTTTTTTTATTTACTCAAAAACGGTTTTTAACGATTTTGATCAAACTGGGCATTTGATCTATGTATATGCCAAAGATGTGATAGCCAACTTTTCATCAAAATTTATCAACCGGAGGGGGGACTGTATTTAATAAATTTTGTATCATTTTCACGTGGTTTTTTTATTTACTCAAAAAAAGGCTTTGACGATTTTGATCAAACTGCGTATTTGATGTATGTAAATGCCAAAGATGTGATAGCCAACATTTCATGAAAATTGGACAAACGAAGGGGGCACTTTATTTCATAATTTTTTTCCAATTTTTACCTTTTTTTAGATGATAGAAAAATAAAGAAAACATGTAGAGGAGAAAAAAAGAAAAAAAATTCAGGCAATATATAAAACTCGTTGAGCCCACGCACGCGGAGTACGCCTTAAATGACCATTGTTCATAATTAAAACCGTTCTGTTCATTTGAGAAGTGGCAATTAACAATACGCATTAATTTCTAAAGTAAGTAAGTTGGTTAGTGAAAGTTGTGTGTTGCGGGCACGCACGAGATTTTTTTCTATTTTTATTTCAATGGATGGTTGTATATATTTTATTTTCTATTTTGGTTGTATATAGTTTAGTTTCTATTTTTCGTTTCTAATTATTATTTTGTTTATCTTGTGTGAATGTATCTTTTGAGCACTGATATTAAGTGTAGCAGATTATATATTTCTTTATCAATAAAAATATATAAAAAAAAAAAAATCATCTATTTAAGCTTTTCATAACAATCTATGAAGCACTTTTCATGACTTTTTGTGACAATAAGAAGTAATTATAACACACAGCTTTACTTCTTTACAGACAAACACACATATATATTTGTATATTAAGGATTTAATATTAATAAAAAATAAAGAAAATAAATATAATAATCTGTTTTTATCTTGGAGTCCTTTTAAAATCGCGCCGTGCCTCTCCTCTTCTGTTGATGGCTTATTATTAAGCCGCGATAGAATTAAGGCCTGATGATGCCCGCACAAACAGAGCTGACGACGAGGACAATAAAGATATTGTTTCGTTATTAATTGGCTCAAGATGGCGCCATGCGGGCTCTTTGGTTAATACACTACGCTGATCCACCTCTCTCAATGATATCAAGTTCCTCTTAAACATCTAACTCGAAGATAATATTTATTTCTATTTTGGGTAAGTTTTCTTTGTATCCGGGATTGTTTTTATTTTATTTTATTCTTTTAACGTTGTTAAATTGTTATACAATTTCATCATAGCGATTTTAAATGCTCATTCGCCGCGCTGCAATCAAACCTATTATATTTACCGGCCACAGCTCACTCAGTTCGTCATAGTGTAAACTAAAATCTCCCGTTGATTCTTCCATCTTCGGTCCATATATTCTACGCATTTTTTTTTTTTTTTTTCGGTTGGCTCACAGACCTTGAAGATCTTTAGCCGCCTCAACTAGCCTATTCCACTACTGTCTATCTTGGGCGATGGCTTTCCAGTTCACCACTGTTCGGTTGCTTCTTTCTGGGTCTCCCTCGCGGTCGGGTACCGACCACTGCTGCGTTCAGCTTCAAGTTGAGGGAGCCTGATGGGTTGCTTCTTGCCACGTGTCCCGCCCATTTTAACCTCTTAGCTTTCATATCGTGAGCTATCGATTGTCGGGTTTCCCCGATAATCTCTTCTTTCGTCTTTCTTCTCCAGAGTCCCAGCTCATTATCCCACTTTGGGCCTAAAATTGTCCTTAGCACCTTCCTTTCGAATCTTTCGATTCTTGCTTGTAAGGTGCTGGTCAGTGTGTCCAAGTTTCGCACCCATACATTAACACGGGTGTTTCGGCTTCCCGAAAGGTACTACAAATTGCAGAAGCAGGGGTGGGCAAATCGAATGGCGGGACCGCCAAGATTTGAATGCCCCACCGGCGAACTCTGCTGGGGGCAGAGGCTGAGAAGGAACTGGTGAGCTAGATTCCTGAAAAGAGACCAGGCCTGGCCCATCCATTTGTTTTTTTTTTGTCTTCAATTAAAATTATACGAGACATGAGTGAGTAAGAAGAGGAGCCGGTTCCCCGGCTGGAGGCGATGAAGAGCAGAGAGAGATCTTGAAGAACTACATAGACAATATGGAGAAGATAGGGCATATTGGAAAAGTAATTAGTGAGTCCGCATGGCCATCTCATTTAAATACATTAAAGTAGCCACTAACAAACAATATTTTGTAGGGTCTTTTTTGTTCTTTTTTTTTTCTCAATAAATATGTAATCTGTTAATTCCATTTCATTTTTTTTTTTAACATCTCTAACCTTCAAATACAGTCCACTTAATTCACAGAAGTTGGTTTGTGCCTTACCATTAAGTTGAAGGTATAAACCATACAAAATTTTGGTCCTCCGGGCCGGATATGAACCATCAAATCTGATCCCAATTGCTTGATATTAAACTGTAAAATTGGTTCAGCAAGGTTATTAATTCATGATTAATTAGAGATGTTAAAAATAAAATAATAACAGTGTTAAATTTTCATTTGTTTTCTGTTTACTTATGCAAAAGATGAAACCTGTAAATGCTAAACTCATATATCAATGTACAAGCAGCCTGCTCGAACAAATCTGCCATTCCTTTATCATTAGTGTATATTAATTTATTAATTAATTAATGTTATTCTAATGTAAAGTAAAAATCTAGGAATTCCCTAAGATTTAATAGTTTAAATCTTAATTATTTCAATTGAGCGCAGATGAACAGTTAAAGCATTGATAATGTTTTCAATAAATAGAAATGTAATTCTCAATTATGTAGAGTGCTTTATTCACAGAGACTGCATTAAAGTAAATTTATTAAATTCAGCTTCAACAGACCTTAATTATGGTTAATTAAAGGCAGCATATATCATAAACTTAACCTAACCTATTTCAAATGCCTGAACTGAACACAATACTTACTTTAGTTATAAATGTTATTAATCATGGTTTACTCATTTACTAGAATATACTTTAATCATTTATTCATAAACTATTGATAAAATTACAGTGTTCTAATTAACAATAGCAAGTAACATCACACCATAAGGCATGCACTATTAAAATTCACACATATATTCATCAGTATTTAATATATTCTTTAATTGCAGCACTATTGAGTAATAGATAGTTAATTAGACAATATTATTCGTTTCCACCAGCCCAAATTTCAAGAATATTGAAGGGAAAATCTGTCCCTTGCAATATCTTAGCTAGAAGCCTTCCTCTATAGATAACCTTACCAGGTTGCTTGTTCTGTTAGCTGATTCCAAGGAGGTCGGCCTAGATACGTTGGCGCGCTGGTTTCAACTTCAACTTTAATTTCTCATGGTGACGTCATTACACTTTTCTTTTATTGACGTTTCACAGTATTTCACTCATTTAAATATGGCTGCAATTTTAATTTATGTGATCTACAATTTTATAGCTGCATATAATTCCTACTTGCTATTTTTTTTTTTTCTATTGTTCAGTTCTAGTCATGGTTTCTTTTCTCGTTCATATTTGACTTCTTATTTGTTCACATTCTTGTATTAAGTGTTCTTCTATCTCATTTAACGCCTTATTAATTACCCATGGTACTTATCTCTACTGATGAAAATCATCTTAGTTTAAATATTTTGTTCATTTCGATGTTCAATATTTTGTTCTGGTCATGTTTCTTGTTTTATTTTATTTTATTCTTTTGGCCTTTAATATCTCTCTCTCTTTCTCTCTCTCTCTATCTCTCTCTCTCTCTCGCGCTCTCCATGTTCGGGGGGACTTCCTCATTTTTGAAAAACTATTATTAATGACTGATCGTCAGAAAATTATGACAACCGCGGAATTATCTTCACGTGCCGCAATGTTGGAGCGGCGTATGCGAGGAACTAAACGGGACTTTAGTGGCCTTTCTTCTATTGATCTAGATGCACTCAGCGACACTGATGCGGCAATCTTCGAAGCAAGGGTAGCCAAAGCTGAGGTTGAGTGGAAGGAATTCCGCGACTCCTGGAACGAGCGAGAAGAGATCGCAGTTCAAGTAGGAGCGAGTGATGCATTTCCTAATGACGCATGGTACCAGGTTTATGATGCAATAAAGGAGGAAATAGTGAAAGCCAATGGAAATCTCCTTCTTATAAAAGAGCGCAAAGCAAAATCCAGGATGCATGAACAACTCTACACTCCCTGCTTGCTCCTCCATCAATAACAGTGGAAGTTACTCCCTAAAAACGCACCTTCCGAAAATCGACATTCCCACGTTTTATGGCGATATGCGTAAATGGTCGCACTTCAGAGATACATTCGAATCATTAATTCATAATGAAACAGCATTATCCCAAGTGGAGAAGTTCCACTATCTCATAGGGGCCTTGAAGGGTGAAGCCGCTGCCGTAATTTCCAGATTTCCCGTTGATGAACAATCATACCAGCTCGCATGGAAAAGAGTCGTCGAGACGTACCAAAACCCGAGAGTCCTAGCCAATATTCTGGTGCATCAAATTATTGACTTTGACTTCAAGCAGTTAAAAGGCGAGCTCCAAAGGTACGAGTGTTTCCTGACGGGTGTAGCTGATAGTATCGATGCCTTCCGTGCGCTGAAGCTTGAATACCCCGCGGACTTCTTATTAAGCACTCTTGCGCTCAAGGCATTGGACCCGGAAACGAGGAGACAGTTTGAGCTATCTCTGAAATCTAATAAGGAATTTCCGACGGTAGACCATGTTCTCGATTTTGTCCGCCAGCGAAAGACTGCCATCAGGATGTCTCAGTGTGTTGACAATTCGACTGGAAAAGCACCTGCTCGCCCCACTCTGAATATAGCGAAGCAAAACAGTGTTTCCTTACATGCCACCGGTGACTCGAGTTCATCTTCCGCTAAATTCATGCAGAGCCATAGTAACGGTCGGAGAGCCAATAGCAAGCAGCAGAGGAGTGGTAACCGCAATTCCATAGTAAAATGTTACCTTTGCAAAGAGGATCACTTCATTGCAAACTGTGAGAGCTTCCGGTCCTTATCCCCTGAACAGAGGTTAGAACAAGTCCGCAAACTCCAACTCTGTCGGAATTGTCTTCGAAAAGGACATAAGGTTTCTACCTGCCTCTCAAGATTTTGCTGTCGCACTTGCAATCGGAGACACCACACCCTCGTGCATTCTCTGGGGGAAACCAAGGAGACCACGACCCTTGAGTCAACACCAGCAGCCACTACGGACACATTCATCGGCTTTGGAGCGACGCCGCAATCTTCTTCTTCAGAGAGCACTACTGTACTTTTGGGTACTGTACGTGCACTTATAAGGTCTGCAGAGGGAGCGTACTATCCGGCCCGTGCTTTATTGGATTCAGGGAGCCAGCACACTTTCATCACGAGCGCTCTAGCCCTCAAGATTGGTGCTAAAATCACCCAATTCAGCGGGAGCATCACAGGTCTCGGCGAGACGGCCGTTCCAAGGTCGCATCTTCAGGGTTCAACTTCCTGCACCTTACGTCCGTGTGCTGATGATCAAGAGTACCCTATTTCACCTGTCGTCGTTGACCGCATTACCACTTCGCTACCTACACGCGATCTTCCTGCCTCGATCATAAACAAGATAATGCACCATTCGCTTGCTGATCAGCAATTTGGAGAGTCGACATCCATCGACCTGCTTATCGGGGGAGATATTTTCCCTCGCATCCTTACCGGAGTTCCTTACTCCACTGGAGTACAAGGGTTGTATTTTACCCCGACGGTATTCGGCTTGGTAGTGTCCGGGGTCCTTCATGACGAGACCTCGAGTGATTCGTGTTCGTTTCTAGCGCTCTCCAAGAACAATATTGAAGCGCAGCTTAAAGCATCTTGGGAACTTGAAGAACCCGCATCCGTGGGCAGATTACAACCTGAGGATATTCAGTGCGAACAGCTCTCCGTTAATGCTCACGGTCGCATAGAAGAAGGAAAATTCCCATTAAGGTTGCCTCTTAAGACTCGGCATCAGGATGCGAATTGGAAGAGGTCAGTAGCGCTTAGAAGATTTCATGCTTTGAAATCAAAATTCCCAAAGGATCCAAAACTTTTGAAAAAGTATAAACCATTCGTGACGGACTATAGCGAGCCAGGACATATATCCCATTCCGTCACAAATTAATCAGATTTATTTCCTGTATTTGACCATACATGTCGTTCGACCTGTAATTCACTTCACGTCGGCCCTAAGCTGCAAAGAGAAGTTATGTTAAGAAGGGGGCATCGAACATTTCAAAGGTGTTGAAAAACTTCGGTGAACAAGTTAAGTTGGTAGCTATCTCCTTTTCCCGACTTGCTGGGTATTTTCACGGTGGGCGGACGTTGGGAAGAATCTTTCCTGCCTTGTGATATGAAGCATCCCATTACATGTTTCGGCGACATCACAATTATCGCTTAACCTTACGCGTACTATCTCAAGCAACTTAATCAAATGGTAGGTTACTTCTTTTGTTTTACTTTCTGGGGACGCAGAAGAATAGTGATCCCTGTTTTATTTTGTTTTGTTTTTTGTAATTGGTTTCCATGTTATTTACTCCATTTGGAGCATTTCAATCTTCTTTCTCTTCATTTCTACTTCTCAACACTATAGAGGTTGAAATTGAATTTACTTAACATTCTTTGTTGGTTATTTCTTATCACAGTTTCACTTTCTCTATACACCTTGTTTACCACATGTGACTGTGTGACTGAAGTTTATCTTTTTTTTAACAAAGTGTATTTTCGTTTTTGTTTTTTTTCGATCAGTCTGTGAATAGAGTTCATAGATATATCTATTTTCTTTTTTTTTTCGATCAGTCTGTGAACAGAGTTCATAGGTGTATGTGTTTTCTTCTTTCTTTTTTTTCAAACACTCTGTGAATAGAGTTCATAGATGTATGTATTTTCTTTTTTGTTTATATTGTACTTTACTAACACCCCTATCTTCGTTCAATATGCTCTCACAATACATCCAAATCCTGAACAATTCCAGCTTCACATTCTTGAAGATTAAATCATCCGCAGCTGATTTAGGTGGGCGGTATGTTTCGGCTTCCCGAAAGGTACTACAAATTGCAGAAGCAGGGGTGGGCAAATCGAATGGCGGGACCGCCAAGATTTGAATGCCCCACCGGCGAACTCTGCTGGGGGCAGAGGCTGAGAAGGAACTGGTGAGCTAGATTCCTGAAAAGAGACCAGGCCTGGCCCATCCATTTGTTTTTTTTTTTGTCTTCAATTAAAATTATACGAGACATGAGTGAGTAAGAAGAGGAGCCGGTTCCCCGGCTGGAGGCGATGAAGAGCAGAGAGAGATCTTGAAGAACTACATAGACAATATGGAGAAGATAGGGCATATTGGAAAAGTAATTAGTGAGTCCGCATGGCCATCTCATTTAAATACATTAAAGTAGCCACTAACAAACAATATTTTGTAGGGTCTTTTTTGTTCTTTTTTTTTTCTCAATAAATATGTAATCTGTTAATTCCATTTCATTTTTTTTTTTAACATCTCTAACCTTCAAATACAGTCCACTTAATTCACAGAAGTTGGTTTGTGCCTTACCATTAAGTTGAAGGTATAAACCATACAACGGGTTTGATTATTGTGTTGTAGACCCTGATTTTCAGTGGGCGGCAGATTTTCTTAGAACTTAGAACTCGAGAAACCGAGAAGAACGCACGATTGGCACGGGCTATTCGTTGATTTACCTCTGTTAGTTGGTCTTTAATTGAGGTCACTGTAGATCCGAAGTATTTGAAGTTATCTACTTTAGGGGAGGTATAGCTTCCTACACTTATATCGTCGATTACGTGTAGGTTCCGGCTTACTACCATGTACTTTGAGTCGTAGGCTGCTTTGAAGTCAATGGATATTCTATTCTACTATATAATTCTACGCAATATATAATTCTACATAATACCTTAATTTCAAAAACCCTCAACCCTCAATGTTAGCTTGACTTTCTTGAATGTTTCTTCAAACAGTTTGAAGATATTACTGACAGATGACAGCACTGATGATAAAAATTAGTTGGGCATTTCAAAAGTATACCATAACAAAAAGTAATAAAAATGATTTACCGGAGGGTAAAATCATACTAAAACGTGTTGTTACAAGTAATAACTTTTAAATTCTTATAAACAACTAACTAGGGTGCCCGGCTTCGCTCCGGTAGTTGTATGGTAGTTTTATTAGCAGAAAAACTTTGAAATTAAAGGAAATATAGAAGAAAATTAGCACCTTCTTGAAACTTCGGTTTTAATTTGGTAATAATATTAAGATTCGAGCTCTGCAGAGTCCGCCCATATAAGGAATCATTCATTTGCAGAAAAATTAATTTTGCTGCAAATGAAGGCACAACTTCTTTACCACATTTCTTTTTATCCTGAACTATGGGGGGTGATAAAATCTTATTAAAGAAATACTGAAATTAGAGTTAGTCATTTTGTAACTGGAAGGCTCATCATACATAGTAATCGAACCAGCTTCTTTTTCATAACTACAATAAGAAAACTTCAAACTTTTTGTTTCGGTTTATATTCAGTCAAGTTCTCTTTTTTTTTTTTTTTTTTTTTTTTTTTTTTTTTTTTTTTTTTTTTGTCTGTTTTTATTCAATTACAGAAATAGTCACTCATATTAACTTAGACATTACTTATTGATTAAATGCAATGGGTTGATCAATTAGCCTTTTTATGTGAAAATTAATTTGTTGGTTTTCTAATTAATTGCAGAGATGTAAAATCACTATTTTATTTAAAAACTCAAAGGAGAAACTACTTATTTTTTTTAGTAATTTAAAAAGAACAACTGAAAAAATATAACCATTACAAAATGAATTGAATGAAGAATAAACAGAGTGGGACGCACCCTAGCGCTTCCTGGTAGTCTGGAGGTCGGACTAAATTTTTCATTCACTAACCCATACAGACAGCCTAATTACATATTGTTTAAAATTCCCGTTCTTTTCTCTTCAATTTTACAGCCTAAAGATAAAAACGGAAACCTTCTTCACGGTTAGAGGCTATAGGGCTACACGACGACATAACTTTCTTGATCGTACGTGGAGTCGTTTTTGAGCCTTATCGGCACGCACATTGTACACTTTGCTTTATTATATATATTGATTATAGACAGCTAGGTTATAGTTTAATATTCAAAAATAAGGTGAAAAGCGCGCTAAAATAATTGATTTACAAAACTATTTCGGATCGTGTTATCTATATCATAGGTATTTAAATTTAGATAAAACTACTGTTCAGGTATGCTGAAGATAAAAAGTAGAGCTGATAAAAAATTCTGATGCATTATTGGAATCAGCGCCCCAAACATAGTTAAAATCAGCTATAACATTCTAGGCACCAATTTTTTTTCTTTTTTTTTTCTGTAAGGCTGTGCTCTCTGAGTCACTCAATGCTAGTTAGTTCTCTTCGGCGGAGCTATATTCTATTGGAATGAATTTAGATCGAACCCTTGTTTTACTCATCAATATGCTTGTATTTTAATAAAATCAACTGATTCAAATGTAAATTTAAAATTTTTCATAGTCTTCAACTTATCGGTATTATGTTAACAGTTTTATTCTGATTCTAAAGGGTTTAGCTTGTTGAGCTGATGCTTTTAGAACCTTTTTCCCATTTATTTATTTTTTCCCCATAAAATAATCGTACCTCACAATCTTTAAATCCTTTCTGATCTGTTTTTCCTTTTATTATTTTTTTTTTTTTTTATATAATCATTAAATAACGTTTCTATGTAAAATGAGTTCTTAAAGAACTCCCTCCTCTACCACTCTGAGTGGGGAAATCTGTTTGTTAACTAACCCCTTTGATATAATTCAGAAGGCACTTCAATTATAGCAAGTCTCGCTTTAGCTTTGATCCGATTCGCATTAGTCGTATTTCGAAAAAGCTCGGCAATTGAAAACGGCAATTAGAAAAGAGAAAAGTTAGCATTAAATGAAAGGCGGAGTCTCTCGAGTGGTTTCTTATTATTTCAAATTGTGGCCAAAGAAACCCTTCGCGTAATGACTTGTGGATCTGGATTGCGGCCGGTCGACATATAGCACGTAATAAGGTGTTGAATCCAGTGTATAAATATGGTACCTGTACACTCAGATATTCCATGCAGCTCAGATATATTAACTTCAACATATGCGGAGTACACAGCAATCCTAACAAGACACGTAAATTCATCACACACATCACAGACTCTCCAACATTATTTGACAAAATTACATGACTGGTTTAAACTTTGGAAAATCCGACTAAATCACGACAAATCATTACACATAACTTTTACTCTTCGACGTGAAACATGTCCTCCAGTCTTTCTCGACAAATCCCTCAGACAGACACAGTTAACTACCTAGGACTAACATTTGACCGAAGAATGACATGGGGTCCACAGGGGGCCATCTAAGTTAGATATATTAGAGTGCTACCATTAGGAAGTTTTTCTACACGCTTGTTAATGCGTTTATTATTTTTTAGATTATTTACATCATTTTTAGATTTATTTCTATCAAATTTACTTGATGTATTATTGTACATATATGTGTACAATACAATATTTAAATTAAATTTAAAAAAAATCTGGTGCGTGCCCGCAACACACAACTTTCACTTACAACTCACTGTTTTGTTAATTGCCACTTCTCAAAGACACATTTTTCCACATTCATTTCTTATTTTTTCTTTTTTTTTGCTCTACAAAAAACACCATTTTTTTAATTATTAAATAAAAGCTTGTGGCCATTCGGCAATGCAAGCATAATACTCCACGTCGTCTTATTTTATAATACTCTACGTAGTTGTTGAAAACTTCATTTACCATAATACAAATAATTTCCATTAAATGAACAGATTGGCTTTAATTATGAACAATGGTCAGTCATTAAAGGCGTACTCTGCATGTGTGGGCTCAACGTGTTCTATGAGTTGACTGAATATTTTTCTTTTTTTCTCCTCTACCATAAATGTTTACTTGATTTTTATCATATCTCATATTTAGCCATTTCTTATTTTTAGGCGAAACGAGAGACAGATAATTTCTCCATATAAACAAATACAAAGGTACTTTTCAGGAAACAAATAAACGAAAAAGGCCCCAACACCCCCCCCTAAAAAAAGCCCCCATTTTTCATAATGATAAAGCTTACCTGATATTAAAGAACACCTAATTGTCATTAAACACGACGAATTTGATGAAAATCGTTAAAGCCGTTTTTGAGATAATCGAAAAAAAGGTAAAAAGTTGTAAAAGAGTTATGAAATAAAGTGCCCCCTTCGTTTGACCAATTTTGATGAAATGTTGGGTATCACATCTTTGGCATATGCATACATCAAATACCCAGTTTGATCAAAATCGTTAAAGCCGTTTTGGAGTAAATAAAAAAAACACGTGAAAATGATACAAAATTTATTAAGTAAAGTCCCCCCTCTGGTTGATCAATTTTGATGAAATTTTTACATTCATATTTCGGGCACATTAATAAATCAAATACTCAGTTTAATCAAAATCGTTAGAGCCGTTTTTGAGAAAGTCGAAAAAAAACGTAAAAAGTTATTAAATAAAGTACCCCCTCCCTTTGAGCAATTTTGAAGACATTTTTGCTGTCACATCGCGGGCATATACCTACACTAAATACCCTACTTCAGGTTCGCACGGTTTATAGTTTTTGAACTAGTCTGTTCACACACACACACACACACACACACACACACACACACACACACACACACACACACACACACACACACACACACACACACACACACACACACACCATTTCGCGGAACTTGGCCATTTAGACTCAGGGGACCCTAAAACGTGTATTTCCGTTGAAAACCGGAAGTCAAAATTTTGCACGATCGCAATACTTCCACTTAATATACATTTCATATATAGGTAAGTGAAAGTAAAAAAAAAATGATACCTACCTTCGTTTTACTTTGTGATTGTGTGACATCCATCGAATTATATATTAGCTTGGCAAATAAGTCCTTTCGGTTTTTCAGGGTGAAATAAAACTCAATTTATTATTGAAATAAAATTTATTTTAATCTGCAATATTAAATTATATCTGTGCCTAGGATCGAACTGAGGTAGGTGGGAACTATGAATATTAGACCAGGCTGATAATTATAACAAACAGACAGAGTACAGTACCTCGGACTAACCCTCGGTAGAAGGATGACATGGGGCCTGCACGTTAAAATGAAAAGGGAAACTCTCAACGAACGACTAAAGCTACTTCACCCACTTTTCTCTAAATCCTCAAAATTAAGACTGAGACAAAAAACTGAATATGTACACATACTTACTTAAACCTAGATGGATATACTGTTCATAGATTCACGGCATTGCTAAAAAACTACATTTACAAAAACATCAGACCTTTCAGTCAAAATTATTACAACTCATTTCAAAAGCACCTCGGTGCGTGACTAATCAAACATTACATACTCACTTCCACATGCCAACAGTCGACCAACACATGAAGACTATTTACAAACGTTTTCACACTAACCTACACGGACATATAAACCTACTAATAAGAGATATGACCACAGATGAGATCCCTAAAAATGAGAGGAGGAGATTAAAAAGGCGTTGGATGAGAAATCTCTTCTTTAACAGACCTGAATAAGATACACAAGCCAGACAAGAGGTACTGGTGTGTACCATCCTTCCCCATGCCTGACATGTCATCGTTTGTTATTGCATACGGCCATCACATCTGTTGATTGTCAATATATTGTTGACAGGATACACGACGGACATACGAATGAAGTTAAAAAAAAAAATCTACAATACATTGACCATTATTTAATATGAAATTTTCCTATCTTTTCACTAACTGCTAAATGTCATGTTCATCTGTACCAATTATCAATTGGTGTTTTGCCACGTCGAATCCTTGCTTCTGATATCCAAAGGAATAGTTTACACCGAAAAAAATGTTGTTTGTAACCATAACATTTAAAATAAAAACGCCGTAAAAAGTGCCTACTTTGAGAATGACCCATAAGTTGACAGGTTTCCGAACTATTGAATTAAAAAACAATAGATGAGAAACAAAAATTATATAAATACAGACACACTTGAAGGAATGACAAGGGCGTCCTAAGACTGGGGGGCAGGTGCCCCCCCTAGTACTTTTTTTCAATTGTCGAATTAGGCCTACAGAGACATTTGGTCGCACATTGTGGTCTTCCTACGGACATTTCTGTTGCTTGTGGGAGCACCGGTGTTCTAGGACAATGACAAACATAGCCTAAGGATTATGGCAGCTCAGAGTCAGAGGCCCCTAGGACCTATATTTCTTTTCCTTGAGCGTACCGTCCTTGTACCAAACCTCCGCGCGGCTACTAATATCCTGAAAAACCACACCGCAATTCTCGATAAGATACATTAGGAAGGTTATCACTCTACCATATGCAGATGGCATCGTTAACTCTGGTCGTTGCAGTAGTGTCGACACCAGCGCTGC
Source organism: Aelia acuminata (assembly GCA_911387785.2). Taxonomy (NCBI): domain Eukaryota; kingdom Metazoa; phylum Arthropoda; class Insecta; order Hemiptera; family Pentatomidae; genus Aelia; species Aelia acuminata. The sequence goes on from OU426982.1 coordinate 136,561,148, forward strand.
CTGGTAGCGAGTCGGTGACCTAAAAACTACCTTGTTTTGCCGTTTTTTACTGTCTGTTTTTCGACACATTCGTGAACCTACCACGCTTTGACCCAAACTACAAAGTAAATAAACCCGTATTCTACATTTTTAAGTAAAATATAAACAAATTTACTGAGCCTTACTTAACAACAAGAATACCTTTTATTAATTTTACTTTGAATACCTTTGAACGAATTTACCAGCCTGCCAACCCCAGATGAAATCCTAAGGTCGCCTTTGACTCTCGAACTCTTGATCTCGAACAGAAAATATATAAAGACTACTTCCCTTGTTTCATTACCATTAAGATTACTTACTACAAGTCAACTTCTCACCGACAAGGAAATCTAATCAATGCTTTCTAATAAAAACTTTTTAAGGCGGGCTATAAAACCGAATCTGTAAACTTGGTAGCTTTTAACAGCTTCTAAATTCCCATGAATCTTTCAGGCCTTTTTCTTACCACAGACAGTGAAATTATAATGAAGCTCGGGGAGGGAACAACTTTTACCAAAACCTTTTGCTTCTTCTTCTTCTTCTACTTTAATATTTATCTGTTAGGATGGCTACCTGTCGGGATTTGATTACCTTTCATAACTTTCTTAATTACGAGAGCTCTTATATTTTTTCCTTTTTTTTAATTTTTATTTTTAGAAACATTCTATATCAAATTGGGTTTTATAATATATATCACATTTTTTGATATCTAAAACTTTATTTTGAGTCGTAAGCACTGTACACAAAACAAAGTGTGTGGTAACAGAAAAAATTCCTAAGTCAAATAGGACAATTGAACCGCAAAGATATGAAGAATTTCGGAGTTAATTTACCTCGGATCTTTGGTCACCAGGGTTTGAAATCTATAATACAAAAAAAAAAAAATCAAAATCGAATCTACTCAGAATCAGCATAGAATTAGTACCTCGGACTAACCCTCGATAGAAGGATGACATGGGACCTGCACGTTAAAATGAAAAGGGAAACTCTTCACAAGTGACTAAAGCTACTTTACCCATTTTTTTCTAAATCTTCAAAATTAAGACTGAGACAAAAACTAAACACGTACACATACTTACTTAAACATAGATGGATATACTGTTCGTAGATTCAAGGCATTGCTAAAAAACTACATTTACAAAAACTTCAGACCTTTCAGTCAAAATTATTACGACTTATTTCAAAATCACCTTGGTACGTGACTAATCATTGTTTGTTTGCCAGTTGTGTATTAACTCACTTTAGTCGCGGTCACCTGTGATATAGTGGTTAGCATGGCAACATACAACACAAAAGGTCGCAGTTTCGCGCCCTGCGGTGGCCCTAGGATTTTTTAATGAGAGTAAAAAATCCTTAGCCATGCCGTCCCTCGGATAGGACGTAAAATGGAGGTCCCAAGCCTCTACGATGTCAGGTACTCGTTAAACATCCCTATCCTAATTATACCTGGATAGGCAAAATTCAGGAGTCCCACTGTAATGGCTCCCATCGTCCGATTAACCTAAGTGGCATAAAGTGACGTTAAACAAACAAACTCACATTATTGTGAAAGTATAAATTTAAAAAATGGATAAATAATGTGAAATCATTAAAATTTAATAAAGTACAAAGACCTCACGCTTAAAATAACAAATATTGACATTTAAAATAAAGTATATACAAAATTCTCCTTGATTTTTAATAATCCCAAATTCCAGTGAAAAGTTTTAATTTACCTCAGCATCCAAGAGAACTTTTATGACGCTTCTTCATATTTAATGTATACCAAAGAAAGAGGAAAGGAGAAAAAAGACTTCGACCAGAATATCAAACTTTTTTTTTTAATGACACACTAAGTACGTAAGTTTACGGCATCACCCTTCTTCCGTAAAAGTTGAGGCTTCAAAAGTCTTCTTCTTGAGATAATATATTGTAATAAAATTCTCGCATGAAGTTGTTAAAACAAAATGATTAACCTCTCAATGCTAGACCGAATCAACGTAAAATTGAGGAGATAAAAGGAAAAAAATACCTAATAATGATTACACTGGTCAACACAATTTTTGTTTCTATAATTTTTTTTACTATTTAACCTGATAACCTGTATCTCCAAAACAAAACCGTTTAGAGAAACATTGTTTTCATATTTAAAACATATGCTTCACATGGAGATAGAAACAATAAAAAAATCCCAGGAAACAAACAATTTCTTTTATATGAATAATTATTCATAGTCACTACTATGATTACATTGAAAAGTATTTCAAAAAAGGGGCTCTTGTAGTATTCCTCAACGTGTAAGAATTCAGAGATTTGTACTGATTCATACCTAAGCAATGCAAGAATTAGATGGTTCATCGTAGAGGTTTATGCCATGGAAATGGTTGGAAGTGCGGTCAAATAAAACAATATGTGCGATAACATATTGAGCCGACGTTTCGACTCGAGATTCAGGTCTTCATCAGAATCAGGACTAAGGCCCGTATTTATGAACGATCCTAAGGAACGCGTTACTAAAGGCTTCCTTAAAATGCACACCGTTAGCGAACTATCATAATTTTCATTATATTAACGTTCCTTTACAATTTCTTATCTTAAGGAGGCCATAGATCGTAAGGTGTTCCTACAAATTTGATCTGTTTTCCTTCCGTAGTGCTAAGGTAGGTGATTAGCTACCTTCAGCTTCTCCTCAACTTTTTAATAATGGAAATAAAAACAGAAAACAAATATCAGGAAATAAATACTTATTAAAAAGAACCATTTATTAAGAACAAAACGCCTTTTTGGAATTTTTACTTTATTTATATGAGGTATAAACAGCAAAGGCGGTGAAATATTATTAAACTTTTTAAGGGAAATAAAAATTTTAATCTTGGTGAAATATTTTTCTTTTTTTCTCCTTTATATATTTATCGAATGTTTTCATATGTAGCCATTCTTATTACTAGGCACAATGAGAGACAGATAATTTCTTCATATCAGCAAAATCAAAACAAAAGATGTATTATTTTTAATGAATGCATACTTATTTAGTACATTGATAGTATTACTTAAGTGTACAACTTTATTCACAAACATTTTGATGCAGATGCATTTGAATCTTTTCCATTTTTACACTTCTAACATTAATTATGTTTCAGTAGCCAGTATTAGAGCTGTAATTGTAAATATTTGATTAGTTGATGATATAAACATCTGAAAGAATATTAAGTGAATTCATTTTTTTCTTTTACAAGTAATACTGTAATGAGCAATATGATCTTAATTATTGATAGTAAAGATAGTTTCACTCAATTACTCATTGACAAAACAAAATCTTGATATGAAATATAGACTGAATCCAATTTGAGAAAATTAAATGTAATTTTAATAGTACCAATTCAACATTTTTAAAGTTTATTTATTTATCTATGCCTATTTTACATAAAAGGCTTTCATGGAATTGGTTGAAATTAGATAAGTTTGGTATAATAAGTTTTTGGAAGAGTGGTAAGAGAAATGTAAAAAGAACAGAAATAAATTGATAGACAACTTTTATTTATTATTATATAAAAATGAAAAATCAATAACAGAATCATAAAACACACTAATAAACCAATACTTTATAAAATTTCAAAACACATATACATCCACTAAGATTTTTCAATAATTAATATGCTAATATAAAAGTAATAACATTCTAAAGTAAACAATCAGTTTTTAATAATTCATTTAAGAATATGAAGTTGTTGAAAATAAATTTCACCTTACTTATTAAGAACACTGAAGCTTTTATATTTCACATTTCCAACACACATCTTTTTTTAAAAATAAGTTGGTTACACATTTACACATATCTAACATTTACAAAATATTTTGAAGTATGTTTAGAAATATATAATAAATATACAATAGTATATCACAAACATCTCAATTAGAAGAATATTGCAGTGTCTCATCCCCCAAGCTAACCTCAAGAGAACATTGTTTTATCACACTCTTTCACTCTCATTTGCATCTTCATCTTATAATAAAGATATTTTTGATTGTTATCCTGAAGCATCCATTAAGTTGTTTTGAAATCGGTTAGATGAAACATTGTATACATTTGTTTGTTCTTTTACACTAACAATGTTTGCAAACTATTCAACTTTGAGTGATTTCTACTCCAATCATCATGTTCTTATGGTTCTAGAGCTGTAATTGCCACATTAACTACTTAAAATACTCGAAACAACACAGTAAACAAGAGTGAAGTTAACACTGATGTCAGGTTAAGGGAGGTTACACCTAGCGGTGAAGTACTCTTATCAATCGATTGATTGATTGTGTGCATTTTAAGGAAGCCTTTTGTAACGCGTTCCTTAGGATCGTTCATAAATACGGCCCTAAGTCTGAAACAAGATAGCAACGAATGGAAATATATGAATGAAAAAAAAAATCGCCTCTATAATGCCATTTCTCAAAGTCAAACATTTTTCCAGATTCATATATATTTGCTCTTTGAAGTACACTAAATTTTTTTAGTATTAAATAAAAGTTTTTACTGATGATAATTCGTCAATGCAAGCATAATAATCTATCGCGTATGATTTTATAATTCCTTATTTAGTTGTTTAAAACTTCATTTAATAACCATGGAAACAAATAATTTCCATTAAAAATATTTATTTCAAAACACCTTGATGGTGTCACCTGTGGTGTTGTAGCATGGCAACCTACAATACTAAAGATTCCAGCGGTGGCCCTAGGATTTTTTAAAAGGAGTAAAAAATCCTTAGCTATGCCGTCCCTCGGATAGGACGTAAAATAGAGGTCCCGAGCCTGTACGATGTCAGGTACTCGTTAAAGATCCCTATCTTAATTATACCTGAATAGGCAAAATTTAGGACTCCCACTGTAGCATCGTCCGATTAGTAGCATAAAAATGGACGTTAAAAAAACAAAACAAACAAAAAAAACACCTTGATTACTCTTTCCCTATAACAACATCTTGGAATCAAATTGTTTTATGTGTTGTCAGAATATTTTTCTTTTTTTCTCCTGTAAATGTTTACACGATTTTTTTCATATTTCATATCTGGAAATTTTCATTTTTAGGCATAATGAGAGACAGTTGATTTATCCACATAAGCAATATTACAAATCAAAAAAATACTAACATACAAAATTTAAAAAATCCTTTGCCACTAAAGCCCCTACAGAACATTTCTATGATGATAAAATTTACCCTCCCCCCTGGATACGTCCGTATTCCAATTTGATTTTATTATCCTCCACTATTATAAACCATAATTCAAGTTTTCGTTATCCCTCCGGCGGGCTCGCCTATTTGAGGTACTACTGAGGAGCGCTGGGGTGTTTGGACCGCATCTTTGTTTTTTTATATATTTTATTAGAGAATAAGCAATATCTTACTTTTTTGTTGTTGTTTACTCGTTGCTTTAGTTATGATGAATGACTATTATAAGTTGTACAAAGAAAAGGATGGCAAAAAAATTACCAATTGGTAGTATAATGTACAGTGATAGTTTAATAATAAATTGCTTATTATAATAAATGTTGCTCATATGAACATAGGAATAATTGCAGAAGATGGTTAACTGTTGTAATAATGAAGAGGAAATGGGTTGGGGTACGATCGAAATAGAGCAATAATATGTAAGAATCGCATATTTTATTTTTGCTAACGTTTCGACCGAAATTTTAGGTCCTCATCAGTGCTCTTTGCCTGATGCTGAAAGTGAACCTATAATGTATAGAGTGTTGTTATTATGAACATAGGTATAGAGGTATGGGTCAAGGTTTTAAAGGAAATTAATCATAAATAAAGTCAAATTTCACGATATACTAATTTAGTAAAACAAGACTAAAAATAATAATATGTGTAAAAATAATTCAAAAATATTAGACAACTTAAAAACCAAAATACTTGCAATTTAATTTGGGAAGAAAGCGCAGAAAACAATAAAATAATTCAGCAGAGATTGCCTGAATCTGTATCACGAAATGGCGCGCCGCTGTTTTTGGACCACACTTACAGACCTACTGTAAATAAGGCAACATAACTACTGAAGAAATCCGGAAGATGGAGAGTACGACCGTCTAATCCTGTCAGAACATGTCGGTCTACAAATACCTGGAACCCTCAGCTCACTAATTCAATTAGTATTCCTAATATTTTGACAAATGTTCATATTGCGGTCCAAATGCCGCAGCGTGCCCGCCGGAGGGTTAACTTCAAGTTAAGCTCTCTGGAAACAAAATATTTCCTTTTTGTCTATGCTCCAGTATAGGAATCTTTAACGAGTCCTGACATCGTACAGTCTCGGGACCTAACTTTAAATACTATCCGAGGATTTTTTGCCCTCTTTAAAAGTTCTGTGGCCATCGCGGGATGGAAACCCGCGACTAATTGTTTAATTGGCTGATATGCTAGCCACTACACCACAGGTTACCACTAGGAGTAGAAACTTATACGTTCAATTTTGGAATATCCGAATCTACCTACCTTTCAACGTCAAAGTACAAAGTTTCGGTGAATTACGTTTTTTCTCATAAACTTTTTACTAGTATCGTTTCTCTTATTGACAGTAATAAGATGAAAAATGATGAAATAAAGTTTCATCTTTAAGCTTTACAATCCACTCCCGTATCTTTACTACGTAAAGAACTTTATGCCTATACTTCCCCCCCCCTCCCTTACATCCTCAAGAACTATTAGCCTAGAAAGAGGCGCTGGGATCGTCGGTGCCTTGCTTTATGTAAAGGGGAGTCCTCTGCTTTATGTAAAGTGATCGCACGGCCCCCTTTATCTTGAGCCAGGGCGGCCCCCGCATAAAGATATTCCACAAAACCTCGCGGGAAATTTAAAATTCCTCTCAGGCGGCGCTGTGAGCGATATAGTATGGCTCGTCCTTACCACCTCTCCCTCGGTCTCTCTCCCTCTCTCTCCCTCCCTCCATCCCTCCTATATATATATATATATATATATATATATATATATATATATACTCTAATTGATGGTTGGTTAATAATGATCATTATTGTATCTGTTACCCCAATGAATAAGTGTATTAGTCAGGCATACACTTTAGAAATTAGTTATTATAATTTGCATTAAATCTATTTAATCGGTCGGTGAACAATTAGTTAACTCTAATCACAATTCTCATAAGATATATCCAGTTAATTTAATGACCATATTCCCTAGACACTATTTTGGTATGTTTGACGAAACTTGATTTTTACTTTCACTTACCTATATATGAAATATATAGTAAGTGGAAGTATTGCGATCGTGAAAAAATTCGACTTCCGGTTTTCAACGGAAATACACGTTTTGGGGTCCCCTAAGTCGAAATGACCAAGTCCCGCGAAATGGTCTGTGTGTGTGTGTGTCTGTGTGTGTGTGTGTGTGTGAACAGACTAGCTCAAAAACTATAAACCGTGCGATCCTGAAATTGGGTATTTAGTGTAGGTATATGCCCGCGATGTGACAGCATAAATTTCTTCAAAATTACTTAAAGGGAGGGGGTACTTTACTTAATAACTTTTAAGGTTTTTTTCGATTTTCTCAAAAACGGCTCTAACGATTTTGATTAAACTGTGTATTTCATCTATTTATATGCCCGAGATATGACTATAAAAAATTCATCAAAATTGATTAACCGGAGGGGGGACTTTACTTAATAAATTTTGTAACATTTTCACGTGTTTTTTTTATTTACTCTAAATCGGCTTTAACGATTTTGATCAAACTGGGTATTTGAAGTATTTATATGCCCGAGATATGACTGTAAAAATTTCATCAAAATTGATTAACCGGAGGGGGGACTTTACTTAATAAATTTTGAAACATTTTCACGTGTTTTTTTGATTTTCTCAAAAACGGCTCTAACGATTTTGATTAAACTTAGTATTTGATCTATTTATATGCCCGAGATATGTCTGTAAAAATTTCATCAAAATTGATCAACCGCAGGTGGCACTTTACTTAATAAATTTTGTATCATTTTTACGTGCTTTTTTTATTTACTCAAAAACGGCTTTCACGATTGTGACCAAACTGGGTATTTGATGTATGTATATGCCAAATATGTGATAGCCAACATTTCATCAAAATTGATCAACCGAAGGGGGGACTTTACTTAATAAATTTTGTATCATTTTCACGGGGTTTTTTATTTACTCAAAAACGGCTTTAAAGATTAATAAAAATAAGATATGAATGTAGAAAAATGTGTGACTTTGGGAAATGATATTTAACAAAACACGTCAATTTCTTATCTAAGTAAGTTGGTAAGTGAAAGTTGTGTGTTGCGCGCACGCACCAGATTTTTTACCAATACTGTTTAAAACTTTTTCACCGGAATGCCAGGTATATACTAACCTACTGAACAAGAAGGAAAGTTTGAAAATAATGGGTAGAAACAAGTGATCAAAAAGGCAGTAAATCTTTTGATAATTGAAGCCGGGAAATGCAAAAGGGTATAAGTGCCTTGGACAAATTTTTCCAGAAATCATATGCCTTATACCCCCTAGGGCGAACTACGTTAAGCGCTTACACCCACGGAAAAGGAAAGGAAGAAGGTCGTGAAGCACAACTAGATAACAGAACTAATATTATTGAAGCTCCTGACAATGTATATTATTGATATTCCTAGTATATCCTTCTATATTCCTAGTATATAGTATCCTACTATTATTGATACTCCTAGTAATCTTACATTTGATCTGCACGATTCGAGTTGCGGGGGTCAGGAAAACCGATAGCTGTAGAAGCGAGGAGGTGTGTGCAATGTAGTGTTAGGGGGGAGGAGCGGGAGGGGGGGGGGGAGGCCACCCGTTATAGGAAAGAGGAAGGGTCTTGGAGGTAAACCTGCCTGGTCACCACCACCGGAATCAATGCCATATCCTCTCATATGCACCATTTGATCCATTGTCCGACCGCGAGAAGAAAAGGGTCTCGCGATCCATCTCCAGCCTAGCGAGGAGTTCGTGAATCGATATCGCCAGCACACGCACTATCATCTTTCTACCCTTCCTGCTCCCTTCCTGTTATCTCTTTTTGATAACGAAAATCCTTATTTGATTGTTAGGTCTGAATTGCTGATGTATCTATCGATATATTTAGAATTGGCGGAGCCTTCTCGTAACTGCTTTTATATTATTTGTTGTTTTTTCATGATTCTGGTCTTCATTTCTATTCTTAAGAACAATATTAAGCTTATACAAAAATAAAAGGGACGTATGTTTTTCATTTCAAAACTCGAAAAATAGCTGATGGACATACTTGGAACTATTATACAACACAACTGTTTGTACGAGTAAATCTACTCCTTATGTTAAAGACCATAATGTGAACAATTTTATAAAGAGCTTAGAAGAATATATTTTTTTTTTTTTAATAGTTTTTGTCCAACTTGCCCTCCAATTTACATAGACAATATCCAAATTTCTCAAACTGACACCCGTACATTACCTTAATCTTACTCTTGACAGGAGGATGACATGGGGCCCGCATGTTAAAATAAAACGAAAAACCCTTAACAAACGATTCTACCTAGTTTACTCACTTTTTTCAAAATCTTCAAAACTCTGACTGAGACAGAAATTAAATACATATTCATACTTAAAGAAACCAATATGGACATACTCTTCACAGATATACGGTACAGCCGAATTACAAAGAATTCAGACCTTTCAATCAAAAAATGTTTTTTTCAATAAAAAAACAAAAATAAGAAATGAATGTGGAAAAATGTGTAATTGAGTGAGAAGTGGCATTAACATAACGCATTAATTTCTAATCTAAGTTGGTAAGTGAATGTTGTGTGTTGCTTGCACGCACCAGATCTTTTTATTTAATTTTATATTTAGTTTTTTTTTATTTTTAAAATTTTCATTTTTGCTGATAACCCGGCTATCCAAAGTTATGAATTCATTCATCAATTTATTATTAATTCATTGATAAATTCACAGATGCGTCCAACTAGGTCATATGTTTTGGGCAGCCATATTGCCCCTTATAAAGTGAGCCCACCTTCTCTCTATTCACCTTGGGCTACAGTATCTTCGCTAGTGAGGGAAAGTGGAAAAAATATAGTTGATATGATCAGCTAGCGGTACATCTACAGTAGATATGATAGAATAGCAATCTACCTACAGTAGAGATGTAGACTAAGATATCAGAAGTCTAAGAGGAGCTGAAAGCGATAACCCAGACATCTCTTCACTAGTGGTAGTGGTAGTAGTTTAGTAAGTGTAGTCTTAGTCGCAGAGCACTCAACTCCCTTCGCAGACATCTCGCCAGCTCCGGGCTACTGCCAATAATCTTAATAACTTGCCCTGCCAACATCTAGTCTGCTACGTCTTGGGGCTTTTAGTAGATGAGACCTTTCCACGCCGTCAATGGATACAAAATGGAAACGCGATGGATAACTAGATTTCCAACAATGACTTAGCTCAATTATTTGTTATAAACGTTTTTTTTTACTTACATATATATGAAATATATAGGAAGGGAAATTACTGTAAAACGTACGAACCTGAAATTGGGTATTTGGTGTCTGTATATGCCCGTGATGTGACAGAAAAAATTTTCACACAATTTTCTATGTTTGTTCTTATCACCTCATCTATATTTTACATATTAATATAAATGTTTAGTGAAACTTTGATTAAGATACTATTTGTTTTGAATTTACTATTTTTCTCCATTGTTAGCTTTAAATTTTAGGGCTTATCCATTGTTTTGAATAAGCCCTACAATTTCATATAGGACCACATATGTTTGTAATTCTAGAGCTTTTCCAAAAGGTTTTTTTTTTTTTTTTACTTTCACTTATATATGAAATATATAGTAAGTGGAAGTATTGCGATCGTGAAAAATTTCGACTTCCGGTTTTCAACGGAAATACACGTTTCGGGGTCCCCTGCTGCTGAGTCCAAATAACCAAGTTCCGCGAAATGGACTGTGTGTGTGTGTTAACAGACTAGCTCAAAAACTAATAAACGTGCGAACCTGAAATTGGGTATTTGGTGTATGTATATGCCCGCAATTTGACAGCGGAAATGTCATCATAATTGATCAAATGGAAGTGGTACTTTATTTAATAACTTACCAGGTTCTTTTCGATTTTCTCAAAAACGGCTCCAACGATTTTGATAAAACTGGGTATTTGATGTATTTATATGCTCAAGACATGACTTTGAAAATTTCATCAAAATTGATCAACCGGAAGGGGTCCTTGAATTCATAACTTTTATCCCCATTTTTACGTTTTTTTTTATTTTAAAAAATATAGCTTTAACGATTTTGATTAACTCGTCATGTTTAATGAGAATGAAGTATTCTTTAGTATCAGGCAAGCTTTATCATTATTAAAATGTTCTGGGGCTTAAATGGGGAAGGCGCCTTTTTTGTTTTCCTATGATTTGTTTTTGTTTGTATGGAGAAATTAACTGTTTCTCGTTATGCCTAAAAATAAAAACTGGCTAAATATGAAATGTAAAAAAAAATCAAGTAAACATATACAGGAGAAAAAAAGAAAAATATTCCGTCAACTCATTAAACACGTTGAGCTCACGCATTGCGCATGCGTACGCCTTTAATGACAGACGAATGTTTATAATTAAAGATCTTCATTTAATAGAAATTATTTGTTTCATGGGAACTCTATGAAGTTTTCAAAAACTACAAAGAAAATTAAAAAATCAGACAACTTGGAATATTGTGCTTGTATTGCCGAATTATCACAAGTTAAAACTTTTATTTAATAATAAAATAATTTAGTGTATTTTTTTTTTTTTTCTAACGTCCGCTTTTTGCCACGAGGGCTAATCGGGGCGTGTTATCTACGGGTAACCAACCTGTTGTTTAATCTATGGCAAGCCGCTGAGTATGTTCAGTGAGGCCGTCACCGAACAGAATCGAGTGGGCTAGGGCGGGATTCGAACCCGCACCGCCAGCGTCGGAGTCGGAGACGCGATCCCCTCGGCCACGCCGCACAGTGGTTGAAAGGCGGAAAAAACCTATTTTTTGAAGGTATTGTAATATTCTTTTTCTTTTCATTATTAATTAATAGAATAGTTACCTGACACATTCCATCAATTTATTCGGAGATATTCTGATTTTTAAACTTGTTAGGACCCTTTGAAAATCGATCATTGAAAAAGTTTATTTTTCAACGGAAAATTTACAACACTATAATAATTTTTACAACTCGCATTTTTGTTTCTTAGATTGATTTTCCTTCATAATCATGAAAAGCGATCTCACATATTACACTAGCATAAAAATGATGCTATTTGGTCTATGTTTTAACCCAGAAATAAAATCCCGAATAAATGCAATAAACTTAAGACAAAAAGTTTTTTTGGTAATCCATATTTTTCAAGCGCAGCCGAGCGCAGTTTTAAAATCCATTTTTTTAAGAAGAAGATACATTCAAGGAAATATTAAAACATATTCTAGCTGCGTCCACCTGCGTCTGTACATGTGGGATTTTTTTTTAATTGAAATACCTAAACTATATCATGCAGGTTATTCGCTATGGGGCTTGTGTTTCGAATTAGGTTATAACTATTCGTTAAGTAAAATATCCTGCCTTACTTACCTGGTCTGTAGCATCATTTATAAAGTCAGTCTGAATCGTTATTAGGTCGACTATAAATCCACTTTACCACCTATCGTGATTTTAGTATGTGTTTGGAAATTATTAATAAGTTTATTAACAAGACCTCGGATAACTTGGTGGAAATAAACTAATTTCTCATGAAAGCTTTTTCAACTTTAACTTTTTAACAAAAAGTGTAGTGGCAGGAAGATTATAGAAATAAAAATAGATTCATACAAATAATGAAGAATGGCTTGCACAGAATCAAACTCATGACTCGGTACTACGGGGTTTAGAATCAGTTTGAGTGTGGAGAGTTTCCAAAAAAGAGGATAATAGGTTGTGTGTAAGATAGATTTATAGATTTTTTAAAGAAACAAAACAGCTTTTAGAGGTAGGTGACGAAGTATAAAGGGAGTAATAAGATCATAGATCGGTGCTTTTCTGCACCGAAGCAATCTTGATTGCTTTGTCGATTTTTTTGAGGGTGAAACACGGAAGGTGGATCATTAGATAGAGGTAGTGGATTTGTCAAGTCGTCGTGTATTTCGGTGAGTGTGTCGTATAGTACAGAACGTATACTGTACAGATAGTACAGATTTAGTTCCAAAAACTAGGTCTAGATATTTTGTGAATTCATTTGCTTTTGAAAAATTGGTATTAAAGTTGAGCTGTTATTTATTATGAATTACGGAACTGAATTTTCACAGAGTGGTAGTTATTAAAGCCGGATAAGCCCAATCTTATATTTTAATATGATAATACGTTTAACAGTTAAAAATTATAATATAATTATAATAACGAAAAAAATAATTGATAGCTCCTATGTATATATTTTTTTTTTTTTTTTTTTACCTAACCTGGGAGTTTTTATGAAATAAAATTATATTGCAAATACTATCAATGAAATTATTATCATGAAACAGCAAAAGTGTTTAAATTAGCCGATCTCGTGTCAGAAATTGGTGTATAATTTTTTTTTCTATTTTCCTTACACCACCGATTAACCGGAATAGCCGGTTAAGTGGGGCTCCAGCCTATACGTTTTATAGGAAATTCAATCGTGGTTATGCTAATATCAACTTTCTTTTTTTGGGACTTACAGATCAAGTTTGACAAGTTTTTTTTCCGAAAATCGTCGATTTTCAACCACTGTGCGCCGCGGCCCTTAGTGTAATTTAAAGAGAAAATAAACAAGTATAAGTAAATGAATGTGGAAAATTGTGTGACTTTGAGTAAGTTGGTAAATGAAAGATGTATGTTGCGCACATCGCACCAGATTTTTTTTTATTATTCGACATAAATTTTTCAGTTAAATGTTTAAACATTCCTTAACTTCCTTCCTAGACATGTCTGCCCTAGTTTCCGCCTTACCATTAGCTGAGGAGATGTGCATGCCATTAATCTTTAGCCCTAAAACCGCGCTCCCCCTTCTACGACGGAACCACACAGGAGATGGTTGTGAGGAACAGAGAAGAAGAGACGAGGAAAGTTGTAGATATTTAAATAGCCGTGCCTCAGCCGAGGTAATAAAGGCAGACCTCGAGGCCAATATCAGGCGAGATGAAACCGCCTTCCTCCCGACAGCGGTGTCTTTCATTAATTCCGAATTACCTTATCCTTTTACGTATTATCACTTACCGGCATCCCTTCATATAATAATCCTATATACCATATATATTATAACTAGCTAGTGTGCCCGGCTTCGCTCCGGTAGTTGTGTGGCAGTTTCAATAACAGAAAAACTTTAAAATTAAAGGAAATATTGAACAAAATTAGCACTTTCTTTAAAATTTTAACATTGTATCAATATTAAGATTCGAGATCTGCAGTGTCCGCCCAAATAAGGAACCCTATATACTTTATAGGGTGTTGAAAAGTGGTGAATGAACAATTAATTTTGCTGCAACTTTGTCGAGTCATGCATCGTTTTTGATGGTTTCTGTGATTACGAATCCTATAAGCCCATTCCAAGCAGTCAGCAGATAATAATTTATTAGATTATTAGTTAAAAAAAACTATATTTGGAGTACAACTTAAGCGCCGACTTCTGTGATGGTCCCATAAGATCCAGAAGCTTAGAAAATACCGAAGATTCATAGAAACATTTTTTGTAAGACCTTTCTTCCAGTTCAACCTCCCTTAATATATCCCCCACCCTAATTTAGCCGAACTCTGCACTTCTCCAATCTTACTACTATTACTAAGTGAAAACCAAAATATCATCAGGGCACAATTTTTTCATCATATTTCTTTTTATCCTGAACTATGAGCGGTGATAAACTCTTATTGAAAAAATTGTATTATTGGAGTCAATTCATCATTTTGTCAACTGGAATGCTCATCATACATAGTAATAAAACCATTTTTCATAACTACATACAATAAGAACACTTCAAACTTGTTATTTTCGTTCTATAATCAGTCTATTCAGCTCTTCTTTTTTGTTTTATGGCTGTTTTTATTCGCTCACTCATATTGCATTAAATTTACTTTAGTATATCTTAGATATTAATTAAATGTAATGTGTTAATCAATTAACCTTCTCATGAGAAAATTAATTTTGTAAAGTATCCAGTCGGTTTTCTCATTGATTGCAGATATGTAAAATCATTAATTTATTTTAAAAGAAAAGGTGAAACTAATTATTTTTGCTTGATTTTTTAGTAATTTAAAAAGAACAGCTGACAAAATATATAACCTTTACAAATATAACGGAATGAATGAACAATAAACATTGAGTGAAACAGATCCTAGCGCTTCCTGGTGGTCTGCAGCTCGAACTAAATTTTTCATTCATAAACTCGTATGTCATTCTCAGGTAGGCTAATTACATGTTGCGAGAGGCTTAAAATTCCAGTCCTTTTCTCTTCAATTTCACACCCTTAAGAGAAAAACGGAAACCTTCTTCTCCGTTAGGGGACATACAGTTACACGCTGACATAAATCTCTTAATCGTATGTGGAGTCGTTTCTGAGCCTTTTCGGCACGCACATTGTACACTTTGCTTTATAATATATATTGATTATTTAATAATATCTAACTGAAACCAAATTTTTAGCCGAAACAGAAACCGTTTCGGCCACGGACCAGCTGTGTATATCTTTGATTTTCATTGATTTTCGTTAACCCTCATTCGTTTTGTTGAAAAGGATTTTTTTTTTCTAATTTTAGATTATTATTACCCTTTTTATATTAATTAGAATTCATGTTCGTGTTCTTTCTAGCCTTAAAAAAGTAAAACTAACTCAAACTCATGTGATGTTCGGCATCCATTACTTTGGATGCAGGCTCAAGGGCGTTTCCTCATTACCCCAGCAGTGACATTCTTCAGCGTGTTTTTCAGTAGAAAAACTTCTTTTAGGCTCAAAAGGTGGAGTGTAATTGTATCATGAGTTACAGCAATAAAAAGCTAACTAAATTCGGCAGTTTTTAAGAAATTTGACAGCTTCCAGGGTGCTTCAGTGAGAAGTGATGAATTTTCAAAAACTATTATTAATTGAGGTTTTAATAAATGTTTTGTGTTTTGCGCGTTTAAAGGCACACTGAAAGTGGATTTAAAATAACCAACTTATCTTTTAGGAAATTTAATGCTGATTAAGAAAATATCATTGTTTTCGTTTCTACGCTAAACCTAAGTAGAGAAAACTGCTATGTTTAGAGAAAAGTAAGATTTCAAAAATAAAAACAAAAAAAATCCTATCGCCTCAACAGATTGAGATAGGAAACTCTTTTCTGCGTCATTTCACTCCGTTTAGCATGCAGTATAACCCAATTTTTGTTTACACTAGGTCACTAGGACACTCATTATATCAAGCTTAGAACTTTCTGTACACCCCTCTTAAGATAGGGGTACTAGTAGTGATGTAAAACTATTCATAGTCTCCGCTACTGATAGGTTCGATAGTATCGGACATACAACTATCGATATTCTAAGGTTATAGTATGAGGGTAGAATAGTAGAATTTTTCATTTTCACAATAATTTCTGTGAATAGAGAATGCGTTGCATTATACCATTGAAATAATTTTTATTAGTTTCAACCTTAGTTGTAGCTGCAAATAATAAAAATTTTATCGAAAGGTCTGGTTCAAAGAAACTGTATTTAGAGATGAGCTATAGGTACCAACACTCTTCCTTGAGCCTCAACCTTGACATGACTACATTCGGAAGGCAGTCCACGACTTTGTCGAAGTTTTTGAAGAAAAAAGGACAATGTTGTGACAGACATACTCGTACCTTGAAACGTGGATAACCAAAAAAATTTTCTCAGGTAGTTGATTTATAGAGGTCGAGAATATTTTGTTAAAAAAAAACTGTGATTTTGTTTCTATGCCATTTACCAAGTAATTTTCAAGTCAAGGGACTGGCAGATATTTATTTGTTTTGTTTGTATATAGTTACGTCAAATTGGAAGGCATGTACCATTCGATTTTTCAATCGTATATTATTTCTATAAAGTTATTTTATTTTTTGAGTATTTTTTTTTTATAAACATCAATCATGGAAACTTCTAAGGATGTTAGACCATACCCCCTGAACTGGTACAGGCCTAAACGTTCAAATATACTTGTAATAGCAGGTTGATAATAATACAATCCATATTATCATATGGAAATAATAAATAAAGCAGTAAATCATTTCTATAATCAAGCCTATGGAAAAAAAAAAAAAAAACTGCCTATTAGATAGGTAAAGCTAAATATCTGAAGCTATTTAGCCTGCAGAGTCAATTTTGGTTTCAAATTTTAGCTGATATAATCTACTATAAAAATTTAAAGAATTTTTTAATTGTTTTTTTCGTCAAAACGGAAAATTTATGCCACTACGGCTAATCGGACGATGCTACAGTGGGAGTCCTAAATTTTGCCTATCCAGGTATATTTAGGATAGGGATATTTAATGAGTATAATGAGTATACGATATCTAACATCGTCCAGGCTAGGGACCTCCATTTTACTTCCTATCCGAGGGATGGCATAGCATAGCAAGGCTTTTTAACTCCCTTTAAGGAAATCTAGGGCCACCGCGGGAAGCGAACCCGCGACCTGTAGTATTGTAGGCTGCTATGCTAATCACTATACCAAAGGTTACCACAAATAGAGTCCTTGGATGAATCATTTCCTGTTTACGCCTCGAAAGTAGTCACCATAGCAATTATTAATTGGAATTAGTAACTTATTATATTTGTTACATACTTATTATATTTTTTATAACTTATTGTAACTTGTTATATTTGTTATTAAAATAAAAACCAATAGAATATAATACATACACAAGGGTAACCTTATGAGTACCTAACATTGGGACCTCCTTTTATCTCCTATCCGAGGGACAGAAAAGCCTAAGATTTTTTATTCCCTTTAAAAAATCCTAATACCACCGCGGGAAGCGAGCCCGCGACCTTTAGTATATAAGGTTGACACGCTAACCACTACACCACAGGTGACCCCCCTTGATTTATTTAATAATTTCCAATTTTTAATTGTTCTTCTGTCTGCCCTAGCCAGTTGATGAACATTACTCTTGAGCGATTGTGATTCACCAATATTTTTTATAGTTTTTATTAATATACCTAAAATCGTAACACGTCAATGAATAAAATCAGCACCAAAATAAATTGAGAACTTAAAAAAAAAAAAAAATTTTTACAAATAATTTTGATATAAATATATAATAAAACAATAATCCAAATTACGAATTAGAGATATAGTACTCATATAGGCCCGAACTCAATTATTCAGGCTGATTGGCTAGCTTATCCGAAATTGATTCTTGATACTAGTATTAACTTGGTGATACAAATATCTCAATTAGTGGTTTCCCCAGTGACCAGGAAATCCAATTTAAACTAGTTCGTCTAGGATCACCTTTGGTGTAGTGGTTAGCATTGCAACCTAAGAGTTTAAAGGTCGGAGGTTCGCGTCCTTCGGTGGCCCTAGGATTTTTAAAGGGAATAAAAAATCAGTGGCTTTGCCGTCCCTAGGATAGGAGATAAAAGGAGGTCCCAATGTTAGGTACTCATAAGGTTACCCTTGTGTATATATTAATTCTATTGGTTTTTATTTTATTCACTAGTATTACTACTACATTTTTTTTTGCATATGTGTAAAATAATTTATCGTCGCACTGCTATGTTTTATTTTTACTATCACTTATCTATATTTGAAATATATAGCAAGGGAAAGTGCTGCGATCAAACAAATTTAGATTTCCGGCACAAAAACTATAAACCGTACGAACCAGAAATTGGGTATTTGAGTTGTGTATATGCCCGTGATGTGACAGCAAAAAATTGAAATTAATGGAGTTCTAGTATTTTATTGTTTTTTAGAAATGAGTTTTTTTAGATATTGTTTTCTAATGGGTTAAAAAATCAAGAATTTGAGAAAAATCACGCAATGCTAAAATATTTAAAGCTTTTTTTTTTTAACATAGAGTACAAAATAATCTTTAATTATTTGTATTTTAGTTTAAAACTTTAGTTCCATAATATATTTCTGAATGAAATATAAGGTGGTTTTTGCTTGAAACGTCAACGACAATCGTCTTCGTCGGTTTCTGGACAGGCTTTAGAGACTAAAATATAATATAAGTTCCAATGTTCAACGAACCGTAAATACACCTATCGATTTCCATTTCCGATATATTTAAAAAAAATTCTGTATTCTATTTTCTGTAAATTCTACTCCAAGTAGGATGGTAACTGAAAGTTGTGAGTTGCGCGCTTCGCAAAAGATTTGTTATTTTTGTAACGTTAAATCGTTAAATAAAAAAACAAAACATATGGTTTAAAATCCCAGACCTTTTGTTGGAACGAACTAGAGGTTGGGTCAGAGCACTTGTTTGGGATTAGATTGTTCGAGTTCAATCCACGCAGGCCTGGAAACTTCCAGGCCAGTCCTTTTACGAATATATATAAGGAGCGGCTTACTGGACCTGTTAGTATTAGTCTTTCTCTTGATTGTGAGCTCAATTTATATGATTATTTGGGTTATAAAGTGATAATTTTTGTAACCTGCTCTTAATATTACAGTTTTTATAATTCGTGTGGCATTGACAATTATATATTTTCGTTATTTAAATATTGTTCTACCCACAGAAGTGTTACATTATGTATTTATAATTTGTCTTAAAGGGACACCAGTCCCAAGATAATAAAATTATATTTAATTTCAAAATTAAACATCTTTTTTTTTTTACTCTATTTATTTTCGTTATGTAATCTTTGGTATTACTTCGGATGAGGAGCTCCAAGATGGCGGCCGGCGTGAGTAAACAACAAGGTATTCCGATCACGCCCTACACGATATCCACGATTCAGTTCGGGTTAACCGAGAGTTCCCAAGATCCGATGTCGGCTTTATCCACATTTTTGGAGGGGAATTCATTCGTTGCTTACTTTTATTAGGTTAGGTCTGATGCAGCTACATACACAGTTTGTACCTATGTATATCCAAAAGGCATATTTATATAACGAATTTCCAACAGCTCGTCGAAACTTGGAAGTATTGATAGAAAATTATTGAAATATATGGATAACTTTTATTTGGGTTAGGGCAGAATAACATTAACAAACATAAAGATTTAATTAAATTAACATTGCGCAGAGGCAACATCGTAGCCGATGAAGGTTTACTGAAGTGCGATTATTGCTAGTTGAACCGTATTTAATTAAATTAATTCTATTTAGTGGATTATAATACAGTTAGCCAATAATTATAGTTAAATTGATTTTAATAGATACAATTTCTTAAACCTTTTACTCCCTTTCTTCAATCTAATAAATCATGTAAAGTTTGTTCTTTTTCCTTTGGAGACATATCATTTAAATTCATCATCAAATAATTTTTAAAAATATCCTTTTTGGTAATTTAAATACATTTTTCTTGAAATACAAAAAAATAATAATCTGGTGGTTAAGAATGCACCGATTCTTATATTACATATTAAGTATTTGTACTTTGTGCATATAACTCGATCCCATTTAATAATTTAAATAGGACAACAACATATTTTAAAAAACAAACAAATAAATTTACAAAACAAAAGATTAAATTATTCCTTTTTGGTTATTTAAATACAACTTTTCTTTAAATAACAAAAAAATAATAATCTGGTGGTTAGGAATACTCGGATTCTTATATTAATTTATTTGTACTTTTTCCATTTATACGTGCATTTAACTTGAACCCATTTATTCATTTAAACAGAACAATAATTTTTTTTAAAAAAACAAACAAATAAATGTACAAAACAAACTATTAAATTTATTTGTATAATGGTCTGTTTAGTTTAAAACCAATTTAAAATCGTATGCAACAATCACAGGAAATTTTCATTTATTGAAATAGTACTTCTACTGATATCTGTTGTTGTTCTTTGATTATATTAAAGAAACATTCATTTCTACATTACGTTGGTTGTTCCCATTATTGAAGCGGGGAAGTTGGTTATCTGGACTACATCTGCTCGGGAACTCTCGGTTAACCCGAACTGAATCGTGGATATCGTGTAGGGCGTGATCGGAATACCTTGTTGTTTACTCACGCCGGCCGCCATCTTGGAGCTCCTCATCCGAAGTAATACCTAATCTTTTATAGCATTGTAACACTTATGTGGGTAATAAATATTTATTCAACAAAAATATACAGTTATCAATGCCAACGAATTAATAAAACGTAAATAGTTGAGCAGGTTACAAAAATGATAACGTTATAACACTCAATACTATGACTCGAGCTACACAGTCAATGCACAGACATACTTAGACTAATTCATTCAAGCACTCGCTCTTTATATATAATAGTAAATGGTAAGGTCTGGAATGTTCCAGAATAATGCGGACAGTTCTACGCCTTCGTGGGTTAGACCACAGAATGATCTAGACCCGAACAGTTCGTTCCAACCGCTTATTTTGTTCCAACAAACGTTCCGGGAATTTACGCCATATGTTTTTTTTATTTGCTTATCGATTTAACGTTACAGGGTCATTATCTGAAGATGTGTAGATTTCACTTGCTAAAATTTCATTATTTAAAAGTTATAATTTCGGGCCGAAAAAATCCATACGTACTCAGTGGTATATTACCTTCACTTTTTAAATAGTAGCCAGACAGGAGAACCTTTAATTGTTCTTTTAAAAAATTATGAAAACAATTTTAAAGTGAGGGAGTTAAGGGTAGTGAAAAATATGTTAAGGTAGTAGTAAACTTTGAAAAGTGAAAGCAAAAACACGTATATTTTAAAGAAATACAATCTTAAAAAACAATAAAAACAATTTCAAATTCAAAAATATAAAATTCCAAACGCGTATTGCCAAAAGTAAGCTTAATATTAGAGTTAGGTTAGGTTACAGTTACATACTTTTGGTCATAGTTTAGGAATCGTCACCTTTTCATTCAAAAGCATTCTCAAAATCTTTGATGAATTCAAAGAATGGAGGCATTCGCTCCCTCATTTAAGAAATTTTTGGAAAAAGTGAGGGAGTGAAGTTGTCAAAGTCTTTATTATTTTTTAATCACTGTAAGAAGGTTAAAGTTGAAAAATAATGCAGAATTGAAAACTATGACCATTTTCAAATCGAAAAACAATAGTTGAGTGAAAAAATTACTTGGAAATTCACCAGTTTTTTTTAAGTGAGGGAGTGAAGTAGCTATTGACCACAGCGTAGATTTCCCTTAATCACCTAAATCTCACAGCGGAGGCAAGCGATCGCAGCCCTTGGTCGGCAGTCAAAACGATCCTAGGGTCTTCCCTCAACCGATTCTTTCCACCCCGGGCTTTAGCTGTGTTCCTCTCAACGCTCAGACCATCCAACACTTGATGTGAGGGAGTGAAGTAAAAACGTCTGGACGTACCTTTTTTATTTTATTTATTGTTATTGTTAACAATAAATTGTTTCCCATTAGCCATCTTGCTCTACGCTCGTCCCCCATCCTGCATACGTGCCCAAACCACTTGAGCTGGCGTTCCTCTATGACATCTCTTACATGTCTCTCCCTAGAAGAGATGAAAAGGAAGGCCCAGGACAGGGACACTTACAGGAAGTGGGCCGAGGCTACTCCACGCATAACAGCACTAAGGAGATAGAGAAAGAAGAAGAAGAAGAAGGTAACAATAAATGACACCGCTTATTTTTTCATGGAATCTTGAAGTAATTGCTGACTTAACCGATTAATCAATTTAATCAAATACTCAATTGTTGAAAGAATACGAATTTTTAAAGTAGCTTGCCTGGGAGTCGGACAAGGTGAGGGAGTGAAAAAACAATTACTTTTAATTTGTTTTAACCAATTATAAATTTAGTTTGGAGCTAAAACATAGCCTCCATTGAACAACAAAAGGAGTGAAATAGTTCCTATTTTTTTCTAGTAACTAGCTCTCATTTGAATGGTTGAAAATGGACCGGACGTACGATTTACACATTTTCAGATAATGACCCTACAGTGTATTACCTAAAGCAAAGTTAGATCACAATAATAAGCCCCTATAAGGCAAATGACCTGAAACAGAGAACAGATCGAAACGGTTTACATTAAACATAGCCATCGAGAAGCCAACATATCTGGGTGGGGACCGGGTACGTTAGCAGCCCCTGCCCCGGGGGACACACCGCCTGCACCCCCGGGAACAAGGCCGCTGATTGGCCAAATCTCCCGGGAGAAGTGAGCCCCGCATAAACTTCGCCCCCCCCCCCCCCCCTCCCAGCTATCTCATAACTCGGCTCTTACTCACTTCACGGTAAGACCTTACCGCCTCTGGGATGTCTCAACAAATAGATTCTTAACGATATCGTTTACAATAACGTTACCCCAATATATTTCAGCATCAAAAATAGAGAATATTGTTTACTTTGCTACAACAAACAAAAAGTCTGGAAAAACTCCTTGAGCAATTGGAGAAGAGCGTATTACATACAGCCTTGGCCAAAAGTATTAGGCACCTTGCATAATTGTCCATTTCACTTTATTTAATAATTTTGTCGCTCCCAAAACTTGTTGTATTGACAAAAATGGATCCCTTAAATGTATTATTTTCAATTCCCAACTCCTCATTAATACTCTAGAAAAAAAAAATTAAAAGTAAACAAAAGTTCCCATTACTGTGTTAGCTCTGTTATTGGTAGCAATTGAGGTTTTGTTTTATTTTATTATAAAAAAAAATTAATTTTCTTTTTATTTATGATTAAAAATGGTCAAAGTAAAAGAACTTATTGAGATCGAACGGTCAAAAACTGTTTTATCTCGTCGGAAGGGTATAGCCAATCCAAGATAGCAAAAACTATGAAGTGCAATCGTTGTGCTTGCTTAATATACTGTTCTTCGACATCGGACGCATAAAACATTTTCCTCTCTACCTCGAACAGGAAGAAATAAAATGACAGGAACACGTTCGGATAAGTTTTTGGTGAGAAGATCCTTCAGAATCGCAAGAATACATCGAAACAGCTGGCTGAAGAACCTTGTGTTCCGTTGAAATTTCTGCTCGGACAGTAAGAAGAAGACTGGGAGAGAATGATCTGAAAGGCTGTAAGGCAGGAAAGAAACTCTGGCTTAGTGAAGCAAATCTCAAGAAGAGGCTTACCTGGGCAAAATTTCACCAAAAACTAGACTGCTCAAGACTGGGCAATAGTAGTTTGGTTAGATGAAAGCAACTTTACGGTAAATAAATTTATGTAAATTCAAATTCATAGTGCTGATGATTTTCATTGTATGACATCATAATTTTTCAAAAATCAAAATAATTGGCAGCATGTCTATTAATCATATTATTTATAGTTAAAATCTATATTATTATAGTAAATCCCCACCTATGGGGAAAAAACCCCATAGTAATTAGTTAATGAAGATTTACCTGTGCGAGAGCCAACTCGAGCGCGAGGGCGACGGGCCGGCGACGGTGGTGGTCCCTGGTGGCGTCGGGGAAAACCCACCCCCCCACCCTAATCTATAGTCTTACCTAATAAAGATTTTTGGACTAATTCCCTATGCGAGAGGTAACTAGTCACGAAAAAAAAGCCGTATTAATTACGGATTTTAAATTTTAGTTCGCGCAATTACGAGAACTAACGATCGCGAGAACTAACGAGAGATCGCATTGACAAAGATGGTCGCGGTATTCAGGGGGGGCGAAGCCCCCCCCCCCTTCCCCCTCCGCTACACCACATAATAAGGACTTTTTGAATATTTACCTTTGCGAGAGGTAATCGTCGTGCCAAACTTCCAAAATTTCCAAAAATCAATGTAGAACATACGAATACAGTTATTTTTAAAATTCATAAAAATATCGAATTTTGTACAGATTTTCGGAACTCCTGGTGCAGTTTTCGTACGAAGAAGGAAAGGCGACCCCTATCAGCCAGATAATATTGTCCCCACTGTGAAACACGGTGGAGGAAATATAATGATTTGGGGCTTCGAGTGTTGGAGAAATGTTTTTATGTGAAGGAATTATGAATAGCGATACCTATTTTAAAAATAGGTAGTAAAAATAGTATTTTTCCATGTTAAATAAAAGTTTGAAGCCTTAGTTTGAAAAAGTATTTATACCAGGTGACAGAAAAAACATAGTTTTTCAACAGAATAATGCTCCAGGCCACGTTTTACGCAAAAATAGAGAATGATTCGAAAAACAACAACATTAAGGGGCTTGACTGGCCTCCTGAGTCCCCAGACCTCGATCCTATTGAGCACATAAGAAAGGTCTAAATTAAAAATTTAGTTGGTATGCATAATTAAAAATGCAGTTGGTAAACGTAACACTACAAAAAAAGGCAACTTATTTTTGTATTTAAAAGAACAGCGGGAAAAATTAGACAAAGACGTTTGTTCAAAACTTCTGAATTCTATGCTAAAAAGGAAAATTAAGGTGATAAAAGCCAATGGCTTGATGACCAAATATTAATTTGACTTTGTTTTATCTTTGAATAAATTATGTTATGATAGTAGATGTTCTTTTTTACCTCTTTACATTTTTTTCAGAAAAAACACTTTGACTGCCAAAAAAGAATCCTAAGAGTCAGTAGAAATAATTTCTATATAGTTGAACAGTAAAATAACGAAAATTTAACGTAAATTCATTTATTACTTTCACTTACCTATATATGAAATATATAGTAAGTGGAAGTATTGCGATCGTGAAAATTTTCGACTTCCGGTTTTCAACGGAAATACACGTTTTGGGGTCCCCTGAGTCCAATTAACCAAGTCCCGCGAAATGGTCTGTGTGTGTGTGTGTGTGTGTGTGTGTGTGTGTGTGTGTGTGTGTGTGTGTGTGTGTGAACAGACTAGCTCAAAAACTATAAACCGTGCGAACCTGAGATTGGATACTTGGTGTATGTATATGCCCGCGATGTGACAGCAAAAATTTCATCGAAATTGCTCAAAGGGAGGGGGTACTTTATTTATTAACTTTTTACATTTTTTTCGATTTTCTCAAAAACGGCTCTAACGATTTTGATTAAACTGAGTATTTGATCTATTTATATGCCCGAGATATGACTGTAAAAATTTCATCAAAATTGATCAACCGGAGGGAGGACTTTACTTAATAAATTGTGTATCATATTCACGTGTTTTTTTTTATTTACTCAAAAACCTCTTTCACGATTTTGATCAAACTGGATATTTGATGCATGTATATGCCAAAGATGTGATAGCCAACATTTCATCAAAATTGATCAACCGGAGGGGGGACTTTACTTAATAAATCTTGTATCATTTTCACGTGTTTTTTTTATTTACTCAAAAACAGTTTTCACGATTTTGATCAAACTGGGTATTTGATGTATGTATATGCCAAAGATGAGATAGCCAACATTTCATCAAAATTGATCAACCGGAGGGGGGACTTTACTTAATAAATTTTGTATCAATTTCACGTGTTTTTTTTATTTACTCAAAAACGGCTTTCACGAATTTGATCAAACTGGGTATTTATGTATGTATATGCCAAAGATGTGATAGCCAACTTTTCATCAAGATTGATCAATCGAAGCGGACACTTTATTTCATAACTTTTTTTCTAATTTTTAGATTATCTCAAAAACGGCTTTAACGATTTTCTTCATATTCGTCATGTTTAATGAAAATTGAGTGTTATTTAATATCAGGTAAGCGTTTATTAAAATGTTCTGAGGGGTTTATAGAGCAAATGAAAACAAAAATAAGAAATGAATGTGGAAAATGTGTAACTTTGAAAAGTGGCATTAACAAAACGCATTAATTTCTTATCTAAGTAAGTTGGTAAGTGAAAGTTGTGTGTTGCGCGCACGCACCAGATTTTTTTTTATATTTATATTCATATACTTTTAAACGTATAAACATTTATTTTGTTATAATAATTGATACCATATTATAAAGATAACTAGTAGGATAGCATTTTTTATTGTTTATTTTATTATTGTTCGATTGGCAATACAGCAAAATGCCCTGGAATAGCTCCTGCCCCCACAGAGCGAAAAGAAACGAAAACAACGTGTTAAAGGTGATTAATAGTCAACTGTTAACAATAGATTGATAAATATTAGGATTTTTAGTTTGATCTTTTTTTTTTATTTTGGAAAGCCAACGTTTTGGTCGCTGCATGTGAATCTTTATCTGTTGTATCAATGATATTTTATCAACATATAACTCTTTAAGAATTTTTTTTTGTCAGGAATAAATACGTAATCATCAAGCAATTTTAATGAAGTCAAGAAACTATTTTTTTTGATATAACAGGCATAATAGGGTTTAGAAATATACACAACTAGAATTGTAGATCGATTCTTACATACGGAAGTCAAGTTTGGGGATATCAATATGCGGATAAAATAGAAAGTGTCCAGAGGACCTTCGTTAAGAAAATATTCTGCCGAGAAATACTCCAAATTACATGATACATATAGAGGCCAAAATTTCACCAATTCATGTTTTTACTTTTGAATTGCAATTCAAATACATATTGAAGACTTTAGATCTAGATGGATGTCGTCTAACAAAATTGGTTGCGGAAGAAGTTATCAAAAGGAAAATATTGTGGTTTAGAGAATGGTTGAATTGGTCCAAGAAAGTTAAATGCAACTTCAACCCAGTTTTCACTTCTAATGAGCTGTTATAGAGAAAGAGCATTAAACGGCCAATATCATCTAATCGATATTGATTATTGAAAACAATTATCTTTTAATATTGATTATATTCATTCTAACTTATCTATATCTGATATTAGTATAATATTTAAAGTTAGAGGTGAACTTCTTAACTTGAATTACCAACCAATTATTCAGGGGAAGAATTACAATTGTTCTATGTGCAACATTGGAGAGAAGGAAGATGTATTCCATTATTTAGGTAAATGTAAAATCTTAGAGGCGATGAGGAAAAAATATTTTGGAGCAGTCACCATGACCGAAGTTGAAATGGTCAAATATTTAAATGGTGAAAATTGGGCAGCACTAGTGGGTTACTTAAAGGAAACCTACATCGATCGTTCCTTTCTAATCGAAAATTTTAATTATTAATACATTATTTAGATAACTTAATAAGTGTTGAGCCATTGTTAAGCACTCCTGACAGACAGCCGTAGCTATGTCAGTAATTACTTTTGTAAATATAAAATTTTGTAATTTGTAATAAGTATCAATAAAAGTATTTTCTATCTATCTATCTATCTATTTATACACAACTAGATTCAAGTTGATTTCATAAAAGCTTAACTAGGTAAAATAGATTTCATCATAAAGGGGTCACCTGTGATGTAATGGTTAGCATAGCAACCTACAATACTCTAACGATCGCAGTATCGCGTCCCGAGGTAGACCTAGGATTTCATAAATAGAGTAGAAAATTCGGGTGGAGGGTTAGCATGGTGTGCAAACGCGTTGCCCATGTCAACGTATGATTGGAAACCCAAAGATTGCAAGTTCAAAACCCGGAGCCAGGGGACATTTAATGATACTTGGCATTAATCCCAACCCTCTCCCCAGGCCTGGAAAACCCCATAAAGCCTAAAAAGGCGAGGAAGGGGAAGAACAAAAAAAAAAAAAAAAAGATTTCGTAACAAACTTAAGAGGATTAAACCGAGATTTTTTGATGTTTTATATATTTTTCTAATGTATTTGTACATATATGTACTGTTATATTTATTATTATTTATTCTTACTATATGGTAGTAATATTTGTTGTTAAGGTAGTGATTTATTTATTTGTCTTGTTGATACTTTGATGGTATTTTTACAATATTTGGGTTGTTAGGATTGTTTTATATGTAAAATATTGTATGTATAGCTTATTTTGTTATTGTTTAGAATTTATTACTATTACTCAAGAAATATTTATGATGCCAGACTACACTGGTACAGGGCTTGACCCTGAAAAGAAGCTGTAACAAATAAATAAATTATAGAAGAAAAGATGTGGTCTTTACAATACTTAAAATTGGTGTCCTTTACAGTAAACCTTAACAACCGTAAAGTTTAACATTACAGGTAAACTTAATTGACAAAAATACACCGCCGAAATATATGCCACACTCAGCTGACAATTGTACATTGCATGCATGCATGCAGAATGCATGCTTCAAAACAGTTATTTTCCGAGTTCGAGGATGGAAAGAAAAATCCGGGAAATAAATTGGGTTAACTTCACTATCATTGAAACATGGTTACAAAGCCCTGAGAAAAAATAAACTGTAAAAGTTCAACAAATTTACTGAAGTGCTCTAAAGACCTGGTTTTTTGTTGTCCAGGAAAAATGACTAAAAATGAACAAAAGATAATTATTTATCAAGAAATCTTAATTACAAGAAATGTTTTTGATTATTCTATTACGGCAGTTTGAAATCACTAAATGCTATAATCACTAAATGAGACATTTATGCGAAATAGAAATAGTAATAAATAAAAGGTCCAGTGGAAAAATCATGTGACTATACTTCAGTATTTAAGAGAAACTAAAAGTTATGTTTTATGACTACAGTAATTTTCGTTGAGACAGTTTTACGATTAAAAATGTTAATGTATTTTATATAATGATTTTAACATATCGCACGTCTGAAATATGATACAACTAAAAAAACAGTTGTTTTGGATAATCACATGTGAAGTTACAACTGCATGTTGAAGTTTTACTACGTACCCACAAATAGGGACTAGGTAAAATAGTCCTTGACCTTGAAAATAGTCTTTGTTAGTACTACTGCTACCTTAACTCAAAAGAACCCTCTACCTGCGACCCACCCCCTCATGATTTCAGAGATTTTCGTCCATGATACATATGTGATATCTATAGAGCCAGAGATTAGAGTACATAAAGTTAACAATTCAGAGAGTCTTTAGAACAGAACAAAATGAATCACTGTTTCTCACAAAAGCGATAGCAAAACTTTCTATACTGCCTTCATATGACAATATAAATATAATTTATATGAGTATCGCATTGATAGCATCCTATATTATATGAAATACTCTTTGTGAAAATTCCTTTAGTAATTTTGCCATGGAATCGTTCAAGATCTCGTTAAGATAAGCTTAACTGTAGGAAGTTATCCCGGAACCATCCTGATATGACGAAATTCATCAGATAAATGAGTGAAGTTTTCATAATTGCCGAATTAAGCACCATAGGAAATTAAGCCTGAATATATCCTACACAGTTATTTCCTACTGGTAGAAATAACAAAGAACTACTGCGTATATCAAGTACTTCAGCAAAAGCGTTATGTATATTCATGAGAAATCTGTAACTTTGAACACTATATACATTATATATTGTTTATGAGAAATTTAGCTATAAATGGCGAAACTCCGCCGGTTCGGTCCAATAGCTCCGGAATGCTTTTGAAATTTCTTTATAAACAATCAATGGAGTAATTTCTCATACTCCTAAAATAACAAAAGAAAAAAATACGGTGTTGCTGAAAAACTCCAAACTTTACACTCTAAATTATAACGACTCATACCAAAAGCACCATGATGGGTGAACGATTGTTTGATAATATACATATCTAAATACATATATGGTGTTTTTTACGAATTATGTGACTGTAATAGTGACTTGAAGTGTAGCAAGAACAAATTAAAACCTTTATCAGTAAAAATAAGCAAAGAAATGTTATTAGTCAGCTGTGTAAGGTGGGGCCTACTTTGAAATTTATTCTTGATGATTGTAGGTTTAAATTAAAATGTTTTTAAATTGTTTAACTTGTTAAATTAAATTATGATTGTTGAATTATTATTATTAGTTTGGGGCTACAACTCAGAGTCCTGGCCTCCTCAACCAGCTTCCTCCAAACGTCTCTGCCTATGGCAGCCACCGTCCAGTTGGTGGCTTGTTGAATAATTGCTTGTTGAATAGTTGGTAGATTGTTGAATGATAATCTAAATATTTTTATATTGAGTAACGATATTATACATTATATATCTACGATAATTAACTGTACTGATTCCATGGTATTGTAAAACATAATTTTGTAGTTTAAAAATAATACACATATTTACAAAATATTAAAAAAAATTTAATCTATTAAAATAAATTTTTGCATTTCGGAAATTATTTTCTTTGATTAAAGTCTTTTTATGAATAAGTTTCAGAATAACTTTTTGAAATGAACTTTTATGCAAAAAGTTAATTAGATAAAATTTTTAAGATAGTGTTGCGGCCAGCAGGGGTAGACAGAGCGCTTATGGAGAACAATCCGTCCATTGTTTGGCACGGGACTGGCGGCCGGCTAACATCAAACGGATTCCCGAACATGCTACACACGCCTGGATTATTCTAGAACATTCTTCTTAAGACTTATAAATAGAGGCTTTGACAAGCTTCAGCGGAGTTGTTAGGCAACACCCGTCGAGTGCACTTCGAAGTAATCAGTGATAAGTGATAAGCAATGAGTGATAAGTTCTATAGTGATAAGTGATAAGTCCTATAGTGGTAAGCCTTATTGTAACCAGTAATCGTGGTAAGGGTGTCGTAGAAAAGTTTATACTCTATTCTAGTTTATACCCGTGCGGTTTGTTGTAAGTGATTAGAGTCTATATACGCAGCCTATTCTGTATGCAGAGTTGGGCAGTAGTTAACTACATTTGTAATTAACTACACAGACAACTACATGTAGTTTGTAGTTGGAAGCGCGCAACTACTATTTTTCAACTACCAGTTATGTAGTTGTAATTTAAAACTACAACTACATTAGTTGGGAAAAAGTAGTTGGGAATGGCAAATACAACAAGTAGTTGTAAATGTAGTTTTAGAGCGGCAACTACATTTGCTAAGCAACGTCTAATTAAATCACATGTTTTTGCTATTTTTATTTTGTGTTTAGATTAATACTCCATAGATAAATGGGCTCCATTATGGTTGATAATCTGTTTTAAGAATAGTACATTACATATACGTAATACAAATTTTTTCCATGATTTCCGGCAGTCAATTATTTTTTTTAACCTTATGTTCTCGATCAATCCCATGTTTTATATATTAGCTGAATTGCATATGATATACTCCTTATCGATAATACTAGATATCGATAATTACTCGTTATCAATAAAAGTAGTTGTAGTTTCAGGCCCATAATTACAGTTGCAACTACTAGTTGTAGTTGTGGTCCATCAACTACAAAAATGATAAAAGTAGTTGTAGTTTCAACAACTTCCCAACTACTGTGTCAGTAGTTTTGTAATTTGTAGTTAAACTTCTTTTTGTCCAACTCTGTCTGTATCTAATAACAAAGCAGTAAATACCATTGTAAGTATTGGATTAATAATTTATAGTTCTAGTGCTAATATTTTTATTTTACTGAACCCGTAGCCCGTAACAATATGTAACTTTATCAAAATGTTTTCGTAATGGAAAAGTTAATGTTCAATAAAAACCTCGAGTAGAGTAAAAAAAAAAAATACAAGTATAAATTATACTTTTTTAAAAATTAAAGATAACTTATATTTTCGACCCCTGATTTAAATATTAGTAGAATTATTTAAACTCTCATTGGATAAGTATATCATATACGTATTTTTTTTCCTTTTACAATATATCAAAGGATACAAAAATGTTTACAAACGACCCCCTTATAGAGGTAGTCTCCGCACCCCCCCAATAGAAAGCACAAAGAATCCCTTCGAAGGGGGGGCAAGATAATTATCGGGGACAAGAGAGAAGCCAGGGGTGGCCCGGAGCCAAAGAAAGGACACAGCGAAGGGCCAATAAATAACAATAAGGGAAGGAACATGGAAGAACAGTTTAGTCTCCTTCCTTCCTCTCCTGTCCTCGTGTTCCTGTGTTAGTGGAGGGCCTGTGTCAGTGTGTGTATCCCTACCAGAGTGTGTGTGTGTGTGTGTGTGTGAGGGCTCTGCTACCCGGTACCAGAGGATTGTAGAAGGGAGAGGTAATCTAAAGAAGGTTTGCAGTATACTTAACGAATAAACCCTATAAGAGAAGAAGAAATGGTTAACGGTGCGGGCCAAAATAAATGGCACTAATATGTAGTAATTTTATTCTTTTCGACCCAACTTTTAGGTCATCATCAGAGCTAAATGAGAAAAACCAGAAAACAACCAATCAGAGAAATTATATAAACAAATATCAAATTTATGTGAAACATTGAACAAAATTAAATATATATATTAGATAAAAATAAACTTTTTTACTTTCACTTACCTATATATGAAATATATATTAAGTGGAAGTATTGCGATCGTGAAAATTTTCGACTTCCGGTTTTCAACGGAAATACATGTTTTGGGGTCCCCTGAGTCCAAATGACCAAGTCCCGCGAAATGGTCTGTGTGTGTGTGTGTGTGTGTGTGTGTGTGTGTGTGTGTGTGTGTGTGTGTGTGTGTGTGTGTGTGTGTGTATGTGTGTATGTGAACAGACTAGCTCAAAAACTATAAACCGTGCGAACCTCAAATTTGGTATTTAGTGTAGGTACATGCCCGCGATGTGACAGCAAAAATTTCATCAAAATTGCTCAAAGGGAGGGGGTACTTTATTTAATAACTTTTTACGTTTTTTTTCAATTTTCGATTTTCTCAAAAACGGCTCTAACGATTTTGATTAAACTTGATATTTGATGTATTAATATGCCTGAGATATGACCGTAAAAATTTCATCAAAATTGATTAACCGGAGGGGGACTTTACTTAATAAATTTTGTATCACTTTCACGTGTTTTTTTTTTTTAATTTACTCAAAATCGGCTTTAACGATTTTGATCAAACTGGGCATTTGATGTGATAGCCAGCATTACTTCAAAATTGGTCAAACGAAGGGGGCACTTTATTTCATAACTTTTTTTTCAATTTTTAACCTTTTTTCGATTATCTCAAAAACGGCTTTAACGATTATCATCAAATTCGTCATGTTTAATGAAAATTAGGTGTTCTTTATTATCAGGTAATCTTTATCATTATTAAAACGTTCTGAGGGGGCTTAAATGGGGTAGGGGCATTTTTTGTTTGTTTGTTTTTGTTTATATGGAGAAATTAACTGTCTCTCATTACGCCTAAAAAGAAAAAATGGCTAAATATGTGATATGATTAAAACCAAGTAAACATATAGAGTAGAAAAATATTAAGCCAACTCATAAAACACGTTGAGCCCACGCATGCGTAGTACGCCTTTAATGGCAGATCATTGTTCGTAATTAAAGCCGTTCTGTTCATATATTGGAAATTATTGGTTTCATGGTAACTAAATGAAATTTTCAACAAGTACATAGAAAATTATAAATATCAGTCGACTTGCAGAATTATGCTTGCTTTGCCGAATTATCTCAAGTAAAAACTTTTATTTAGTGTTTGTTATAGAGTAAATGAAAACAAAAATGAGAGAGTGAGAAGTGGCATTAACACAACTTATATTATATTTATTTTTTTTTTTTTTTTATTTATTTATTGACGGGCCCTACAGCTCTTGAAGAACCTTGGCCACCTCCACAATTTTCAGCCACTCCTGACGATCATTCGCCTTCATCCGCCATCCTCTCACTGTCATTTTTTTTAGGTCCTCCTCAACATTTTTCAACCATGTCAATCTTGGCCTCCCTCTTGGTCTTTGGCCACCAGGTTCGCCGTATAA
Source organism: Aelia acuminata (assembly GCA_911387785.2). Lineage (NCBI taxonomy): Eukaryota > Metazoa > Arthropoda > Insecta > Hemiptera > Pentatomidae > Aelia > Aelia acuminata. The sequence goes on from OU426982.1 coordinate 136,595,799, forward strand.
CATCCTCTTGGGGATTCTATACTCGGGCATCCTCTCCACATGGCCAAGCCACCTTAACCTTGCCTTCTTGACGTACGTTACTATGTCAACTTCCTGGAAGAGTGCTCTTAATTCTGTGTTTGGGCGGATTTTCCAAGTTCCTTGACGAAACACCGGGCCAAAAATCTTTCTTAAAACTTTTCTCTCCCATACCAGAAGAATTCTTTCCATGACCTTGGTGAGAGTCCATGTTTCACAGGCGTATGTCACAATTGGTCGGATTACTGTCTTATATACTATTATTTTTGCCTTTCTAGACAGGTTCCGAAATTTTAGCAGCTTTTGTAACGAGAACATACATCTGCTTCCCGCTGCCATTCTTGTTTTAATTTCAGCCATCATCTCATTAGTGTTGGTAACAGTGACACCCAGGTATTTGAAAGATTCCACCGCCTTAAATTCATGGGTCGTAAAGCGAATAGACTTTTCTACCCGTCTTTTTTGCCTTGAAGTCATCATATACTTCGTTTTGTCTTCATTTATCTCAAGGCCCATTCTTGACGCAGTTTCCTCCTACTCCTGTAGGGCTCCTGACAAGGCAGCTTCTGTTCGGGCTGAAATCACTATATCATCTGCATACGCCATGTGCTGGGAAAGCCTGTTATATATTGTGCCACCGGGGTTAGTCTTAATGGCTCTTATAGCTAACTCGAGGCCAAGATTAAAGAGTGTTGGAGAGAGAGGGTCACCCTGCCTTAAACCACTTCCCACTGAAAACTCATCCGATAGGGTATTATGGATTTTCACTACTGGCTTAGTGTCGTGCAGAGTCATTTGTGTGAGGCTAACTAGTTTCTTAGGTATGCCTAATGTCTTCATCGCTATCAACAGTTCTTTTCTGTTAATACTATCATACGCCTGCTTAAAATCTATGAATAAGTGATGCAGGTCTACATTGTATTCGTATGATTTTTCTAGCATCTGACGCAGCGAGAAGATTTGATCCACAGTAGACCTTCCCGGGCGAAAGCCACACTGATATTCACCGACTACTTTGTCCATCCAGATCATAATTCTTTTATTTATAGCGATGGACAGAATCTTATATATTGTCGGGAGCAAGGCAATACCTCTGTAGTTATCGCAGTTCTGCCTATCACCTTTTTTGAAGATTGGGCATAAAACCGTCCTACTCCATTCTCTCGGCATTTTTTCTCCCATCCATATCTCCCATATCAATTGATAAATGCAATCAATAGTGGTTTTACCTCCGTGTTTTAACACCTCTACACTTATCTCATCGATTCCCGGGGCTTTGTTGTTATGCATATTGCCAATTATTTCAGCTATTTCTTCTTTGTCCGGTGGTATTTCATTCTCGTCTATTTCATCTTCATTCTCTTGTTCAATGGCATCGCCTGAGCATATTAAGCTCGACTGAACCGGTTGTGGTATCCTTGTGGCATTCAGAAGATCATCGAAGGTAATATATTATATTACCAACTTATATTAGAAATTAATGCTTATTTCTAATATAAGTTGGTAAGTGAAAGTTGTGTGTTGCGTGCACGCACCAGATTTTTTAAAATTAACATCCGTTTTATACCACGATGGCTAATCGGGATGGGTTATCTACGGGTAACCGACCCCTCGTAATCCATGGAAAGCTGCTGAGTCTGTTCACTCAGCAACGAGGCCGTCACCGAACAGAATCGAGCGTGCTTGGGCGGGATTCGAACCCGCACCACCAGCGTGGGAGTCATAGACGCTATCCCCTCGGCCATGCCGCGGCCCGGAAAATAAACTTCAAAATTTATAATATTATAGTTATTGAATTAAGACCATGATAAATATAATAAATGGAAATGAGTTAAAAATCTACATGGCTTATCTGAGGTAATGTGAAGTAATATTAAACTGTTGGTGAAAATCATATCAAGGCAATTTTTTTCTAGGTACGCTATAACTTCTTTAATGCTTCATCAAATTTCATGAATGATATATCATTTTAAAGCTTTCCTTAACCGCTACACCGGAAAATTATACAAATCACTCATTTCACTTCGATTGCGAGATATAAGCGCAATAGAGCATTTTTCGCGAGAAAATAGTTGTAAAGGTTTCTAAGTGATCTCAATCTTTTCAAGTTTCCAAGAAGAACATTTTCGGTTATATACATTTTTTACGATTAAAAAGTCATATCCCTTCGTTTATGAGTTGTAAGCGAAAAACTGTAAATCTCGGTGAAAATGGTCGCATGGCTTTTTCGAAGGTGTCATTTTTTTAATTTTTCGAGACGAACATTTTCATTCGCTTGCGAGTTACAAGGAAAAACATGCGATTTCAGTCAGTGGAATCAGCGCATTCGCGAAACCGATATGTGTATTCAAGTATTCCGTCTTCTAACATGATAAAAAAGGAAAGGAATTTAGGAGTTTCAAAACATAAATAATCTACAATTTAAACACATCTATTCTTTGCTTCAACCCACTCCTATGCCCATGACGCACTAAATATAAGTTAATGGGGTATAAGTAGGTTAGAGTGCGAAGCCTTATACTTATTATTAACGGGCTTATATTATTATTATTATACATATTATTAAGTATACATATTATACATATTATAGGATTATATAAGCCTATAATATTATATCATGCATATTATATTATATCATACATATTATAGGCTTATATAAGGCTTATACTTATTATTAAGCCTTCGTATTACGAAGGCTTATACTACTGTAATAAAGGTTACAAAGGTCAGTAACAATGAAGGCTAAGTTAATGAGATAAAATATACTATACAAAATATAGCAGTTTACTTATTGAAAAATGTAAAAAAAAGGACCTAAAGAACATAGAAAATGAATGAAGGGTAAGAAATCCATAGAAACATAATATTAAAGACATTAGATGTATATTATAAAGGGTTTTACACTGAAAGGATGAATGACTATTATACTACAAAAAATCTGGTGCGTGCGCGCAACACACAACTTTCACTTACCAACTTACTTAGATTAGTAATTGACGTGTTTTGCTAAATATCATTTCCCAAAGTCACACATTTTTCTACATTCATATCTTATTTTTGTTATTATTATTATTACTGTTGTTAAAGCCGTTTTTGAGTAAATAAAAAAACCCCGTGAAAATGATACAAAATTTATTAAGTAAAGTCCCCCCTCCCGTAGATCAATTTTGATGAAATTTTTACAGTCATATCTCGGCCATATAAGTACATCAAATACCAAGTTTGATCAAAATCATTAAAACCGTTTTTGAGTAAATAAATAAAACACGTGAAAATGATACAAAATTTATTAAGTAAAGTCCCCCCTCCAGTAGATCAATTTTGATGAAATTTTTACAGTCATATCTCGGGCATATAAATACATCAAATACCAAGTTTGATCAAAATCGTTAAAACCGTTTTTGAGTAAATAAAAAAAACATGTGAAAATGATACAAAATTTATTAAGTAAAGTCCCCCCCTCCGGTTGATCAATTTTGATGAATTTTTTACAGTCATATTTCAGGCATATAAATAGATCAAATACTCAGTTTAATCAAAATCGTTAGAGCCGTTTTTGAGAAAATCGAAAAAAACTTAAAAAGTTATTAAATAAAGTACCCCCCCCCCCCTCCCTTTGAGCAAATTTGATGAAATTTTTGCTGTCACATCGCGGGCTTATACATACTCTAAATACCTAATTTTAGGTTCGCACGGTTTATAGTTTTTGAGCTAGTCTGTTCACACACACACACACAGACACACAGACAGACACACAGACACACAGACACACACACACACAGACCATTTCGCGGGACTTGGTCATTTCGACTCAGGGGACCCCAAAACGTGTATTTCCGTTGAAAACCGGAAGTCGAAAATTTTCACGATCGCAATACTTCCACTTACTATATATTTCATATATAGGTAAGTGAAAGTAAAAATGAGTAAGATTGGGTGATATGGGATGAAAATATAAATTCTACCGACATGAGAATATTGTTGAATAATGATCACATCCATATTGAGTGTGAGGCTAAAGATTTGTAAAATTGTATAAATTAAACAATATTTTAGTTGATGAGGAGCATATCCAGCCACTCGTTGCGGTAGCTCAGTAGCTATAATGCGTTGAATTAATTATATCATATTCTTTTTAATACAGTCAAATCAAATTTCAATGATAAAGATGATTTCAGCTAATCAAAAAAAAGTTCAAAAGAATTATAAAGACGCTTTAGCTAATAAAAAATCTAACGGGATTTAAAATAAAACGTTACGTCAATTAGGATAACGTTAACTTATATCAATCTATAGGCGAATCTGTTGCTATAATCACCCAGAACCTGAAAACTACCTGAAATTCACAACCTCTTTCCGAAAGCTGCGAACTGTGAGTCGCCTGAGAGTTTCGAGTGAAGACCACCTGGCGCTGTACCATGGGAATATTGCTCATCTTTTAAGGGCTGAAGAAGTCTGTAAGTGGTGCGGCCTCCTAATCACTAACCCTCTAAAGCATTTGGTCCTAGAATGTTTATTTTTGAGACCTATAGAACGAGATATCTCGATAAATATATCAATGCGGGCTCGCATGACTTGTCACTGATGAGGGTTCTAGATATTAAAAGCCTAGAACACTTGGATAATGTGTTCTACTTTATTGTGTCGTCAGTTAATATCTTAAACTCTGGCAATTTACCTGAAAACCCATAATTATAAAACAATCTTTTAATTATTCCTTTGCTTGAGTTATATATAAATAAAGTGCATATTTTTTGTATTTTGGTACCCTTTTGAATGACAAGTGCATCGCATCATTGTAATTAAAAGAAATGTATATTTAAGAAAAGTTGGATATTATTTAATTTTATATAAATGGTGGTATTTATAAAAATTTTAATTTTTTCAGTAAGTTTATTTTTAGTATGAGTATCAGTAAGATGAAAATTTAGTTAATTTGTTTTATTTTTGTTTTGCTTTAATTTTATTCTAACCTTAACAGGTAACACTAACTCCAACTAACATTGATTGGGCCAGACTCCATGGCTACGCTGTTTTATAAGCAATAAATAAATAAATAAAATAATTTATAACAATAATCATTATAATCTCTATATATATAAGAGGCTTTGTCCTGACTGACAGAATCAACGCAGAGCAAAAACTACCAATGATAGAAACTTGAAGTTCGGAATTTAGATTTTAAACGCGATGTAGGTAACCACTAAGAAAGGAATTTCAAGAATGTAACTCCTAAGGGGCTTAAATGGCGAAATTGTCGTTTAACTCTAACGGAAATCCATTGTTGAGATATTAAACCATATGTTTTTTATTTGAATATCGATTTAACGTTACAATATTATTAAAATAGACATTTACATAAAATATGGCTACTGATTATTAAAATATTAGTGGTAATCAAATTATGCACATTGTGATTCCCATGATTGGGGATGGTGCGTGTTTATTTCGATCTCTATATATATTATTGAGAATATAGCCATCCCTAATCCCACGAAAAGACTACGTTTTACTGGTACGCTATGTAATGGTCATTTTGATGTGTGTGAAGCTCTACTACCGCAACTTTCGGAGGAGAAGAAGCAAGTTAAAAGGCGACGTGTCAGGTACAGCAATGCAACACGGAAAGACCAATTAAAATCAGCTAAAAAAACTTCGGAATTTAGATTTTAAACGCGATGTTGGTAACCACTAAGAAAGAAATTTCAAAAATGTGACCAAGGGATTTAAATGGCGAAATTGTCGTTTAACTCTAACGGACACCTATTTTTGCACTTTGAGAAAAAATATCTAATTTGGACTCATTTTAAAGATATTGATACGGCGAGTTTAACTCGAAAGCTCTTACGGGACGCCGAAAACCATGTTTTAAAGCCGAAAAATGAAGCTTTCATGAGGAGTAAGCAATTTTTTTTTCGGCTGTTTTAGTGAACTCTCCATTGCGCGCCTCCCTTTCTTCTATCGAGACGGCAGCTTCCCCCTCCAACATTCCACCTACCGGAAGCTCCGATTCTACTAATTCTCCTTAACATCAGTTAACACATTATATTAAATCAATACCAAGGATGATCACAGAAGTGATTTTAAAGGCTCGCGGGCGAAGCCGCGACGGGGAATGCTAGTAATTCTATATTAGTCTTGAGGCCAAGAAAATGGTATTTCAGTCTTTTAAATTTGATCCTTTATTAGCCTCACACTATTTTTACAATAGGCGGTTCAACGTTTCGGTACTAAGCCATTTCCAAGAAGAAGACCTAAAATTTAGAATTTCTTTCTTCTAAAAATACTTTTGAACTCAAATAAATTAAAATAAAAAACACTTAAGTGAAAAAATATGTTTTTACCCATCTGTGACCACAATATTTAAAGAAATTAGGCTGACTACCCTTGTCTAAAATTAAAAATCTTTATTACTAGTTAACAACTATTGTCACTTTTGGTAAGAATCACAGTCAAATGGATTATTTTACAAGTCCACTTATCCCTTCCAACCTGTAACTTCACTATTACTTAAATAAACAATTTGCAAATTTTAAATTAAAATCATGATTAAAATTCTTACATTTTTTTATATTTTACTATTTATTAATTTTCTAAAATTTTAAAATTCATAATAAAAAAATTTTTTGTTATTTATTTATATAAATTTCCAGACATATTACTTTTTATTATTAGGACAATCAATTATTAATTTTACTTAGAATTTCCGCATAGTATTTGTTTAAATTTTTGGAGTAATTTTTAAAATTTACTGTCTTATCAATATTTTCTGAAATTGACATGGCTTCAAGCATTCTTCTCTTATATACACTTGATTCCCTATGCTTCACTTCAACTCCATCAAAATCAAACCTATGCTGTGTTTTATTTACATGTTCCACTAGACATGTTTTTTCGTCATTTTTTTGTATATTTTTCACATCATTTTTATGTTGGTACATCCGGTCAGAAACATATTGCTTTGTTTCACCAATGTATATTGCTGGGCAATCCAAACAAGGGATTTTATAGACTACTTCGGATTGGTTTTTAACATTTATTTTATCTTTCATATAGCTGTATATGTTGCCCACTTTATTTGTTCGCTTATAACTTAATTTATATTCACTTACATCATAATCTTCAAAAGATTTTTTGATATTTTCTCCTAGACCCTTTATATATGTACATTTATAAAACTTACTGACATTATTATTATATTCTATTTTTTCATTATTTACATTTCCTTATATTTTATTATAAGTTTTTGCCCATACTTTTTTAATTAGGTTTAGAGGGTACATGTTCTCAATAAACGTGTTAAATATATTTGTTTTTACTTCCGGGAGCCTCTCATTATCTGTAATTTTTATTGCTTTATTGATATGATTTGATTAAAAACAATAATCATTTTAATGCTAATCAGTGCACAATTATTTTGGTTAATCTGCCTTTTGCTAAAACAAATAGAATCGATGTTTTACCCTCTCATGAAAAGGCGACATATAATTGCCCATGGGAAAACACGGTTTTTACTAGTCCAAGTCGGAACAAATAGATATGGCTACGGTATGCTTACCCACCCTATATAAGAAAATTAAATGTTGTGTCAATAAATTAACTTAAACCGCCATCTTTTGGAAATCTATAGAACTTACAAATAATCACACTCAATTTTAGTATAATAAGCGTTTAATTTCCAATAAAAGTAACATTGAGGCCAATAATCGAGATCAAAATTTTCCTATCTTCTAAGTTGGAAAAAACTACACACAATGAGCCAAATTTTATAAAGATTGGTTCAGTAGTTTCTGATTTTATTCCCGACAAATATCGTGACAAGAGATTTTTTTTACATATATACAGATATAAGTTGTTTTTAAAATATAAAATCCGGTGCGTGCGCGTAACACACAACTTTCACTTACCAACTTACTTAAATTAGAAATTCATGTGTTTTGTTAATTGCCACTTCTCAAAGACACATTTTTTCACATTCATTTCTTATTTTTGTTTTTATTTGCTCTATAAAAAAAACACTATTTTTTTTCATTATTAAATAAAAGTTTTTACTTCTGATAATTCGGCAATGCAAGTATAATACTCCACGTAGTCTGATTTTATAATTCTCTATGTAGTTGTTGAGAACTTCATTTACCATGAAGCAAATAATTTCCATTAAATGAACAGAACGGCTTTAAATATGAGCGATGGTCTCTCATTAAAGGCGTGTGCTCGACGTATTTTATGAGTTGACGGAATATTTTTCTTTTTCTCTTCTGTATATGTTTACTTGATTTTTTTCATATTTAATATTTAACGATTTCTTATTTTTAGGCGTAATGAGAGACAGTTAATTTTTCCATATAAACAAAAACAAGGGCACTCACAGGAAAACAAAAAAGGCCCCTTCCCCATTTAAGCCCCCTCAGAACATTTTAATAACGATAAAGCTTACCTAATATTAAAGAACACCTGATTTTCATTAAACATGGCGAATTTGATCAAAATCATTAAAGCCGTTTTTGAAAAAATTTAAATAAAGTTGTAACTTGGAGAAAAAGTTATGAAATAAAGTGCTCCCTCTGTTTGACCAATTTTGATGAAATGTTGGCTGTCACATCTTTGGCATATAAATACATCAAATACCCAGTTTGATCACAATCGTGAAAGCACGTGAAAATGATACAAAATATATTAAGTAAAATGCCCCCTGCGATTGATCAATTTTGATAACATTTTTACAGTCGTATCTCGGGCATATTAATACATCAAATACTAAGTTTAATAAAAATCGTTAGAGCCGTTTTTGGGGAAAAAACCTAAAAAGTTATTGAGTAAAGTACCCCCTCCTTTTGACCAATTTTGATGAAATTTTTGCTGTCAAATCACGGGCATTTACATACACTAAATATCCAATTTCAGGTTCGCACGGTTTATGGTTTTTGAGCTAGTCTGTTCACACACAAACAGACACACACAGACCATTTCGCGGGACTTTGTTATTTGGACTAAAGGGAACCCAAAACGTGTATTTCCGTTGAAAACCGAAGTCGAAATTTTTCACGATCGCAATACTTTCCTTACTATATATTTCATATATACCTAAGTGAAAGTAAAAATGGATGATGTGCTGAAAATAAAACATGTGATTCTTACATATTAATGTCATTTATTTTGACCGCACTTCCAACCATTCCCTCTTCATCTGTTTAGTAATAGTTGAGTAACTCTGCGTCACTTTGGGCTTGGAAGGCCATTACCTGGGAGCTGCACAACACAACTTACATACACCTTGCCAAGTTTAAGTTCATTAGCAATGGAACTTGCGGGAATATTCATGCAAAGTCTCCAGCCCTCTCAGAGCTAACTCCGCCTCCAAATCCCAAACTCCGGCTTTATCTCCCCTTATTATAGCCGAATAATATTATAGCTTAATTTATAATGGAATTAGGATGGTATTAATAATACCTACAGACACCTCGCAGTGTTTACAGCTAGAGCTAGAGTATTGATTATGACAAATGCGCCTGTAGTACGAATAATGAATTTTACAAAAGTATGAATAAGGAAAAAGAGAAAAGAAAAAAGGAGAACTTAAGTGTTTACACTGCAACAAACACCAAACATGATAGCCTGTGTTTTGGCAATATTTGGTAATTTAAAAAGGGCTCGAACAAGAATAGGTACTTTGTGTAATTTTAAAACGGTGGTAGTTTTGCTCGAGTTAAGGCACCTGTATGTCTAATTAACCCTATTTTCCTGTTATTGGTTCCATAAACGATAATTTTTTTAAATTTCGTAAAAATCTAATAATCCTTAAAAAAATATTGTTATAAACGTAAAAAATAATACCCTCTCCCTCAATTGCTTATAGAATCAACCACTTTATATTCCTATTTGAGTTATCAACAAGTGTTTCCTATTTCGTTGAAATAGAACAAAACCGTTAATAAAATTAGAAGCCAAATACAAAGACAAGTTAATGTAGATATCAGTAAACACATTTCTAACCTCGAAATATAACACGATTTGAAACGGAAATATTGCATCGCGTATGCGTCTAACGTTTACTGAAACGTCCCTTTATGCTACTAAGGCTAATCGAATGATGCTACAGGAGGAATCCTAAATTTTGCCTATTCTTAGGATAGTGATCTTTATCCAGTAATTGACATCGTTCAGGCTCGGGACCTCCATCATACGTCATCCGAGGCACGACATAGCCAAGGATTTTTTACTCTCTTTAAAAAACCTACGGCCACCGCGGGACCCGAACCCGCGACCTATAGTATCGTAGGTTTCTGTGCTAACCACTGTACCAAAATTGGATTTCCTGGTCACTGGGGAAACCACTAATTGAGATATTTGTATAACCAAGTTAATACTAGTACCAAGAATCAATTTCGGATAAGCTAGCCAATCAGCCAGAATAATTGCGGTCGGGCCTATAGGAGTACTATATCTCTAATTCATATATTTTCCTAACGTAATATACCGACCTATCCAAGGGACGGCATAGCCAAGGATTTTTTAGTCCCTTTAAAAAACCTACGGCCACTGCGGGACGCGAACCCGCGACCTATAATATTGTAGTTTGCTATGCTAACCACTACACCACAGGTGACTCTGCCTGGGGTTATTGTATTGGTAAAATAGCTATATCGTCTAGTCCGTAGTTTCTCCGTGGAAAGAAAAGACACGTCATCATCTCGGATAATATCGGAGAGAATCAAATTCTTGAAACTGACTCAGTACGCTACCTGGGACTAATATTCGATTAGAGGATATCATAGGGTGTTCGCACGTGAAAATGAAAAGAAATACTTTGAAGAAAAAAAGAAAAAAACACACACTCTACTCTCCTTTTTCCAAATTATCAAAATTAAAAACTAAATAAGTACACATAGGTATGTAAGTAGGTACTTAAACGCACATGAGCACTCACCTCACACATTTTTTAATATAAAAAAATGAAAAATTTACAAAAAAATTCAGTTAAAATTTTTTTGAATTATTACAGCAGTTGAATTACTAATACTTACAAATAATAGCCGATTTAAATTCAACATAACGACTAGCACCAACCAACTATTGAATAAAAAGTACATTTTCATTTTTATAATAAATTACCTAAACTTACCACATAACTACTTACTGATCAATCATATGGCGTCAGATAACATGCCCATTAGGAAGATAGTAAAAGATGCTGGATGCGAGACCTCACCTGAATTTTATTTATTTACTAGCTAGGGTGCCCGGCTTCGCTCCGGTAGTTGTGTGGTAGTTTTAATAACAGAAAAACTTTAAAATTAAAGGAAATATAGAACAAAATTAGCACTTTCTTGAAACTTCGGTTTTAACTTGGTATCAATATTACGATTCGAGATCTGCAGAGTCCGCACAAATAAGGAAACCTATATACTTTAAAAGGGGTTGAAAATGGTGAATGAACAATTAATTTTGCTGCAACTTTGTCGAGTCATGCATCGTTTTTGATGGTTTCTGTGATTCTGAATCCTATAAGCCCATTCCAAGCAGTCAGCAGATAATAAGTTATTATATTATAGTTGAAAATCTATTAGTTAAAAAAACTATATTTCGAGTACAACTTAATCGCCGACTACTGTGATGGTCCTATTAGATCTAAAAGTTCAGAAACTACCGATGATTCATAGAAACTTTTTTTTAAAGACCTTTCTTCCAGTTCAACCTCCCTTAAGCTATCCCCCCCCCCCGTAATTTGGCCGGACTCTGCACCTACGATTACAAAGTGAAAACCAAAATATCATGAGGGCACAATTTTTTCATAATATTTCTTTTTATCCTCAACTATGAGGGGTGATAAAATCTTATTGAAAAATGCTGTAATTGGAGTTAGTCATTTTGTCAACTGGAATGCTCATCATACATAGTAATCAAACCATTTTTCATAATTACATACAATAAGAACATTTCAAACTTTTTATTTTCGATTTATAATCAGTCAATTCAGGTCTTCTTTTTTGTTTTATGTCTGTTTTTATTCGCTCACTATACTACTAAAAAATGTTCAGTCATATTGCATTAAATTTACTTAAGTATATGCTATATATTGATTAAATGTAATGTGTTAATCAATTAACCTTCTTATGAGAAAATTAATTTTGTAAGGTATCCAGTCGGTTTTCTAATTGATTGCAGATATGTGAAATCATTATTTTATTTTGAAAGAAAAAGTGAAACTAATTATTTTCGCTTGATTTTTTAGTAATTTAAAAATAACAGCTGAAAAAATATATAACGTTTACAAACTGAACGGAATGAATGAACAATAAACATTGAGTGAAACACACCCTAGCGCTTCTTGGTAGTCTGCAGCTCGAACTAAATTTTTCATTCATAAACTCGTATGCCATTCTCAGGTCGGCTAATTACATGGTGCGAGAGGCTTAAAATTCCAGTCCTTTTCTCTTCAATTTTACACCCTTAAGAGAAAAACGGAAACCTTCTTCTCCGTCAGGGGTTAAATAGCAACAGGCTGACATAACTTTCTTGAACGTAAGTTGAGTCGTTTTTGAGCCTTATCGGCACGCACATTGTACACTTTGCTTTATAATATATATTGATTAACTACAATTTAACATAACAAAATTTAAAATTTGCAACCTGCAAATTGCTTCGCAATTAGCTAAGCTTGTGGGCTGCTTCGACAGCGTTCCAGTACTGGAGTAATGAATAGTTCTTAGTTGGTCTCTTGGCCACCGCCTTCGAAGTCGTTGGGGTGGGCTGTAAGGGTTGTTCAAGTTTTTTATATTGTCTGTCAGTGGGTTATTGTTTTAGACTAGTTTTTGAAAGTTAATGTAGTATTCTTCGGCAAAAGGTGGCGGGATGGCCGAGTGTGCAAACGCGTTGGAAAATATGCGTGCCACGGACAACAGGACATATTATTGAGAACCAGAATATTGCAAGTTCAAAACCCGGATCCAAGGGAAATTTAATCCACCAGAACTCCCACCGGCGCCATTTTCACCGCAATTCCGTAAAAGAGCTTTGTCACGTGCTCTAGCGTGGGGCCACTTTACCGGATTTTAGGGATTCCTAGAGTAGACACTTGAGGGCATGTGGCCTTTTTTTTTTTTTTTTTTGAGAAAATCCGCGCATGTGTTCAGTTGCAATCCTGCCTTCTTTAGTGAAAGTCACGTTTACGGCATTTACACCGCTACGCGGGCAGTCATGAAAGTAATTGTTTTTAGGATATTTTTGGGATTCGGTTTTAATTGTTTAAAAACTATTAGAATATGTATGATAGGAGTGTTTATTTATTTTTAGGGATGGCAAAGAATATAGAACCCACGAAAAAAATTTGGGACTGAGGAAGAGTGATGATCAAGCAGATGGTGATATAGATTTTAATGAAGAAGAAATTATTGAGGCAAATAGTTACAACAGTGATTCTAAGCCGACACTAGTCATCACTGCTTGGTCGGAATGCATTTCAAAGGATGAAGAATTTGAAGTGTTCTTAGGAAAAGACCAAAAAACAATATGGTTGAATAGTCCTGTTGTTGTAGAGGTGAGAGATAGTCAACTGTTATTCTATAAGATAGGATAAATGATTATCAGGATTTTCAGTTTTTATTTTATAACTTTTTATATTTTGGAAAGCCAACGTTTCGGTCCAACTTGTGGATCTTCATCAGGGCTATAAGAAAACAAATATATGAGTATCTATGCTAGATAGGATGACAATAGATGAATACTAGCAGTGGTATTTTTTTAGATAGTTTCTTTCTCAGGATCATATGCATGCGCTCAAGAATAAATTCCTATAAATTACAAATCTTATGTCCTTACCTTAATGCCTAACCTTAATCCTAACCTAAATCGTATTTTAGGAATGCATTACTTTCTTGTATCTCAACTTGTATTTCATATATTGTTCTTATATATCATCACAAAACTTGTAGGACCTGGACAGAAATGTATGAGATTTTTATATTTTGTTTTAGCAGTAGTAACAACAGGATTGGTTAAATGATTATCAGGATTTTCAGTTAGGAATGTTTTATTTTGGTAAGCCAACGTTTCGATCCAACTTGTGGATCTTCATCGGTGCTAAAAGAAAGCAAACGTATGAGTATCTATGCTAGAAGATGACCATAGATGAATACTTTACAAAACTGATAATAATAGATGGTAAGCATTAAAGAAAATATTTAAATAAGTGGCTGGTTAGCAAGATAAAATAAAATCTGATATTTACCTTCTGAGTCCAGAGTGATACAAAGACTGGAGGTAAATAGGGTGAGAGGTAGTGGTAGGGGGTTAGTGTGTAATGGTTACCATCTATTATTATCAGTTTTGTAAAGTATTCATTTATTGTCATCCTCCAGCATAGATACTCATACGTTTGCTTTCTTTTAGCCCTGATGAAGATCCACAAGTTGGATCGAAACGTTGGCTTTCTAAAATAAAACAGTCCTAACTGAAAATCCTGATAATCATTTAACCAATCCTGTTGTTACTACTGCTAAAACAAAATAAAAAAATCTCATACATTTCTGTCCTGGTCCTACAAGTTTTTTTGATGATATACAAGAACATTATATATATAAAATTCAAGTTGAGATACAAGAAAGTAATGCATTCCTAAAATTGATTTCATTAAATTCATATGATTTGACACATACAGGGCATAAGATTTTGTAATTTATAGGAATTTATTTTTGAACGCATGCATATGATCCCGAGAAAGAAACTATCTAAAAAAATACCACTGCTAGAACTATTAGTGACGGATATTTTAAAGTAAATAGGTAAAAATGTGAGAGTGCTGCACTAACGGGTACTGACGTGACTACTCCCAGCGCGGGCACCCGAGGGTTAATGGTATTCGGCATTTATCCCCCGCGCTTTCCCCTGGCCCGGGAAACCCCGTATAGCCTGCGCTGAGGTAGGGGCGGGCAAAAGTTGTCTTTGGCTGTTAGAAATACTGAAATAAGGGATATATTCAAATCCGGAAAGTGCTGCTGGGCGTTTTCTATTCTCATGCCTATAATGCCATCTAGACACAATAAAGATATCATATTCACTTGTTATCTGCTTTGCTTTCATTCTGCTTGATAGGTCAGAATGAAAAAAAAAAAACAGAGAAAAAAATACTTAGGCCGAAGCTGAAATGTTTTTAGACGAGAGAGAGAGAGAGAGAGAGAGAGAGAGAGAGAGAGAGAGAGAGAGAGAGATTAGTAGGAAAAGAGCAAATGGTCCACATCCTCCGCACGCGAGGCCACGAAGGTCAAGTGGGACAATAGACTGCCTCGTTATCGAACGCACCACAGGCGGTAAACAACTTATCTCATCAGCAAATATGTAATTTGTTTATATATATATATATATATATATATATATATATATATATATATATATATATATATATATATATATATATAAATTTATAATATAAAGACCATATGATTAATCTAACTAACTAATAACAAAATGTGACAGACATCTAATTAATAAAATGGTTTCATCCTCCATGCAAAACTTTTTTCATTTAAATTATAATGGATTCCCGTTACAATGGATGTTAAGGCCTAGCATTCACTATATTAAATTCCTACACTCACCAATCCTATTACCTTTCTTTCTTCCCAAATTTAGAATTGTATATTGTATTTTTATGTTTTATCAACTTCATGGACTTCACTGGACCTCCTTGGAGTGATAAGGGGAAGGTTACTTCACTGTCTCCAGTTGGATAGTTATCACCTCATGTTCACCATATCTTTCACCAATTTTCACCGCTTATTTATCATCATTTTCTCACCATTTATCATCAGTTCTTCATTTAAATCTTGTACTCTGTTATTTGTTATTCAGGACACTACCAATCCCACCAGTTATTTTCTGTATTTAGTTAGTAGTATGTATGTAGTTAGTTAATTTATAACCACCTTATCTCTCTGTAAAGTATAATTTATTTTCTCTTTTATTTGCTTGTATTGCTAGAAGTTTATATTTTCTTTTCTTTAATATTTGATTTTATATAGCTTTAGTTTATTTCCAATGCATGGCCAGCTTTTATTTTATATTATTCAGCTTATTTTCTTTTCTTTCTCTATTAATTAGCATGTTTATATTTATTTTCTAGTCACCAATTATATTTTTATTTACCAGAAGCTTTTAGTATTGTTGCATGTATATTCCTTTAATCCTCCCTTTCACCCATTTATTTTACCTTCCAGACTTCATCTATCTATCATCATCTATCAGGCACAATAAACACCCCCCTCAGAAGGTGGTAATTAGAATCAGTTATTATCCACGCTTTGTTTAAGGGCGTCCGTTGGACAACCACGCAGTGGCCCCAACAATGGATGTACTCAATCGTTTGTTTAGTTAACGTCACTTTATTTTACTAAGGCCAAATTTACGTCCCATCCGAAGGAGTGCATAGTCAAGGAGTTGTGACTCCACGCCTTTTGGACCATAGGCTGCTATGCTAGCCACTACACCCTATACCGCACTACAGCTAACCCCATATTCTATAGTTAAAATGAACCATAAACCAAATAAAGACATTTGAAAAAATAACGTTCAGACTGGTTAACTCACCAAAAGATCGTACCTGACAATCAGATCGGTTTTCGCACTTTCCTTTCAACAATACATCAATTACACGCAGTTACTGACTACATTACACTAGAATTAAAATACAGACAGAAGTAGTACACTATCTGGAATTCCTTCGACAGAAGGAGTCATGGAGTCCACATGTTAAAATAAAACATACGATGCTTAAAAAAGACTGAAACTACTTTATTCACTTTTCTCAAAAACTTCTTAACAGTAATACTTGCTAAAACCAATATGGACATACTCATCACAGATTACCGAACAGCTAAAAAAACACACTTGAGTAAAATTCAAAGGTTTAAGTCAAAAATTTTATGGCTCGTAACCAACTCACCCTGGTACTTGACCAACCAGACCCTGCATACGGACCTCTACCAGCCAACAGTTGACCATTACACTAACATAACAACCTCGCCTTATAATGGGACATGGCTTTGTGTTTGGTTGTAATAATTTTTCTAGTAATTATAGCTATTGCAGTTATACGTAAGGGTCCCCCTACCCTACAGAAAATATGGAAAACACCATATCAAAAAAAAAAAACATTTACTGTTTACAAAATTGGAAAATCCCGATAGAAATATTAAGATGATGGCTTTTGATGATTTTTACATTTATGTGTATAAATTGACGAAAGAGATCCTTTCAATTGGACAAAACTGTCCAATTGTCCAATTGGGACCCTTACCTATAGCTGCAATACCTATAATTACTAGAATAATTATTACAACTATACACAAAGCCGTGTCCCATTAAAAGGCGAGGTTGTTATGTTCGAGTAAGTTAGTGTGAAAACTTTAGCTTTGTACAGGTCAACAGATGGCTGGTGGAGGTCAGTATGTAGGGTCTGGTTAGTCACGTACAAGGGTGCGTTGGTTACGAGCCATTAAAGTTTTGATTAAACCTTTGAATTTTACTCAAGTGTGTTTTTTTAGTTGTTCAGTATATCCGTGATGAGTATGTCCATATTGGTTTTAGCAAGTATGTATTATTACTGTTAAGACATTTTTGAGAAAAGTGAATAAGTAGTTTCAGTCTTTTTTTAAGCATCGTATGTATTATGTTAACGTATGGACCCCATGACTTACCTTCTGTCGAAGGAATTCTCAGATAGTGTACCTAATGTATTCTTACACAAAATATATGGACGATCGGAGAAAGGGGATCAGTGAAAAGAGGAGGTCGACTAGGCTAGGAAGCGATCTTGGTGGCGCAGTGGATACCGTACCGCTCATGTTAAGAGGGAGACCCGGGTCCGACTCCCGGCCCAGACCAATCTTTTCTCATTAAAAATAAAATATTTAAAATAAATATATTATTTCAATTGATATTGATCAACTTAAATTAAATAGTTACATGAATATTTCTTTACTCATAATTTTTATTTTATTTATAAGAGTCATTGTTGTTTGTTTAATGTCACTTAATACCACCAAGGCTAATGGGACTATGCTACAAAATGGGAGTCCTAAATTTTGACTATCCAGATATAATTAGGATAGGGATTTTTAACGAGTACCTGACATCGTACAGGCTCGGGACCTCCATTTTACTTCCTATCCGTGGGATGGCACAGCTAAGGCTTTTTAACTCCCTTTAAGCAAATCTAGGGCCACCGCGGAAAGCGAACCCGCGACCTGTAGTATTGTAGGCTGCTATGCTAATCACTATACCAAAGGTTACCCCAAATAGAGTCCTTGAATGAATCATTTCCTGTTTACGCCTCGAAAGTAGTCACCGTAGCAATTATTAATTGGAATTAGTAACTTGAATTCTTCCACAGAATACAATGATTTCTTTAAAATAATGTATTAATTGAAATTTATAATTCAGTTTCAAATAAAAATACTTATTACAAATATACGATTACAAAGTATATATTATGTTCCTACTTTAAAATGTAGAGCCAGCATTGCACATTGGTGTTGTTGGTTTAGCATCTTCTGGCGCATAAATTTCTTAACAACATACTCGTGTATAATATATTCTGTTAACAAATCCCTTGAAAATAAATTAACACACATATACACATTAAATGAGTCCGTGTGAGTTTTCGGGTTATTTTCCCGTTGACAGCAGACAAGGTAGGTTTGTATTTACATATAATAGCATTTTTTGGACTGTTCCATTTATCTTTGACGCGCAGGTCTTTATTTAGTGTAAACGTTTAATTTCCGCTAGGTTTAGACCAATCGTTTAATCAATGTAGACGATTATGTAAAGATAATGAGGCCTATGGAACAATATGTTTCAAAGTGTTTTAAAATCTTAAGGCGAAGTGGAGCCAGACGAACCTTGAGGTACTTGACTGGAGCGACTGAAGGAATTTCTGATCTCTCTTAACGTAATGTGGTATTGAGTTTAAAAAGAAAACCCTCGTGCTAGACTTTGTCTATCACCTGAGCTGCCTTAAAAAATAAACCAGATGTAAATTTTTTTTTAAATTATTATTATTGATTCGCACCTGTCTGCATGATGCTGACAATTAGCAGATGGAGAAAACACTGACATGTCGGGCATAGGAAAGTGTTAGTAGTCGCCCGTGACATGTTTGCGACTGTTCGGGAATCTTCTACGCTCTTTGGGAACTTTCTATATTATTCTAATCAATATATATTATAAAGCAAAGTGTACAATGTGCGTGCCGAAAAGGCTCAAAAACGACTCCACGTAGGATTAAGGAAGTTATGTCCTCGTTTAGCCATATGACTCCTTACGGAGAAGAAGGTTGGACTGGAAAAAAAAAAAAGGACTGGAATTTTAAGCCTCTGGCACCATTTAATTAGCCTCTCTGAGATTGAGATACGAGTTTATGATTGAAAAATTTAGTTCGAGCTCCAGGTTACCAGGAAGCGCAGGGTGCGTTTCACTCAATGTTTATTGTTCATTCATCCAGTATGTAATCGTTCTATATTTTTTCAGCTGTTCTTTTTAAATTACTAAAAAAGTAAGAGAAAATAATTAGTTTGCGTTTCAAAATAAATTAAGTACTTTACATCTCAGCAATAAATTAGAAAACCAACTGAATTCCTTAAAAAATTAGTTTTCTCATAAGAAGGCTAATATATCATCAGTTTGTTTGTTTGTTTTTGCTTTAAGGCGTAAAACGTACATTACATTTAATCTATTTATAATATATACTTAAGTAAATTTAATGCAATATGAGTGAACATTTCTTAGTAGTACAGTGAGCGAATAAAATTAGACATAAAAAAAGAGATGAATTGACTAAATATAAATCGAAAATAAAAAGTTTGAAGTGTTCTTATTGTATTTATGATAAAGAAGTTGGTTTGGTTACTACGTATGATGAGCATTCCAGTTGACAAAACGACTAACTCCAATAACAGCATTCAAGATTTTATCATTCCTCATAGTTCAAGATAAAAAGAAACGTGATGAAAAAATTGTGCTTTCAAGAAATTTTCAAAGTTTTCACTTTGTAATAGTAGTAAGATTCGAGATATGCAGAAACCGTTCAAATATGGGGGGATATCTTAAGGGAGGTTGAAATGGAAGAAAAATCTTTAAAAAAAGATTCTATGAATCTTCGGTAGTTTCTATACTTCTGGATCAAATAGTGCCATCATAGTAGTCAGTGCTTAAGTTTTACTCGAAATATAATTTTTTTAACTGAGATACCAGATTTTTCAACAATAATCTAATAACTAATTATCTTCTGACTACTTGGAATGGGCTTATAGGATTCAGAATCACAGAAACCATCAAAACGATGCATAACTCGACAAAGCTGCAGCAAAATTAATTGTTCATTTACCATTTTCAATCCCCTGTAAATTATACAGGGTTCCTTATTTGGGCGGACAGCAGATCTCAAGTCTGCAGAATATTCATACCAAGTTAAAACCGAATTTTCAAGAAGGTGCTAATTTTGTTCTATATTTCCTTTAATTTTAAAGTTTTTCTGTTATTAAAACTACCACACAACTACCGGAGCGAAGCCGGGCACCCTAGCTAGTTCAGAATAAATACAAGGACTGATGGGAAGGAGAGCTATTCTTGTTCTGAAGCTCACATCACGTGCTTATTTTGTTGTTGTTTAACTGTATTGTTACAAGTTGATATCATTTGTAACCTTTTTGATCATTGGAGTTTATATCGTTTGTTTATTTATATCGTAAATTATTATTTCCTTTAATAAAAATGATTTGAACCCATATAAGTGTTACAATTGAAATTATTACCAATGTAATACAGCCTTCACACACTAATCCTCTCCAAACTACATAAGCTATCCACGTCCAATAGTGCACTACACTGGTTCTGGTCCTTTCTTTCCTTCACAAGCAGTTATTATTCCTAATAAACCACCTTCACCGCCCTTACCTCTCTCCAGAGGTGTACCTCAGGGCTCTTCCCTTTCTCCAACCCTCTTTTCCGTCGATATAAATGACCTGTCTACAGTATTGCGTCACTCCCATTTTTATCTATATGCCGATGACCTCAAAATTTAAATATCACCTCACCCTTCGAACATAATAGAAGCGACTCTGAAATTTCAAGAGGGCATCGACAGTATTAACCGCTGGGCGACAGAAAACAAACTACGTCTAAATCCAGTCGAAGAGAGCCAACTAACCTCACAGGAGAGATCAGATGAAAGATGACTGCCAGGACAGGGGAGAACAATCAAACAAGAAACTGGTTAGTCGAAAGGTTAGCTTTTTCAAAGGAGCTTGGGGCTATGTACTTAAGAATAGAAGTCAAATGTTTTTCCATGCCTTTAAACCTACTTACTGAAAATATAAAAATTTACTTACATGTTGTAAAATCAATCAATGAAGTACACTCTTCTCTACAGTGTTAGCATCAGATTGAAAACTCAGGACAAGATTCCCGAGGTCGAGCGGGTCACATGGTATGATGGTGGCGCCTTTACAGCAGGTGTGATGGAAACTATAAGCCAATGGCAAACCTTCCCCCTATGCCAATCAACCCCGCTCTTCCCTACACTTATTATTCCTAATAAACCACCTTCATCGCCATTACTTCTCTCCAGAAGTTTACCTCAGGACTCTTCCCTTTCTCCAACCTTCTTTTCCGTCTACCATAAATGACCTGTTACACGTATTGCGTCACTCCCATTTTCATCTATATGCCTATGACCTCCAAATATACATATCATGTCACCCTTCAAACATAATAGAAGCGGTTCAAAAACTTCAAGAGGACATCGACAGTATCAACCGCTGGGCGACAGAAAACAAACTACGTCTAAAACCAGAGAAAACAAAAGCAATCCTTTTCGGCTCAAAACCCTCCTGAATTCCCTTCCTTACTATCCACTATTATATATCAACAGCGCTTCTATTCAGTTCCAAGACTCCATAAAAAAAAACCTTGGTCTCTCCTTTGATAATCACCTCACCTGTAACACCTCACCAAGTATCCCAAATTACCCGAAAATCCATTGCAGTCCTAAAACAGCTCCTTAGATTCCCTAGATGTTTCCCCAGAAGCACCCGCCATCTCCTAGTTTCCTCTCTCATCCTTCCTCACTTCGATTATGGATGCCTGGTATACAGAGGGTTGTCTGGTGAACTAGAGATGAGATTAAAAAGATTAATGGACCGCCATGTCAGATTTATTCTCTATCTACTCAGACACTCTCACGTTTCCCAATTGCATACTGAGCAAGGTTTCCTTCTTCCTGAATCCAGACGACAATATCTCCTTGGTTCCTTCCTATTCCAATCCTTCAGAACAAAAAAACCCAGCTATATCCTCGACCTCCTTACACCTCGTACGTCCATCCACTTATTAAACACAAGATCCGATCCCACCGACCTGCATGTTCCTACCCATAGAACAGCCTCCTTTGAGCGATCTTTACCGTACGTGCAACCCATCTTTGGAACTCCTTACCTAACTCTATTCGCAGCACATATTCCTTGGCCTCATTTAAACACTATTTTTTTATCCATCTCCTAGACAATCAATCTTCCGCACAAATGTAAAAATGGTCAATGGGATGTATGAGTAAACAATTATTTCTATTTTATTATCCTGTGTATAATTTATAATGTATAATTTCATTCCACTGATTTTAGTCAGACAAATGTACTAACATAAGTTTCTTAGGGGACTAAAAGTCCCAGAATGAAATTATATTTTCATTCATTGAAAATTTCTTTTTATTATTATTATTTAATTTTTACTTTCACTTACCTATATATGAAATATATAGTAAGTGGAAGTATTGCGATCGAGAAAAATTTCGACTTCTGGTTTTCAACGGAAATACACGTTTTGGGGTCCCCTGAGTCCAAATGACCAAGTCCCGCGAAATGGTCTGTGTGTGTGTGTGTGTGAACAGACTAGCTCAAAAACTATAGGCCGTGCGAATCTGAAATTGGGTATTTAGTGTATGTATATGCCTGTGATGTGACAGCAAAAATTTCATCAAGATTGCTTAAAGGGAGGGGGTACTTTATTTAATAACTTTTTAAGTTTTTTCGATTTTCTCAAAAACATCTCTAACGATTTTGATTAAACTGAGTATTTGATCTATTTATATGCCCGAGATATGACTGTATAAATTTCATCAAAATTGATCAACCGGAGGGAGGACTTTACTTGATAAATTTTGTATAATTTTCACGTGTTTTCACGTTAGTTACTCAAAAACGGTTTTAACGATTTTGATCAAACTGAGTATTTGATGTATGTATATGCCAAAGATGTGATAGCCAACATTTCATCAAAATTGGTCCAACTGAGGGGGCACTTTATTTCATGACTTTTTTTCCAATTTTTACCTTTTTTTCGATTATCTCAAAAACGGCTTTAACGATTCTTATCAAATTCGTCAGGTTTAATGAAAATCAGGTTTTCTTTAATATCAAGTAAGCTTTATCATTATTAAAATGTTCTGAGGGGGCTTAAATGAGGAAGGGGTATTTTTTGTTTTCCTATAAAGTACCTTTGTATTTGTTTATATGGAGAAATTATCTGTCTCTCGTTTTGCCTAAAAATAAGAAATGGCTAAATATGAGATGTGATAAAAATCAAGGAAACATAATTTAAGGAGAAAAAAAGAAAAATATTCAGTCAACTCATAAAACTCGTTGAGCGCAAGCGGAGTACGCCTTCAATGACAGACCATTGTTCATAATTAAAGCCGTTCTGTTCATTTGAGAAGTGGCAATTAACAAAACGCATTAATTTCTAATCTAAGTAAGTTGTTAAGTGAAAGTTGTGTGTTGCGAGCACGCACCAGATTTTTTTGTTTTTTGTTTACTTATGATGATACTGAACAACAAAAAATCCGTTGTTGGAAAGATCTCTATTCAATTTGCAGTAAATTCATTTGCAAGCCGGGAAGTTGGTGGCTGGATAAAGGAGCTGCAGATCGTAGTTTACAAGAATGGGCAGCAGATATACTCCGCTACGAGTTTTTCTTCTCCTTCCTCCTTCCCCCACTAACACGCTTTACAATGTCCTAGGATCTGTTGTGAATCATCTAATAATCCTTAGACTGTTACCGTTATATATAGAGCAAGTTTCTTATAACTCCACCTGCAAAGGAACGAATGTTCATAAGAAGTTAATAGTCTGCCTCAGTATGGGTTATAGTGAACTATTCTCAACTTAAAGTTTAACCCTAGGATTACCAAGGGGTATCCGACTTCTTAGTTTTACGGGGTTTTAGTTCTACGAACCCAGAGCTTTATTTTATTGTTAATTCACTCCAAATATTTTTTTTATTTCACGAGACAACAATATTTATCTCTATATATAAAAATCTCGTGTCCCGATGTTTGTCAGAGTTAAAATCAGAAACTACTCAACAGATTTTGATAAAATGTCGTTCATTGTGTGTAATTTTGTCCAACTTAAAAGATAGGATAGTTTTTATTTTGATTATTGATCCCCATATTTCTCTTATTGCAAATTAAATTCTTATTATACAACAATTGAGTGTGATTATTTTCAAGTTTTATAAATTTCCAACAGATGGCGTTGTAAGTTGATTTATTGACACAACACTTCATTTTCTTTCGATATTTAGGAGGGTAAGCATACTTTTTTTTTCGGCTTGGACTAGGAAAATCCGTGTTTTCCCCAGGGCAAATTATGTGTCACCTTTCCAGGTGTGAGGAAAACATCGAATGTATTTGTTTTAGCCAAAGACAGGTTAATCGAAATCATTTTGCACCTATTAGTATAACCTCCTGATACATATTTCATAATAAGTTCATATCATTATGTGTTATATTCTGAATTTAATTAATATTTAATTTGGCAAGAGATTAACTGGGTCCCTTTTAGTTAGTCCCTAGCGCAGCACACACAAAATTTGTGTGGCTAGTTGAAGAAACATTTAAAAAGTTAGAAAATTAAAATATAATGTTAAACTAAAAAAATAAATAAAATAAACAAGAAAAAAAGTAAAGATAAGATATTAAAAAAAAACATTTGGGTGATGAGTAAAAGCACTTTATCAGATTCTAATCTTTTGAGTTTAAAAAAATTAAATAAAAATAAAATAAATATATATTCAATGTTCGTTTCACTAATTTATAAATATAAGGAAGATTAATGATTAAGGAGGTTGAGAAATAGTTATTTTTAAAGTAAGTAAGGGATAAAGTTGACAGGTAAGGAATTTCTGAAGGTGGCGCACAGTGGGGCGAGTCCACTGTCCGGGCGGACATTGGGCCAAAAAATGAAAGTTAAAATTTAGAGCTTTCATTGCAATATTAATAAACTAAAATCCTTTTCCCGCAATGTGCACTAATTTTTAGCTCAATCTTTGCGGTAATAATGATACAATATGAGTTGAAACATGACAGTAAGACATTCATCTTTTTTATATTTAAATTTAGTGTGCCTATATTTTTTGGATAAACCTAATGGAATGTTTACAGTATGATCAAGCATTGCTAATGAATTGTAATACACTAGAAATATAGTTTTGGAAAAACAGATGCGACAGTTACTACGGTTCAAACAAATGTGAACTATTTGGTACAATATAGTAAAACACCCGAAATCGCCCGGAAAACTACATATACCCTTTTGTTAGCATAGGTTTGAACTTTTATAAACAGTTTTCCGATCTTGCCACAATCTGCCTGTACTCATTTAAATGAGCTTTTACCACGCGTGAACAGTGAACTCATGAGTGAATTTGGTTATTTAGAACATCTTCTTAGCATATTTGGGTTTTCATCGATTCACATAATCCTTAAATTAATATATTTCGAACCAACAACAACAATTTACTCACCAAATTACGATTTCCAATAGAATAGTTTTGAACATTTAAAAAAAAAAGTAAATTTTTTAATATTTTATTTATTTACATTTTAGCCTCTACCCGTAAGGGCCATTGGCTTTAATGTTTCCTGTTTATATTTTATTGTAGTAATTTGTTTCTTTTAAGAATTTGAATAATTTAAGGGCCGAAGACTCTTCATCTCCCAGTATTTGTTTAACAGTTTTCGGTAGCTTTACCTTTTTCCGTGTATATTATCATACTCTGAGTTGTGTTGCACATTTGGCAGGTGGGTGCTTCAAGACCTTAAGTAGGTATGTATTTGTGAATGCGAAGTGCCCTATCCGCATTCTGCACAATACTACTTCTTCTCTTCTCGATCTTCAATTGGTTGTGACCCATTTGCTTCAATCTTGTTTTATTTCCGCTAGTTTCGATGTTTTACACATCCAATTTTCTTCCCAATTTTTTTTTCATAATCTTTTTTAACTGGTGGATCCAATCCTCGTGGGTGATATATGTATTGCAATATTTTATATATGTATTGCATTGTAATAATTAGTGAGTTAAAAGAGTACACGAAACGAAATATTATTAACGAAAATATTTCACTGTCTTTAATTTACATTAAATTATAAATAGGCAGTAGTTGCTTAGTTAAAGTAGGTAGTTTGGAATTGCTAATTTACTATAAACTCCGATCCCATTTCAATCTCAATGTAATAGTGTTGTGAAAAGTAAAATGTCCCAGGAAGCAAGAAACTTGCTCCATAAGGTATAATATGAAGCTAATAATTTCATAATTTTAAAAAAGGTATATTACATTTACTTGTTATTATTTAATTACATTTTAAATTGTAGTAGTTGTCTATTTATAATTGTTACAACATACTATTGTAAACGTAATTGTTATAAATTTGAAAATAAAATTGTTAATGCATTTTGAATTTATACTAATATATTTTATAATTATAATGTACGTACGATATTTATATATATATATATATATATATATATATATATATATATGTATATATATAAATATATATATATATATATATACATATATTTTTTACGAAGTTACGCGTTGCTGTGGCTTAGTAGCTACATTGCGTTGAATTAATTATATCATATTCTTTTTGATACAGTAAAATCAAAATTTACTGATAAAGATAAAAACATTTCAGCTAATCTAAAAATCAAATTTTTTGCCAAATTTAAAATTGTTTGGCAAAGAATTTAGACGGGTTATTTTTCAATCTTATATTTGACCATATTTCTAATGAATGACACATGTAAAAGGAACTAATAAAGAATATAAATGGAATAGGATTTAGTATAATCGCAATAGACTGTTAGCAAAAGTGTACCAAATTAATCTGGCCATGATACATATTAATTAAATTCAGAATATAACACATGATGATATGAAATACCGTTTCAGGAGGTTATACTCATAGGTGTACAATGATTTTGGTTAACCTGTCTTTAGCTAAAACCAATACAATCGATGTTTTCCCCACATGTGGAAAGGCGACACATAATTTGCCATGGGAAAACACGGATTTTCCTAGTCCAAGTCAGAAAAAATACATTTATGCTTACCTTCCCTATATATCGAAAGAAAATGAAGTGTTTTGTCTATAAATCAACTCACACCGCCATCTGTTGGAAAATTATAAAACTTACAAATAATAAGACTCAATTGTAGTATAATAAAAAATTGCAAAAAAACAAAAAAAAACATTGAGGCCAATAATCGAGATAAAAACTATCCTATTTTTTGAGTTGGACAAAAATACACATAATGAGTAAAATTTTATCAAAATCGGTTGAGTAGTTTCTAATTTTTCCTCCGACAAACATCGGGACACGAGATTTTTATATATATACTTAAAGATAAAACTCAGTGTGAACAATTTGAGGAGACACGGAGGCTTCTTGGTTCTAAAGGTACTGAAAAGATACACATTATTGAATTATTTCCGTCGAAAAACTGGGTAGAGCCACTTCAATGCAGTCCATAGCAACTAGAGTAATGGGAGCGCCTGGGGACACCAAAGATGAATCTAATGAAGCAGTTGATTAGTCTCTTCAACCTCATCTCATGCAAGCCAGACAGTCCCGCGTATACAAGATTATACATAATCAATGTATAATGTGGAAATATTAGAGAGCAGGGTTTGAAATTAACTTTTATTTTCTCGAAAAGAGAATAAAAGTCAAATCCGGACTTTTGTATTTCTAATAAATAAATAAAAATCAAATCAAGACTTTTATATTTCGAGCCAGAAAATAAAAGTCCTAATATGATCTTTATCACTATGATATCAAATACAATCTAATACAAATAAATCGATACCTGATTGCGGAATAAAATATCTAGGTCATTTCTAAATTCAGCATCTCAATCAACCTACAGGCGGACACCAATATCGTTCATATCGCGTAACTTTAAATAAATAGATACCTAAGCGCGTAATCGAAAAATCGATATCATTTTCAAATTCAGCACCTCAATTAACGTATGAGCGGACCCCGATATCGTTGATATTGCGTAAGTTGAAATAAATCGATACCTGAGCGCGTATTCGAAAAATCGATATCATTTTCATAATCAGCACCCTAGAAGTTGACCTCGATTATTTTCATTATCAGCAGCCTTGATAATCTAATAATCGATCTTAAGATAGATATAAAGTTATTTATAATCAATATATATTATAAAGCAAAGTGTACAATGTGCGTGCCGAAAAGGCTCAAAAACGACTACACGTACTATCAAGAATGTTATGTCGTCATATTGCCCTATTGCCCCTAATGATGAAGAAGGTTTCAGTTTTCATTTTAAGTGTGTAATGTTGAAGGGACAAGGGCTGTAATTTTAAGCCTCTCGCAACATGTAATTAGCCCCTCTAATAAGCCCAGGCGAGGTTAATGAATGAAAAAATTTAGTTCGACATTTGGAAGCCAGGAGCGCTAGCTAAACTCAATTCATAAGGTTATCGTTCATTAGTTCGCTTTGTTATGGTTTTAGCTTCAGCTGTTTTCTTTAAATTACACGAGATTATGTATAAATAATTATTTTTTCCTTTTTATTTTTAAATAAGGTCATTACATCTCTGCAATGAATTGAAATTAAAAACAAAACCAAGCGCATTAAGTTTTACAGAAGAGGAAAGAATTGGTCGCAACATTGCCTTTAATGAATATACAATATAAGAGTAAGTTTACAACAAAAGAAAAATTGCTTATTAGTGTAGTGAGCGAATAAAAACTAACATTGAATAAAATAGATAACCTATAGATAATATGAATAAAAAATATAACCTAATGGAATATATATCGAAAATAAAGTGTTCATATAATATTTCTGTTTAATAGTAGCTGTTCGTAAATTTTCAACCGAATTCGAAAAAGGAGAAGTTACTTGATTAGCATTCGGTATCAATGGAATCAGAAAATAGAAACCACAAAAAAACGGTACATACCAGGACATATTTGCTGACTAAATAATTTTTCTTAATCGAGAAAAAGGAAGAAAACGCATTAAGAGAACCGCATTAATAGGGTCTCTTATACCCAAACCATACATTGGCGGACTCTGAGGTTACTAAACTTACCACTAATACTAAACTGAAGTTTCAGGATGGTACAAACTTTGTTTTGATCATGATTAATTTTCGTCTATTTTTCTGTACTATTACATTTTAAAGTTATTCTTTCATTCCACCTATTCCACAAGTCCCTGAGCGAAGCGGGGCCCCACAGCTAGTAAATAAATAAAAATCAAATCAAGACTTTTATATTTCGAGCCAGAAAATAAAATTCCTAATATGATCTTTATCATTATGATATCAAATACAATCTAATACAAATAAATCGATACCTGATTGCGGAATCAAAATATCTAGGTCATTTCTAAATTCAGCATCTCAATCAACCTATAGGTAGGGACATACGATACCAACAAAGTATCGATACCAATACTCATTTGAGTACTTTGATCAAATATTCGATACCACCAAAGTATCGAAAGGAAAGTATCGATACTTACGTATCGATACTTACGTATCGATACTCGTATAAAGTACTAACAATATTATAATTAAAAATATATTTAATAAAAAAATATATATAAAATATAGCACTAGCTACATTATACCATTAATTAAATTTCGTGTTTTTATAAGTTGTTAATTATAAGATTGGTTTTATGGTACTTAATGTCAAATGAAATTGTATTTACTTACTATATTTATATTTTAATAAATACTCGGGGATGATTGATAGTCAGGAATTTTAGCCATAAAACATTTTTTTTATTTTAACCATTTCGATCCAAAATGGGGGTCATCAGCGGTAAAACGAAACAAATATATGAGTATAAAACTTTACACTGTTAACTTCATGACTATCAGTCATTTCCGAGAATCTTATAGAAAAACAGTCGACTCAGAACCGATATCGGTACTGATTTAAGTATTTTACATTAGAATATATTCAAGTAATTTATATTCGTCGCCTCGAAATCTAACTGAACTTAACGATATATTTGTTCCGATACGCATTACAAAAAAGTTTTGAAAAAAATACGCAAATGTTCTGAGTTAAAAAGAAAACAAGTCTTACTTTTCAATAAGTTGAGGACTGATGTAGGAGTTTCAAAAGTTTGAGATGTATAAGTACCTATGGTTTCATTTTGGCGCTTAGTGGCAGTAAACTGGATATTACTTCTGAACAGTGGCTCCTGCGCCGTTCAGTAAGGGGCCCTTTAGAGTAAGGCTCGATCCTCTAAAAAGGACCCTTTTGGGGGTTTACTTATCTCGGAAGAGGCCACGCCCAAGAGTCACTCTTCAGAACTTGTACCAAACTGGGTACTAGTTCTGATTACAACTCTTACCGTAAACTGATGTCTTATATCCTAATCCGACAGTTCCTAAATCTTCTGACTTT
The DNA here is from genome assembly GCA_911387785.2 of Aelia acuminata. Classification (NCBI taxonomy): domain Eukaryota; kingdom Metazoa; phylum Arthropoda; class Insecta; order Hemiptera; family Pentatomidae; genus Aelia; species Aelia acuminata. Next base: position 136,626,616 of record OU426982.1, read on the forward strand.
GATGAAAATACTTGTCGCCACCTAATATCCTTTCTTAATATTCCTATCCTGGTATCGATACTGACTTTCAGTATCGATACCAGTACTCATACTTGAATCCTTGGTATCGATACCAAAATACCCGGTATCGAAATGAAAGTATCGATACTTTACTCATATCGATCGGTATCGTACGTCCCTACCTATAGGCGGACACCAATATCGTTCATATCGCGTAACTTGAAATAAATAGATACCTAAGCGCGTAATCGAAAAATCGATATCATTTTCAAATTTAGCACCTCAATTAACGTATGAGCGGACCCCGATATCGTTGATATTGCGTAAGTTGAAATAAATCGATACCTGAGCGCGTATTCGAAAAATCGATATCATTTTCATAATCAGCACCCTAGAAGTTGACCTCGATTATTTTCATTATCAGCAGCCTTGATAATCTAATAATCGATCTTAAGATAGATATAAAGTTATTTATAATACTCTATAAAACAGTTAACACAATAATGAATACCAATATGGAGAAATCCGAAAAAAAACTTATGAATTCATCCTGAAATAATTAAAATCAAGCTTTGACTCTTATATTTGATATCATTGTGATAAAGATCGTATCAGGACTTATTTTCTGGCTCGAAATATAAGATTCATGATGTGATTTTTATTTATTTATTAGATATATAAAAGTCCGGATTTGACTTTTATTCTCAAAGTAAGAAAATAAGAGTTAATTTCAAACCCTGTTAGGGAGGATATAAGCGTTGGCGGGTTTATATAAATCGAAAGTAGATTCTAGGTGCTCAGTAGAACCTTTACTCAATTTAATTATGTTTACGCCAAAAAAAAAAAAAAATGCGCAAGCCTGGATGCTAAACAACAAAACTGTTTCGTATCAATATTTATTAGAAAAAAAGGAAACGCATATCACAATAAAGGAGAAATGAACAACTACAATTAGTTTTATAAAAGGAAACGAAATCAATAAAAAATTGATCATGAACATTTAAGTAATTATTCCCCATTATGTATTTAAAAATAAGAAAGAGAATATACTTTAAGAAAATCTTGTACGTTTATTATTAAACTAAGTTATTTTGTTCGTAAAAAAAACAAAAAAAAAAGTTTCAGTTTTAAACTGAAAATCCTGATAATCATTTAACGTGTCGTAAAGAACAACAGTTGACTACTTCTCACCTCTATACATAAATAAAAGTATTATATTCTTGTTATAACTACTAATATTATTAAAATGTATTCGTTAAAACTATTAAAAGGTATACTTGAATTACAAGCAATATTGAAATAAAAGTTCATTCCTTGTTTTAGGAAATATGTTACGTAAATTGTCCATAGGGCCTGAAACTCTCTAAATTAAGCACTAAAAATCTGGTGCGTGCTCGCAACACACAACTTACACTTACCAACTTACTTAGATTAGAAATTAATGCGTTTTGTTAATTGCCACTTCTCAAATAAACAGAACGGCTTTAATTATGAACAATGGTCTGTCATTAAAGGGGTACTCCGCATGCGTGGTATCAATGAGTTGACTGAATATTTTTCTTTTTTTCTCCTCTTTATGTTTTCTTTATTTTTATCATATTTCATATTTAGCCATTTCTTATTTTTAGGCGTAACGAGAGACAGTTAATTTCTCCATGTAAACAAAAACAAAGGTACTTTATAAGAAAGAAAAAAACAAACAAAAAAGGCCCCCCCCCCAAAAAAAAAGCCCCCTCCGAACATTTTAATAATGATAAAGCTTACCTGATATTAAAGAAAACCTAATTTTCATTAAACATGACGAATTTGATAAAAATCGTTAAAGCCGTTTTTGAGATAATCGAAAGAAAGGTAATACGGCGCATGCGTGAGTTCAAGGTCTTTTATGAGTTGACGGAATATTTTTCTTTTTTTCTCCTGTATATGTTGACTTGATTTTTTTGATTGATCAAATACTCAGTTTAATCAAAATCGTTAGAGCCGTTTTTGAGAAAATCGAAAAAAACGTAAAAAGTTATTAAATAAAGTAATAAGTAGTGAAATTGTTGCTGTCACATCGCGGGCATATACCTACACTAAATACCCAATTTCAGATTCCTACGGTTTATAGTTTTTGAGCTAGTCTGTTCACACAGACACACACACAGACCATTTCGCGGGACTTGGTTATTTCGACTCAGGGGGTCCCAAAACGTGTATTTCCGATGAAAACCGGAAGTCGAAATTTTTCACGATCGCAATACTTCCACTTACTATATATTTCATATATAGGTAAGTGAAAGTAAAAATTACTACAGTTCATCCACTATGGGAACCTGTTTTTTCGGAAATTGTAGAACCGCTGAGGCTAATCCTCGGCCCGAGATGAGCCAATGTGCCCTAGGAAAAATAGATCGTGAGAGCTCATACCCTCTTCAAAAAGTCCATTCTCGCATCTGATAATGCAACATAAGATCCTGATGAGGACAAGTTGGGTGTCATCACGTATTTTCCAAAAAAAGAAAAAACAGATTCCAGTTCAACGATGAGTCCCAAGTCCCTCTCCTGGCTGCTTGCGGCTTACTAAAGCACGGCCCACTGTACGGGAGTGGGGACAGATAATACCATAGTGGGCTGAATACGTGCGTAAATAAACAGTTATACTTTTGCCTATTTAAATTGTTCAGGCAATTTAGTTATTAATAATAAAAACCTTTCGCTTCCCTGATGAAGAAAGTATGGCCGGTGCTCAATGCTCTTAGTTTTGTTGGTTAATGTATTAAAAGTTTATATGATAAAAGAATAAGATGAAAGATATTTAACATAAAGTTTACCTTTGTAATTTAGAAAATAATAGCATATTAAAATGGGGAACAAAATAATATGAATGAAATGAAATAAAGAAAATTCTCTGATATTTAAAGCTTAAACTATAATTTATTAAATACAAATAATTTATTTAACAAGAATGAAACTAAAATGATTGAATGAAAATGAAACGCAACTTATAAACTATTATAGACAAAAATATGCTTTAATCGAATGGCCATTGATAATCTATAGAGTAGAGTAATAAACAAATGATTAATAACTATAATACAAAGACATACATAATAACTGAATGTTAAAAGGTAAATAACAATGTTCAGAAAATGTTATTTAAATTTGAAGATCAAACACAATGTAATGTTCATACATTATTAAAAAATAATAATGGAATTATTTTACTTTGAATGTTCATCCCGCTGGGAACTTTATCTTCCTCTTCGCTCAGTCTTCTAAAATAAAGTCTGCAAATGTGCACAATACACAACTGAACACCCTGGGTGTACGAGAATGTTATAAGATGTTTTTAATGAATGTTTTAAGCGTGAGGAGTAATGCGTACTCGGCTGGCGAGAATCAACAGCTGACTGACTTGGTGAAGCGTCTTTTGTTTGTCCCAGAGCGACTTCGACCAATCAAAAACGTCCACGCACATAACAATAAACTAATGCTGATTGGATACTTAATATTGATTAGTACAACATATTTAATTAATTTAAATAAATATTAATTATACATTAACGAAAATAAAATAACAAAATGATGAAATGACAATTGTTTTGAAAATTATGAACTAAATATTAAACTAAACAATTATATAAAGTGACAAATGGGTTCCCTGAACATCAAAGATTACACTAAATTAAGTTCAAATTCTAATTTAACAAAAAATATATTTTTTACATCAAATTATATAAATATAAAATTGTATTATCCTATGTGGCTCGAACATACAATTCTGGTGTTTTTGACGAAAATTCAACGTTCGATAATGAAAACCTGATTTTATATCAATACTGTTCAAACTTTAAAGTCTTGAAAAGTAAATATTTTGATACTAGATCAAAATTGTCGAATTCTATAATAATTAATAAATAGCAAAAAGGTAGTTGAAAGTTTACAAATAAATAAATAGATGTTCTTACCTTGGGAGCATACACACGCCCTTTCAAACACAAACACCGCCTCCGCTTAAAGCCTAAAGTAAGACTTGGTCGATGGGTCCGGTTGAAGAAAATCGTATATATTACATTTATTGTTATCGTAAATATTATTATCTCAGCTGAAATATTTTTATTTTCTAATCCCTCTATATATAAAGAGGCTTTGTCCTGACTGACAGAATCAACGCTGAGCAAAAACTACTAATGATAGAAACTTGAAATTCGGAATTTAGACTTTAAACGCGATGTAGGTAACCACTAAGAAAGGAATTTCAAAAATGTAACCCCTAAGGGGCTTAAATGGCGAAATTGTCGTTTATCTCTAACGGAAATCTATTGTTGAGATTTTAAACCATATGTTTTTTATTTGAATATCGTTTAACGTTACAATAGTATTAAAATAGACATTCACATAAAATATGGCTACTGAAAATTTAAATGTTAGTGGTAATCAAACTATGCACACTGTGATTCCCATGATTGGGGAAGGTGCGTGTTTATTTAGATCTCTTCTCCATATATATATACTTTTCCATATATATATATATATATATATATATATATATACTACTCCATATATATATACTTCTCCATATGTATAAGAGGCTTTGTCCTGACTGACAGAATCAACGCAGAGCAAAAACTACTTATGATTAGAAACTTCGGAATTTAGATTTTAAAAGCGATGTAGGTAACCACTAAGAAAGGAATGTAACCCCTAAGAATATCTAAAATTTAAATGGCGAAATTGTCGTTAAACTCTAACGGACATCTATTTTCGAACTTCGAGAAAATATATCTAATTAGGACTCATTTTAAAGAATTTGATACGACGAGTTTAACTCGAAATGCCCTATTGGGCGTCGAAAACCATGTTTTACAGCCGAAAAATGAAGCATTCACGACGAGTAAGTCATTTTTTGTTTCGGCGGTTTTAGTGAACTCTCTCCATTGCGCGTCTCGTCACTTCTACCGAGCCGGCAGCTTTCCCCTCTAACATTCCACCTACCGGAAGCTCAAATTCTACTAAATCTCCTTAACATCAGTAAACATATTATATTAGATCAATACCAAGATAATGGTCACAGAATTGATTTTAAAGGCTCGCGGGCGAAGCCGCGACGGGGAATGCTAGTATACTATATTCTAATACATAGAAAAATAAATATGTAGTATATTCTAACGAAAACATACTTTATACCGTTTCTAAAAATAATCGACTATGTAAATCAGTAAAGTATTAAGTGTCGCACAGTGGGGAAAATTTTGTCATTTAGTGGACAGAAATCTATAACTCATGACTAAATGACGATAATCGAATAATAATTTTTTCATTAAAGAGCATGGAATTCCCTAGAATAAAAAAAATAAAAATACCATCACTCAAAGTATTTCAAATTAATTTTTAAATTAATTCTTTCTTTAGTATTATTATCTATTGAGCTTTCTGGTTATATAAATGTCTTCTTCAGGCATTTGCTCCTTTTAAAGATTTTAAAATAATTATTGTCTAAATAAGAAATAATCCAAAAAATGAAATTAAAAATACCCTATTTTTAGGAAATTTAACAGAATAAAATATTGTTGATTTTTTCCTTACTGGCAGAGGGTGAAGGGTGCTAAAATACCATAATAGAATTAGATCGATCAAATGCGATCGGCGATATATCGATTTTAAGATTTAAAGCCCTATATTTGAACTTTCAATATATTTTCGGCCTCAAATAAGATAAAATCATAAAACATACTTATCGTTGAATAGGACAATATTTTTTTCCGTTAAAATTCCTAAGAAATAGGGTATTTGGGGTTTTTAATTTAATTTTTTGGATTTTCTCTTCATCAGAGAATAATTTTTTAAACACCTTTCAAATGGAGCAAGTGCCTGAAAAAGACATGTACATAAGCAGAAAGCTCAATAGATTATAATCCTGACTCATTTCATTCCCTATGTTTAACCCTGTACCGAATAAACTATTTTATTTAAATTTAAGTCAAGAAAGATTTTATTTAAAAATTAATTTGAAATACTTTGAGCGATGGTGTTTTTATTTTTTTTATTCTCACTAACAAAGGAAATCCCATGTTCTTTAATGTAAAAATAATTATTGGATTATCGTCATTAGGTCAGGAGTTATAGATTTTTGGCCGCTAAATGACACTGTGTGTCGGTGCTCCATCGCTTTATTGATACTTGATCTTATTCTATGACTGAACATACTGAACTATTATTTTAAAAATTTCCTTCCCCTCCAGCCGGGAAAAATCGTCAGATTCCTAAGACAACCACAGGAGAAAATTTATGAATAAAAGAAAACTCGGTCATTCCATCTCAAATCGACACAAAAAGATTTTCAGAATTGATGGTTCAGATTTTCGGTATGCGGGAATATATCATAGACTAAACCAATATATTATATTAATAGTTCAGTTCTTATAAGGCCCAATTTACTAAAATCTTGTAAGAAAGGGGTGATCGCATTAACGCAGGAGAGGACTACTTTTTAGCTACGGTTTGTACCAGTGGTACTAACTGTGTATGGAAATTTCAATACTCATAATTTTTCTAGAAACCTAGGATGAATCATTTCCCGTATATGTCTCATTATTAGTCACCATAGCAACGATTAATTGGAATTAGTAACTTAAATGAAATTTATTTTTAAATATTTTGAAGAGAAAAGATTGGGCTTCCGGGAGTGGAACCCGGATCTCCCGCGTGACATGCGCGGTATCTCAACCACTACACCACATAGCTCGCCTTTTGGATTGAAATGATAAATTACAAGAAAAAAAGAGAAAAATAAACATTAAAAGAGCGGATTGGAGCATTTTTCTGTCATTTTGCTCTCTTATTAAATATAATATTAAAAGAAAAAATAAAGAAATAGAATAAGCATGGCCCGTTAGAGTCCACTCGATGACGCTCCAGTAAACCGAAAGAGGATTTAGGAGTGCAGATAGAAAAAGGTTTGAGAGTTCCTTCTCTGCATAGAATAGATGAGAACAAACACTGTTGAAGAGGGAGGAGAGAGAGGAGAGAGAGGAGAGAGAGACAGAGAGAGAGAGAGAGAGAGAGAGAGAGAGAGAGAGAGAGAGAGAGGGGTAGCCATAACAAGGAACTGCTTCGACAGAGGAATACTTGGTCGTTAAGAGATTATTCCTGGGAGAGCTATCGCCCGGAGGAACAAGCAGGAGTTCTCGTTCTTTGGCCCTTAATCAGGAGCACCATTAGTCCTGCTTCCTGGGCTCGTGTGTCCAAAGGGCTCCCTCCTCGCTCCCTCTATCCCTCTCTATCCCTCCCTATCCCTCCTCTGTGTCGCCCCTAATGACTTTCCTCTTCATTATCATAGCGGCTATCCGCTGACCCAAGCCTTTAATGTCAACCCACTCTCCGATCTTTGACTCAAATAGAATACCGTGACTCTCCCTCTATACATATACATATGTTCGTGTGTTTGTGTGAGTGTACATAAGATAAAGGATCTTGTGTTTGCTTTGATGTTTTGTATGAAGATGTTCTGTGTACGTGTGTTGATCGTTAGCATCAACAATCGCTTAACATTCCTGTATATAGTAAAGTGGTCGGTTAGAGATTATATGAAGGGGTCCGGGCAAAATAGTGCCAAGCAACATTTTTAATAATAATAAACTGTAGCTGGCGTCTCTTGTATCTTATATAGTACTATATGTCTATGATAGGAATGCCACCTGAAATATGACTATAGAGCATTCTATAGTCATATTTAGGTGGCATTTCTATCATAAACATATAGTAGGGGAGAGCGGGTATGCTTGTCATAAGGGGGTATGTTGGCCATTGGCTTATAGTTTCCGCCACACCTATTGTAAAGGCCCCACCATTGTACCATGCGACCCGCTCGACCTCGGTAGTCTTTTCCTGAGTTTTCAATCCGATATTAACAGTATAGATAAGAGTGCTTCATTGACTGATTTTACAACATGTAAGTAAATTTTTATATTTTCAGTAAAGTTGGTTTAAAGGCATGGAAAAACATTTGACTCCGATTCTGTTCCATAGCCCCAAACTCCTTTGAAAAAACCTAACCTTTCGACTAACCAGTTTCTTGTTTGAATTTTCTCCCCTGTCCTGGCAGCCATCTTTCATATGATCATTCTTGTGGGGTTAGTTGGCTCTCTTCAACTGGGGTTTGTTTGCGCAGTAGCAATTCACAAAAGCAAGGTAAACATAAACAAAGGTGAAACTACCAATTGTCTTTAGTTCCAGCGAGGAAGATGAGAGCAATTTTTCTTATGCAAAAAGTGACGACAGTCTAAACTTCTATTTTCTTCTATTGTCGTTCTATATTCCCTTAAAAGCTGTTAACAACCGATTCAAAATTATTATACCTTTATAGTGCAGCTTTTAATAACAATAATATGTGTCAGGCAGTACTTGAATGAGATGGCTAAACAACCCCACCTTCTACGCCAACCTGCCTCACATAGGGGGTTAATTGGCATACTCTGGATTGAAGAATTCTTCAATTTTCTATGATCTTAGTATTAAATATTATGTGGTGAAAAAAATACTTGAAGTACTCTAATACTTGGAGTTTACAGTGGTATCAGTCGTATTGGAATTACATTAACAGGAACAAATCAACAATCAAAAAAGTGAAAACTGTTGCCAACCAACCCCGCTCTCCCCTACTATATAATATACAAGAGACGGCAGCTACAGTTTATTATTATTAAAAATTTTGCTTGGCACTGTTTTGCCCCGACCCCTTCATATGAAGTAACTGTTAACGATACGATTCACCCAACATTTATATTTCACTTGTGTTTAGTGGCTAGCCTAGTAACCTACAATACTAAAAGCCGTGGGTTCGCGTCACACGTTGGTGTTTTTTAAAGGGAGTTAAAAAATCTTTGGCTATGCTGTCCCTCAGATAGGACGTGAAATGAATGTCCCGAGCCTATACGATGTCAGGTACTCGTTAAAAAACCCCTATCCTAATTATTTCTGATAGTTACTTATTATTAATTAATTTCATTGTCTTTATTTTTTTTAGTGCTAGTGTTTAAACTGTGTGTAATGAACGCGTGTTATACTTTCAAGTACTGTGAGAGGATGCCAAACGTAGCAGAACATGATATAGCAAAATTTCTTCATGATTTTTTCACAGGCAAGATTTCAAAATTGCAATTTCATCTGAAAATGAACCACAAATTATAACTCTAAACCTAACTTCCTAGAAATCGTTCAATAAAACAATAAAATAAAATAAAACTGCAATACTATAGCTTGAAAAGACAATGAAAAATCTTGGGTTCAGTACTATCTAAGGTCAGCGGTTGTGCAAGGAGGTGATTTGACCGCGATCACTCTTAATCATTAGGTTTTTCCCTTCAATTTTTCAATTGATGCTACACACTTTACCTATGGGCTACCCCCCCCCCCCATTAAATCCGCTAATAGATTTCGAAAATGAAACATTTTGTTAAATTACAAAACATAAATACACCCTTTAAAAAGAGAACCAAGACGAGCAAGAAAGAAAATTATATTTTAAGAAGGCCCCGATTTTAAGAAGTAAACAAACAAAAAATGAACACAACAGAAGAAAAAAATCATGAATAAAGAAACTGCTGAGAGACTCGATTAATAAAAAGATGCTTAAATTTTTAAGAAGGCTGGGGGAGGGAAGTTGCTTTGTTTTTAGCCCTCGCAATATATTTAATATTTAAAGCAGAAAGGTCAACTTTAAAAGCTTACGCTTTTCTCCCCAGCTATCCTTGATTTAAGAGCTTTCCAATCAGCCAATAATGAATTTCCTCTATTCCCAAGTTGCCAAAAAGTGATAAAAACTTCCTTGTTTTTTTACCTCTAACTACCTGGCATACTTGGGGAGAAGGTTACTCTAAAAATATTGTATAGCTCGACTCCTCAAGTAATTTACCTGGGAATCGCATGCGCGAACTGTGACGTCATTTTAGTGGCCAATAGAAAGGCACTATAACAGTTAGGGTACCTTACTTCGTTGTTAGTTTTTGGTATACTTTGTTTTGGTTAGTTTGATTGTGATCTAACCGCTAAAATGTCAACACCTTCATGCAGTTACGAGACTCCCAAGAAGAAAGAGACGGGAAAATCTACTAAAGTGATCAGAAGGCAGGCTAGAGAAATGGTTTTCCGTTTTCATGACTACCTAAAAAAAAAAGGAGATACATAGACTTGATTACATTATTTTAGATGTAGTATGTGAAATATCGCAGTTTTCGAAACCTTCTGTGATTAAAATAGTGAAAGAAGGTCAGAAAATGTTAAAGACAGATGAAAAAGTAAATTTTTCCACACCAACAAAAAGAGGAAAAGTGAAAAGCACAAAGATGAGGGAAATGCTAGTAACAAACATGCCAGAAAATAGTGTGGTGGTTATGGATAATGCTGCATATCATTGCATGCAAGTTAACAAAAAAAACAAATTTCGGATGTTTAAGAAAGACATTGTAGAGTGGCTTAAGGTCAACCAAATACCCTACAGTATTGAAATGAAAAAGCCTGAATTATTAGAAATCTGCAAGAGATTAAATATTGAAAAGAAATTTGTTGTGGAGGAAATGTTGAAAGATAATGGTCATAATCTATTATTTTTGCCACATCCAGAGTTAAACCCCATTGAATTAGTGTGATATAAAAAATAGGGTAGCACAAGGGTGCCTATCGACTGCATTAAATGAAAAAAGAGAATACATGGAATTAATGTTCAGTAAATACACCAAGGAAAAATGGAAAGCATGCTGTGAGCATGTAAAGAAAATTGAAGAAGATTATTGGTTAAAGGATGGTGTCATTGATGTTGCCATTCAAGAAATTATTGTTTCATTAGGTGACACTTGTACATCCGAGGATTTTTTGAGTGAATGCAGCGATGCTGAATAAGATGAAATATTTGGTCATATTGAATTTCTTTTCACAAAAAATAAATAAATTTCATTTAATGTGATAGATGTGTTTATGGAATATGTTTAATTTACTTCATATCAGACATATTTTATCCTATACAATCATGATTGTTACTGTGATTTACCATTTATTCATGTTTTTTGTAAATACTGCATGAATGTGATTAGTGATCATTATAATATCATTGTCCTCCACTGTTTTGAGTTTTACGTTTTCAGAAAGAAAAAAAAAAATCATGTTATTGAATTTTTGATTTATTGCACTTTTGTATTTTATTTGATGAAAAATTGTATTATTTTTAAGTTTGTGATTATATTTTGATTAAGTTTGATGTTTTTAATTTTATTCACATTGAAAGCAATTCTATTTATGCATAATTGTAAATAAATCTTTTTAAAAAAAATTGTTTTGTATTTTTACATTTCAATTTTTTATTTGAATTTATAAAATTTAAATATTTATTTTTATTAAATGATGTTTTGGAATAATAATTTGAATATTGATGGTTAATTTATTTCTGAACCTTTTTTTATTGCCAATGATAATTATTTCATAAAATATAGTATCCTGGTATTGATTTCTATGTCCTCTCTATCTGTTTGTCATCATTGATAGCATAACCTGACACACTTCAAATTTAGCGCCAAAGGAGAAGTAGGCGTGGCTTATTTAAGCTCCGCCCTCAGGTAAATTACTTAAGTTGTCGCACTATAACGTTAAATCGACAAGCAAATAAAAAAAACATATGGCGTAAACTCCCGGACTGTTTGTTGAAACAAAATATGCGGTTGCGAATAGTTAAATAATATTAGTAGGCTTATAGTTTCCGTCACACCTGTTGTGAAGGCCAAACCATTGTACCAAGTGACCCGCTCGATCTCAGGAGTCTTGTCCTGAGTTTTCAATCCAATGCTAACAGTGTAGATGAGAGTGTGTTTCATTGATTGATTTTACAACATGTAAGTAAATTTTTATATTTTCAGTAAAGTTGGTTTAAAGGCGTGGAAAAACATTTGACTCCGATTCTGTTCACATAGCCCCAAACTCCTTTGAAAAACCTAACCTTTCGACTAACCAGTTTCTTGTTTGATTGTTCTCCCCTGTCCTGGCAGTCATCTTTTATGTGATCTCTCCTGTGGGGTTAGTTGGCTTTCTTCAACTTTTTTTTTGGCGCAGTAGCAATTCACAAAAGCAAGGAAAACATAATCAAAGGTAAAACTACCAATTTTCTTTAGTTCCAGCGAGGAAGATGAGAGCAATTTTTCTTATGCAAAAAATGACGACAGTCTAAACTTCTATCTTCTTCTATTGTCATTCTATTTTTTCTTAAAAGCTGTTAAAAACCTATTCAAAATTATTATGCCATTATATTCCAGCTATTAATAGCAATAATATGTATCAGGCAGTACTTGAATGAGATGGCTAAACAACCCCACGTTCTACGCCAACCTGCCCCACATAGGGGGTTAATTGGCATACTCTGGATTGAAGAATTCTTCAATTTTCTATGATCTTAGTATTAAATATTATGTTGTGAAAAAAATACTTGAAGTACTCTAATACTTGGAGTTTACAGTGGTATCAGCCCCATTGGGATTGCATTAACAGGAACGACTCAACAATAAAAAAGTGAAAACTGTTGCCAACCAGCCCCGCTCTCCCCTATGATCGGAAATGTTCTCCTTGAAAACTTGAAAAGATTTGCTAGCTGTGTTGTCATGCAGCATACTGTGTACGTCGTTTGGTATGTCTATGAGTGCTCTGTATTCTTCGTAGGCCCTGCCTTCCATCAAAATATGATTAACTGTCAGCGGACAGCCACAAGGCTGCCAGTCGGTATGGTCTATGCGAAGACACGTTAAGATTACTTCTTCTCTGCGCTTATTTATTTTAGACAATTTCCATGAGAGGACTTCTCTTTTAATTTCCTTTAATTAATTTTCAGATAAGTTTAACCATCTGTTCGTTTGTTTGTTTAACGGTCCTTTATGCTACTAAGGCTAATCGGATGATGCTTCATTGGTAGTTGTAAATTTTGCCTATACAGGTATAATTAGGATATGATCTTTAGCGAGTACCTGACATCGTACAGGCTCGGGATCTCTATTGTACGTCCTATTCGAGGGACTGAATAGGCAAGGATTTTTTACTCCCATTATAAAATCATAGGATCACCATGGGACACGAACCCGCGATCTTTAGTATTGTAGGTTACCATGCTAACCACAACACCACAGGTGACCCAAGTTTAAACATCTGTGTTTTAAATGCGCTTCATTTTTTGATTGATGAGTGGTATAAAGTACTCTGCAAGAACCCCTCGGTAAGGAATGCCATCTGTAATTGCTTCTTTGGCGGCCTGATCCGTCAATCCATTCCCAACTATTCCCCAGTGATATGAAGAATACAGTGCTATCGCTTTTCATGGCTGATTTTAATGAAATTAGGATACAGTCGAACTTGGTTAAGTGGGATCAGCTTATGTGGAATACCTCTGTAAGCGGTACAAAACTTGTTTTCCCATCATTTTTCCCTTAAATAAACTCTTTAACTGGTATGTTTCACCTCTAATAGTGGAATCGACATTTCTAAGATAACGTGAAGGGTTTTCCTGCTAAGCCTCAGGATTGGGAATAAGTAATAGGAGATACCAATGAGAAGCTTCCAACGTTAAAACAGTATGTCCACATGAATGAAGAAATTATAACAGTAGGAGAGCAGAATGATAAAGAAATCCTTGAAAAATCTGAAACGCCAGACGGAAATGAAAATTTACTAACAAGTACTGAAAAATGATGCACTCAATTGTATTGGATAGTTGCAGACTTTTTTTGTAATGAATAAAGGGGCTAAAGATGAAATCTTTGATAAATTATATGACATAGAATAAAACATTTTTAAGTAGGGGAAAGCGGGGTTGGTTGGCATAGGGGGTAGGTTGGCCATTGGCTTATAGTTTCCGTCACACCTGTTGTGAAGGCCCCACCATTGTACCATGTGACCAGCTTGACCTCGGGAGTCTTGTCCCGAGTTTTCAATCCGTTGCTAACAGTGAAGATAAGAGAGTGTTTCATTGATTGATTTTACAACATGGAAGAAAATTTTTATATTTTCAGTAAAATTGGTTTAAAGGCATGGAAAAAAATTTGACTCCGATTCTGTTCACATAGCACCAAACTCCTTTGAAAAACCTAACCTTTCGACTAACCAGTTTCTTGTTTGATTGTTCTCCCCTGTCCTGGCAGTCATCTTTTATGTGATCTCTCCAGTGGGGTTAGTTGGCTTTCTTCAACCATTTTTTTGGCGCTTTAGCAATTCACAAAAGCAAGGAAAACATAATCAAAGGTAAAACTACCAATTGTCTTTAGTTCCAGCGAGGAAGATGAGAGCAATCTTTCTTATGCAAAAAATGACGACAGTCTAAACTTCTATCTTCTTCTATTGTCATTCTATTTTTTCTTAAAAGCTGTTAAAAACCTATTCAAAATTATTAAGCCATTATATTCCAGCTATTAATAGCAATAATATGTATCAGGCAGTACTTGAATGAGATGGCTAAACAACCCCACGTTCTAGGCCAACCTGCCCCTCCTAGGGGGTTAATTGGCATACTCTGGATTGTCGATTTCTTCAATTTTCTATGATCTTAGGATTAACTATTAAGTTGTGAAAAAATACTTGGAGTACTCCAATACTTGGAGTTTACAGTGGTATCAGCCCCATTGGGATTATATTAACAGGAACGACTCAACAATCAAAAAAATGAAAACTGTTGCCAACCAACCCCGCTCTCCCCTACCAAAGTGAAGTTCAGAAAAAAATAAAGGATTAATTTCATTAATACATTTGTACATAAATATCTTGTAATCTGCATTATTTTATTTTCACATTACACAACATATGTAATTATCCTATCAATTTTTTACGTTTTTGTGGTTTTTAAGTGTGTGCTGTAATAATTTTTTTATAAAAATTACAAGTTGCATGAAAACGTCTTTCAGGGGTATATGCCCCCTTAATAAGATACCGGCACCCTGGTGATAAGTGAAATCTGTTTTAAGTGGATTAAGTTAACTTAATTAATTAACTCTTAATAGTTAACTTAATTAACTCTTTAAACTTTAGGTGGAATAATAAAACTGTCACCAACAGATTCGACTGTATTTTGAACTATAGCATTTAAAGAGAAAACTTTTCTTAAACTGATTCAGACTCACTTTCAGACACAGCGGAAAGTGAGTCATTACAAATAGCTAAGGTTGTCTTTGGGGGCTGTATTACCTTAAAAATTTTATAGAAAGGGACGATCTGCGCTGTAAAGTTGCTACAAGTAGCAGATTACGAAAACATATGCTGCCTATCATTGCATATTATCCGCTCCTACTCCTATTGTTGATTTAATAGCCGTAATCGGTAGTAATTATTTTTGTATTTTTGACGAACTTTCAACGCTAAAAAATGAAAACCTGATTTTAAGACAATATCGTTAAAATCTTAAAAGTCGTGCCCTAAAAATTCAGGAAATTTGACCTTTCCAAATGAGTTGCAACACATTCCAAAGCAAATCTAACCCCTTACAACTCAATCGTCACCCTTTCTATTTCAATTGTACATAATTTAAGGTTCTGTGGAATGGGAAAAGTTAGGGCCAGGAGAAAATCATCAAAACATTTAAAAACAAATACATACGTTGAACCATACAGTTATTGGCACTCTTAAGACAACATTTCTGTGGTTAAATTTAAAAAAAAAATACTTTTTATAAAGGGATCAAATAGAAACTTCCTATAGCTCCTCTTTACCTATCCTCATAAAGACTCAAAAGGTTCTTTTGGGTCAAAAGTACAATAGTTTTACAATATAACAGTGATAAGAGATTACACTTACCTTGAATCAGCTGAGTCCGCGACCACCGTGCAAGATAATCAACAACTAACCGATACGAATTCACATTAGGCGCTCAAGGCTTCATGAGCTTCTGTGTTGCCAACATAATCCCTTTAATTTCCACATGGGCCGAAATGGCCCACGTGTCATGCAAAGGGTTAACGATTTAACGTTACAATATTAATAAGAAAGGTTCCTGATAAAAGCACTTTGAGGAAAAAACTATTTAAAACATTTCCGAAGAAACTCTTAATAGAAGTAGAGATATCAATGAAACCGGGGCCGGTGTACATTGCTGAGTATTTGAAAAATGTTGTTCTGAAACCACAACTACCGAAAATATACATAAGCTAATGCATGTGAATATACACATATTCTTAAAGAATTGATGATATTTGTTCTTACATATTTAAAGTTTTTTTAAAAAATAGTAACATATGAGGCGTTTGGTTTCAAAAACGGTTAGATCCATTTTTTACAAACAATATTTTTTTTTTCAAGTTTCTAATGTTAAAAAAAATGTGTTGGACGCGTTTGTTTCATTCAACATCTTGGTCCTTATACTAATCCTTACAATCTGTACTAAAAGATAACATTTCTTATCAAAAGCGGTTCCAATTGATCCTTTTTTGATCAGTCCTGAAAAATAGTTGAAAATGGATGTAGCCGGTTTTGAAACCAAACGCCTCTTATAGGGTAAACTGTACAGTTATTGGCACCCTTAAGACAACATTTCTGTGGTCAAATTAAAAAAAAATACTTTTTATATAGGGATCAAATAGAAACTTCCTATAGCTCCTCATTATCTATCTTCATCAAGACTCAAGAGGTTTTTTTGGGTCAAAAGTTCAATAGTTTTACAATATGGCAATATTTATTGTTAAAAGTGCCAAATCTAGTTATTGGCACCCTTTGGATTTAATTGTGAATTCTCCCCTATGGTTATTTAGTTAAAGTCTTACTTCATAGATGACTTAGAGGACCCTTCAAACATTAGGCTCATGTATATCTTGAAATAAAATTAGGACTTGTTTACCTATTTCTTTAAGCTAAAGTTGGGGTGTCAATAACTGTACTGAGTGCCAATAACTCAATACAGTTATTGATGGTTTACTCTATTTGGGTATGGTTTACCCTAGTTATTTTTTCTGAGAAAATTTATTTACAAATAAAAAAGGTAAATAAAGCTGAATTAGAATAAAGAGCCTTCATAGTTTGGACGACAAAATAATATACATTATAACATTCACAGACAGAACAACTAACTCCAATTTCAAAATTTTGCAGGAAAGCACTTAGAATAAAATTTCTATTTGGAAAATGTATACCTTTTTATTCTGTATGTAAACTGTTACGTTTATATATAACAGGAAAGAGGAATATTATAACTGCTTTCATAAAAAAATACTTAATTGAATTTAGTCACACGGTGGAATGAAAGGCTCCATAACCCGAAGCAATGAAGTGAAACTATTCCATGCTTTGTGGGGTATAAAGCATAGAAATATGTAATAACTGCACCTCATTTAGCAGAAAGAACCAGGCCACATCGCACAGGTTTTTGCATAAAACTCAAGACAAATTTAGCTGCCTTGGGAAATATAGAACCTTTTTAAAAATATATATTTTATTTTTAGTCATGAAAACAAATTTATTCTGTTTTATCCTCTCCACAATCGTACCGTATCAAATAATTGGATCAGAAATCAGTTGTAATAAACCCGTTGCATGTCTATTTGCATAAGCAATTCCTCTGAGAGTTTGTAAATGGTTGAGATAACTGAATCACAGAAAGAAAAAAAAATTCAATAACAGAGCATCCTCTTGAAATGTGATTGCAGTTACTCCATAACAACTTTAGCCAACTACCCTAGCGCGGTGCTCTTATATGAAGGCCATCTGGCCAACTATCGTTCTCGGCTGATTCTTCAATCAACTCCGCATTTAGCAATGCAATCATCGAATAGGTTGCAGTGATGAAAAATGTATATCTCTCGACGGTTGAGCAAGGATGAGATCCCGCTCAACCGCCAATTGTTTTCCCTTTAGTAGATTATTCAATTTTATTTTCCCCTCCTACCTCGCCTTTACGCGGATCACAGGAGAGGAATTACTGCCGAGTTATTAAATCACCCCAGGCTCCGGGACTCGAACTTGTTATCTTCAGGTTATATGGAATAAGAGAACCTTTTGGATATGAATTTCCACTTCAAGTAAGCCCGTTAATAAGTGCAAAAGAAAAGGAGTCTTTCAAGATTATGAAATTGTACTATATCGAATTGTTCGAATCCTTTCTAATATGAGGTATTAATGTCATTAAAAAACGGTGCTGTCAGCAACTAGATCATGAGACAGGGAGGGTCATGACCCTCCCCTAAATTCGTTTATACGCCCCCCCGTATTTTTTTTTTTTTTTTTTTTTTTTTTTTTTTTTCGGTTGGCGCATTAGGCCTAATGAGACCTTTGGCCGCGCAGTGTGGTCTTCTTTCAGACATTTGTATTGCTTGCGGGAGAACAGACAGCCTGGAGGGGGTAGCCCAAACCTCACGTTGCTGCAAACCATGGTCACCATGGTGCAGCGGCAGACTGCCCATAGCTCCATAACCAATCCCATTGGGACCAACTTGGCAGTGTCCTTCCCACCGATGGCGTCAGCTCTCTCGGGTTCAAGGAAAGTGACAAACTGGTCTAGGTCCAAGGATTATGGTAGCTCAGAGTCAGCAGGCCCCGAGGACCTATATTTCTTTCCCCGAAGCATACCGTCCTTGAACCAAACCTCCGGGCGGTTACCGACATCCTGGAAAACCACACCACGATTCTCGATGAAATACTCGGGGAAGGTTCATCACTCCTACGCCCGGTCGGTGTGAGTTGTCTCCAGTAGACTGACGGGCCCCACATACCCGGGGGTCTGGGTAGACTTGGACAGCGTGGCGTTCATTGGTGGGTGGTCACCCGAATGGAGCGGTCACCCATCCAAGTACTAACCACGATGGACGTTGCTTAACTTTGATTACCTATTGCAAGCGTCCTTGTCCACTCGGCCATCCCAGCCCTTGATCATGAGACAGGGAGGGTCATGACCCTCCCCTAAATTCGTTTATACGCCCCCCCCGTATATATATATATATTATTCCCAAACATATATATATATATATATATATATATATATATATATATATATATATATATATATATATATATATATGTATATATATATATATATATATATATATATATATATATGTATATATATATATATATATATCCTCGCGCGGGTCTCATTACCGCGTATGGGGAGCGTCCCACGGGTGGCGGATGTGGGGATGGTCGGTGGAAATTCCTAGGAAGTTCCTCCCGGCTAAGTCCGTAGGACTCGCTGACCAACAATGAGAGCGGCCCCCAGGCTTGCTGGAAGGTGTGACGTAGGTTTGAACGCCCTACTCACATTTTTTTAGTTCACCCAAACACCACAAAAAAGTCATGGATCTCCCTAAAGTAAAACGCTCATTATCCGGATGTAAACTAGTCCCCCGTTCGGGTCTCCGGGTGGGGACTGCTTTAGGGGATTCATGCCGCAAGTTGAAAAATATAGATCTAAGCATAGGGACGTGGAACGTAAGAAGTTTAAATACAGCGGGTGGGTTAAAATCGGTCGCGAATGAGGTAATAGGGTATAGATTAGATATAGTGGCGCTG
This sequence comes from Aelia acuminata, assembly GCA_911387785.2. NCBI lineage: Eukaryota > Metazoa > Arthropoda > Insecta > Hemiptera > Pentatomidae > Aelia > Aelia acuminata. Next base: position 136,646,104 of record OU426982.1, read on the forward strand.
CAAGAGGTCCGCTGGCCAGGGGAGGGTTCGTTGAGGGAAGGGAAGTACACTTTGTGGTACGGTGGGAGCGGAAACTATTGTTTAGGCACCGGATTTCTGATTAGAAATAGGTTACTTTCCGCGTTGAAGGACATTCGATTTTACGGAGATAGGTTATCGGTAGCTATATTTCAGGGTCGGTGGTTTAAAATCGCGTTGCTCAATATACACGCACCTACTGAAGATAGTGACGATGAAGTTAAATGTGAATTTTATGAAAAACTTGAATCGATTTATGACAAACTACCGCGAGGCTACATAAAAATTATTCTGGGAGACGCAAATGCAAAGGTAGGGAGGGAACAAGTATATTATCCTACGATTGGTAGAGAAAGTTTACATGAATATAGTAATGATAACGGAATACGACTAATAAATTTTGCCACCTCGAAAAACCTAATAATCAAAAGTACTACTTTTAAACATAAAGATATACATAAATATACTTGGACGTCTCCGGATTCGCAAACCCGTAATCAAATTGATCACGTCTTGGTTCAACGTAGGTGGCAAAATAGCATAATTAATATTCGATCATATCGTGGGGCCGAATACGGGTCGGATCATGAACTAGTAATCGCGAAAATTCGCCAGAGACTTATAATACATAGGAAAAATGAGGCTAGTTTTAATTATGATAATTATAATTTGGAGAAGTTAAAAATTCCGACGGTTAGAAAACAATTCGAACTGGAAGTCAAAAATAGGTTTGGGGCGTTGGAATCGTCTGACGAGGATAACGAAGACATTGATAAGTTGTGGGAAGGTATCAGGGATAGTATTAAAGAGGTAGGTAACTCTTGTCTTGGAAAAAGGGAAAATAAAAATAAACCTTGGTTCGATGATGAATGTATTAACATGTGCGACAAAAGAAAAGCTGCTAAATTAGAAGCGTTAAATATTCCTAACGAAATCAATCTTGCTAACTTTCGAGCATCAAGAAAAGAAACAACTAAACTGCTAAAATTCAAAAAGCGAGAATATCTCAAAAATAAAATAATAGCGATCGAAAGTAACAAAATCGAGAATAACGTTAAAGCCATGTACGAAGGCATAAACAGAATTCGTAAACGGTCGGGCCCGGTTACAACTGGAATTAGGGATGAAAATAACAATATCTTGGCCGATCCGGTAGACATCATAAGACGGTTTAAGGATTATTTCGATAGTATTTTAAATACTGAAAATAATAATCTATCTTCCTCTTCGGAATACCAGAGTGCTGAACCGTTAGTAGTAGAACCGAGTAAAGAGGAGGTTGAAATAGCCATTGGAAAATTAAAATCTCATAAAGCAGCGGGAACAGATAATGTCCCTAGCGAACTAATCAAGGCATGCGGGGAAGCTGGGATATCAAAAATATTTCTTTTGGTTAAAAAGATCTGGGAACAAGAAAAGATACCCGAAGAGTGGAAAGAGTCTATTCTCATTCCGATTCACAAAAAGGGATCAAAAACGGATTGCAATAACTATCGCGGAATCTCACTCCTTCCGGTTTGCTATAAAATATTTACGTTAATCCTAACTAGTCGAATCACTGAATACGCCGAGGAAATTATCGGAGAATATCAATGTGGTTTCAGGCAAAACCGATCAACCGTAGACCAAATATTCTCTCTTCGCCAAATATTAGAGAAAAAATTAGAATATAACGGAATCGTACATCAGCTTTTTATCGATTTCAAAAAGGCATATGACTCTATTAACCGCCAAAAGTTGTATAACATTCTGGTCGAGCAGGGAATACCAAAAAAATTAGTAAACTTAGTAAAAATGTGTATGACTGAAACGTTCAATAAAGTTAGAATCGGTAATTATTTTTCTGAGAAGTTCGAGGTCCGCTCTGGTTTGAAACAAGGAGATTCTCTTTCACCTGTTTTATTTAATTTAGCACTGGAATATGCCATTAGGGAGGTGACACGTACCGGAAAGGGTTTGAATTTGGGAGGGAATATACCCGTGCTCGGATATGCCAATGATTTGGTATTGCTTGGGGAGGACGTGGAAACCATAGAAATAAACACAAAAACGTTGATGAAAGCCGGACAAGAACTTGGACTGGAAATGAATACGGATAAGACAAAATATATGGTTAGTCGTAGAAGTGGTGAGGATTTCGCTGATATCAATGTAGGAACAGTGTTTGAACAGGTAGAGAAATTTAGATATTTAGGGGCGATGGTAACTAGAAAAAACGAAATCGATGAGGAAATTAAGGCTAGATTAAAAGCCGGTAATGCTTGCTACTTTTCAGTCGCGAAATTGCTTAGCTCCCGCCTTCTGTCCCAAAACTTAAAAATTAGGATTTACAAAACTATTATTCTTCCAACGGTCGTTTACGGATGCGAAACTTGGCCGCTGACATTGAGGGATCAGCAACGGCTTAGAGTTTTTGAAAATAAAGTACTGCGTAAAATATTTGGACCGAAGAGGGATGAAATAACCGGAGAATTTAGACGCTTACACAACGCCGAACTGAGTGAACTTTACCCAGTAAATATAATTGACGTGATTGCAGCAAGACGAATAAAATGGGCGTGTAAAATTGCAAAACTTGGCTGTGAACGTATTCCGAAAAGATTAATAAGCGCGGTGCCGAATGGGAAACGTCCGAGGGGCAGGCCGAGACGGAGGTGGGAGGATTGTGTTAGGGCGAATCTATCGAAGTTAGGTCTGGAAGACGGTCGATGGATGGAGGTGTGCAGGGAGCGATTGGTGGTGTCGGCATCGAACCTCCGGGTTCGTTAAGCCTTTATTATTATATATATATATATATATATATATATATATATATATATATATATATATACGTACGTTATAGCTGTTTCAGAACAGCTAAAAGAAACAACACCATAACGAACAAAAAAACTTCATTCGGCTTCTAGTCGGTTTTTCGTTCTTCTGCTTTAGGATAGCCACGAACTTCTTCAGAAAAGAGGAAAGTTTGACTTTGGAAGAAAGTTGTCATAAATTAATACAGTTTTTTTGGTGTTCCGCTCTCAATTTCGCACCAATCTGCAAGAAAATGAAAAAAACCGATTGCTCATTTCACAATGAAAAACACATGCGGTACGATGAAACACTCGTGGGACTCCATGAAAAGATACATTGTGCCCCGAACGCCCTTGTTTCAAGGAACCCCATACGAGCCATTTTGATGTCTTTAACAAACGTGATGAGGTAGGAAAGTCAGGCAAAATCTTAAGAGAAACATGCATAATTAATAAGTTGTAAGAGCAGATTGAATACAATAATTACTCGTACCTAGAGAAGAATATCCGTTCGACGAAAAATTTTAGTTTTGCCACACAAAACCGCACTTCAGCTTGTGGAGTCTGTCATGAAACAAGTCGAAAGGCTAAGCAAAAATAAGCTGACTTTGTTTGGAGCCACCGTTACCGCTAGCTGTGTGGATTTGGTTGCTCTAGACCTTTTGGTTCGCCCATATATAATTTAACCCGGCGCTGGTCGCGCCCCTCCGAGAGACAACGTTGGTCGCGCATGAGCAAATTGCTCACACCTCAGTTTTTGGCTATTCTATTATTTTTCAGCAGCATTCTTCGCCATATTTTTGTTTCTTTTAGTCTAGAATATTTTTATCATTAAATTATTAATCTATTTAAGGTGTTTTCATCAGTTTAATGCATTTATTATAATTTATTTATAGGAGTGGAATGAATAGAAGAGAGTAAACAAGAATAAAATGCTTTTTCAAGACGATTTTTACTTTTAAAATGTAGTTATTGTAAGAAAAGTGCAGTAGCTTACATTAACCAAAATAACAAAAAGAAAAATAGGACATTTTTAGTTGAAAAAAAAAATTATAAAAATATTATATACAATCGCATAAAATTGGTACGGTGGAATAGGAAGAATATAATGTAAACAATAACGAATAACAATCTAAAAACGGAATACCCCATTTTACTCAAAAATATAAAAACTAATCTAACCTTTTACTAAAAAATCTATAAGAAGAGACGAAAATACTTACAGTCATTTTTTTCTTCCGGACGATCCTCCAAAAGCCGTAATATCTTCGCAGCATGTCTTGTTCCACTCATTTTCCGAACTAAACTACCAAACGGAACAGCTACAATATTTTATCAATGAAATACAAACGTGTACTGACAAGATTTGGGCTCATTACAGCGGAGATGGGCAAGTCCGTGCAGGTCTCGGAGCGGCCCGCACGGTGGCTCAGTTCTGTGTCACGGATGGTCGCGCTGTGAGCAATTTGTTCTTTTTTAACAAAACGTTTTACAGTGGCTAAGCGCGGCAATTTTTTTTTTCAAAAACAACTTCCTAAAGTGAGTTAATGTATAAATTACAAATAAAAAAAATATCAGAATTAAATAAAAAGAAATAAGCGAAATACACAAGATTTTCGGCCAGTGTGAGCAAAATGCTCACAACGCGACCAACGCAGGGTTAAAAGAGTACTCGACTTGTTGTTAGAACAGTTGGAACAAACTGTTCCAGTACACGTTCTTGACTGTTCGACGATAATCTGCGCTTGCCTAGAACCATCCCGACAGTTATATTTCAGACTAAATATAAGGAGCGATAGAATGGAGAGTTAGTCTTGCTCTGAAGAACCGATCACATTGTTTCGTTTGTGTCATTACACGTTGATAATTTTTGTGACCTTTTTGATTATTTCAGTTTGTGTGGCATTGTAAAATACACAACTATTACAATATTTTCAGGTGCGTTACTTTTGTATCTGAATTATTTAGAAATGAAATGAAAATAAATATCTGAAATTCTTGTTTTATTTCAAAATATGTCGGTTTCCTATTTTGTAGACCAGTTACACTGGTTTAAAAGCAGAGTTGGGCAGTAGTTAACTACATTTGTAATTAACTACACAGACAACTACATGTAGCTTGTAGTTGGAAGCGCGCAACTACTATTTTTCAACTACCAGTTAAGTAGTTGTAATTTAAAACTACAACTACAGTAGTTGGGAAAAAGTAGTTGGGAATGGCAAATACAACAAGTAGTTGTAAATGTAGTTTAGAGCGGCAACTACATTTACTAAGCAACGTCTAATTAAATCACATGTTTTTGCTTTTTTTATTTTGTGTTTAGATAAATACTCCATAGATAAATGGGCTCCATTATGGTTGATAATCTGTTTTAAAAATAGTACAATACATATACATAATACAAATTTTTTTCCATGATTTCCGGCAGTCAATTATTTTTTTTAACCTTAGGTTCTCAATCAATCCCATGTTTTATATATAGCTGAATTGGATTTGATATACTCCTTATCGATAATACTAGATATCGATAATTACTCGTTATCAATAAAAGTAGTTGTAGTTTCAGGCCCACAATTACAGTTGCAACTACTAGGTGTAGTTGTAAAAATGCAACTACTTTTTTGAAACTACAGTAGTTGTAGTTGTGGTCCATCAAATACAAATTATAAAAGTAGTTGTAGTTTCAACAACTTCCCAACTACTGTGTCAGTAGATTTGTAATTTGTAGTTCAACTTCTTTTTGCCCAACTCTGTTTAAAAGACAGAAAATAAAATCAATTTTTCTGAAACATGGTAGACTCTAAATAATTTTTGGTAAAAGAATTAAATAAATTATGCATCAGATCTCCATCAATCTTTCTTGGATATCTCATTTCCATATTCTGCAGTATTTTTTGTTGTTTGTTCAACGTCACTTTATGACACTAAGGCTACTCAGACCATACTACAGTGGCAGTCCTAAATTCTGCCTATCCAGGTATAATTAGGATAGGGATCTTTAACGAGTATCTGACATCGTACAGGCTCGGGACCTCCATTTTACTTCCTATCCGAGGGAAGGCAGAGCCAAGGATTTTTTATTATGTTCTTTGCTATCAAAGCACATGACTCAAACGAGTATACTACTGTTGAGAGGAAAGTTGATTTATAGAATGACAAAATTTTAAAAGACTCTACAAAATGCTAGAAAAGCAACATCTCAGGGAGCAACATGCTTTTGAATTTCCTTTTTTTTCTTTCTGGACTACGTAGTTTAAAATAATTTTGATTTTTGTTTATAAAATATTATATCAGAGGGACTTTTTATTCTGTTTTTATTATTTTTAAACTATATGAAATCAATTTATTTGAGATGAGAATATTATTGGTGACTGAAGCTAAGACGGGCAGACATTGGGGACTATTAGAGAGGACAAGACCATTATCTAAAGCAATTCCCTTCAACTACAATTGCTCGCAATCATCCCATTCAATTAACAGGCACTACTTGCAAAGGTCTCGCGGTAGCTTGTATATTCCATTTAGGGAAATTATTAAATAAACAATAATATTATTAGGTACCTAATTTGACAATATTAAATATATCAATGTTACGCTATAAGTCCGGGAGCTGAGGGCTAAACAAGTGTCTGATCTAACTAGCTAAAAGCACTCACTTCATGGCATGGGCGGACCTAGAGAGAAAATGTTTTGTCATTTAAAGACAGAATTTAGTAAAATAGAGAACAAATAATATGCAGAACAAGTAGAAGTTTATTCAAGTAGATTATTTTCACGTGAAACAAAACATTTAGTGCGATGCGCGCAACACATAACTTTCACTTAACATCTTACTTAGATTAGAAATTGACGGGTTTCGTTAATTGCCATTTGTCAAAGGCACACACTTTTCCACATTCATTTCATTTTTTTTTTTTTTTTTTTTTTTTTTTTGCTCTCTAAAGTAAACTAATTTTTTTTTTATTATAAAATAAAAGTTTTTACTTGCGATAATTCGGCAATGCTAGCATGATAATCCAAGTCGTCTAATTTTATAATTCTCTATGTAGTTGTTGAAAACTTCATTTAGTTACCATGGAAACAAATAATTTCAATTAAATGAACATAACTTTAATTTTAATCAATCGTCTATCATTAAAAGCGTACTGCCCATGAGTGGGCTCAACGTGTTTTGTGAGTTGGTGGAGTATTTTTCTTTTTTCTCCTGTCTATGTTTATTCGATTTTTTTTCATATTTCGTATTTAGACATTTATAATTTTTAGGGATTATGGGAGACAGTTTATTTCTCCATACAAAAAAATACAAAGGTACTTTATAAGAAAACAAAAAAGCCCCTTCCCCATTTAAGCCCCCTCAGAACATTTTAATAATGATAAACCTTCCTGATATTAAATAAAGCTTGATTTTCATTAAACATGTCGAATTAGATGAAAATCATTAAAGCCGTTTCTGAGATAATCGAAAAAAAGGAAAAATTGAAAAAACAGTTATAAAATAAAGTGCTCCCTGCGTTTGACCAATATTGATGAAATTTCGGCTGTCGCATCGTGGGCATATACATTCATCAAATACCGAGTTTAATAAAAATCGTTAGAGCGGTTTTTGATGAAATCGAAAAAAAAACATAAAAATTAGACAAAATTCTTCAAATAAAGTACACCCTCCGTTTGACCAATTTAATGAAATTTTTGCAGTCACATACATACATAAACTAAGTACCCAATTTCAAGTTCTCACGGTTAATAGTTTTTGAGCTAGTCTGTTCTCACACACACACAGACCATATCGCGGGACTTGGTTATTTGGACTCAGGGGACCCCAAAACGTTATTAGACGTGTTGTAAGACTAAATTTTTCACGATCGCAATACTTTCCCTTACTATATATCTTTGATGCCCGGTCATAAGGGCTTAAGTCACTTTTTGAGCAATTTGAGATTATGTCGAAATATTATAGCACGGAATCAGAGCTACCGGTTAGTATCAAAATCTTAAGTCAAACTTTAAAAATCTATTAGCTGTACCAATTGATATTATAGCCTTAAGTCAAGTTTATAACTACCTTCCCGGTATTAAGGTCTTAAGTCAACATATGGCCTTAATACCGTTCACTACTAAAATAAATTTTATTGGCACTATAGTCTTACGCGACTACTCCAAGTGTTGTTGACGACTCAATCTGTGTGATGTTGACCACTCAATGATAGAAAAACAAAAAAAAAAAAAAAAAACGGCTAAAAATCCCAATTTATCATCCTCATGATTGGTTTCAGCTAGTTAGGGGAATCGGAAAGAAAATGCCATTTCAAGTAATTGAAATGAAACAAGAAGATTTTCTTGGTTTTTTCTTCTCAAGATATATTTAGTATTAAGGAAGAAGCATTCGGATGTGGACTTATTTTCCTGGCATAATGTTCAGTGGCTTCAGTACACTCAAGACTACGGTACTCTGTTGTACAAGAACTCCTAAACAGATGAAGAACCCTTCAAGTCAATGAGTTTTAGAAAAAGAGGGAGGCCTTCCATAGGACAGGTTCTACAAAAGTACAAATCAATAGTTCCTATACCTGAGGTCATGAAAAAGGCTCTCATGAATTTATTTCCTCTGATAACACCAGTATTTCACAATTTTTATAGGCAACTCCCAACAGATTCTGCTATCCAAGCGGAGGATCCGCTGTTGAGAAGATGAGCTCGAGTAGTCTCAAATAAAAAAAATTGTTAATTTTGTATTTCTTCTATACCACAACTACCTATGGTTTATGTATGTCCTAACATGCTTAAGCGATTATAAAGGGTAAAATGTTAAACAAATTAAATCCTTGTTAATTCCCAAATTGTAATTTTAACTTCGTTAATAAACAACTTTAATTTAATATTCTAATGTTGTATTCTGATTTATTTTTTCCCTGATTAAAAAAGAAATGAGTTGCTATCAGTTTTATTAGTACTACTTAATTAATTTATTATAATAAATTTACTATCATTGCGATTAAAATTTTACTGAACTTATTTTGTGTAACATAAGGCACAACTAAAGTCAAAGTATTTCATGAAGAGGTGTGCAGTTAAGAGGGAGGAAAAATAATATAATTACTACAGTGTGCTCTCAGTCAATGATCAGACAAGAAATAAATGTAGGCGTCAGATAGTAATAGTAAATGTCAGATAGACTTACTACTTACTATATTGTGTTATAAAAATAACAAATAATAGAATTAATTGGATTTTACATAATGTTTTAGGCTTTACTGTTGCTCTTCTGAAAAAAATCGAATTTTTGACTTTAGCCCTAAACACCGTTCATCAAAGTGAAGAGGTTTGCAGTCAAAAAAGAGCTTATGTCAAAATAAGTCCAAAATACCTAATCAGGAACGATCAGTCAAGAAACAAATGTATGCTTCAGATAGAATTACTATAATATTGTTTTATAAAATTGACAATCACAAATAATATCAACAATTAGATTTTACATAATGTTTTGAACTTTGTTGTTGCTCTCCTGAAAAATTAAAAATTTTGACTTAAGCCCTTATGACCGTGCATCAAAGATATTTCATATATAGGTAAGTGAAAGTAATTACTATATATTTTAGATATAGGTAAGTGAAAGTAATTACTATATATTTTAGATATAGGTAAGTGAAAGTAAAAAACTTGTAATTTAAAAGAGTTCTGGACTTGTTGGAACAAACCGTTCTAGTATATTTTCGTGACTGTCCGAGAATATCCTAAGCTAAGAACCTTTTTTGAAGACTTATAATTCAGACCAAAGATAAGAAGCGATGGACTGGAAAGTTAGTTTTGCTCTGACTTTCGAATCGTACGGTTACATTTGTGTAACTGTGTCGTTACAAGTTGATACTTTTTCTAACCTTGTTAGTTATTTGAGTTTTTATTTTTTGTATGTCTGACAAACAGTTAATATAGAATCCATACCGTTTGTGCTGAATTCTCCAAATTTCGCTCAGTGGTTCTTTCATACCAGGTGGGAACACCTGTCTATATTAAAATTGCATAACTTCATCCAATGTCTGGGTACATTCTTTATTGTTACAAAAATCGTTTTGATCTCGCTTTAGATTCGATTTTTACGAAATCAACCGTTGGAGTCGAAAAAAATCTCATTTCTGTCCAAACGAACTTTTCTTGACCCACGACTTCTCATTGTTTTCCAAATTCCCTGGGTGAAACCGGGATATACAGCTAGTACTGTATATTTTATCTATTCGGAATAAATTTTCGTCGTTCCGGCTGCCGAGGCCATTAGCGACGAATGATCTCCTTAAATATGGTGCATTAATTTTATGATCTTTAGGCACTTCATAGTTTTTCTATTTCGCTTCTTACTTTGTAGGAACACGAAGTTGATATGTTGAGATCGAGGCGTCCTAAGGTTAATGGTACATTCTCACAAATTGGGCAAGTTGGTCGGCTGGGCGGATTTAGTATGAAATATTGGGGGGGGGGGGGGGGGGAGTCATTACCATCATATTCATGTGGCTAACAGTACCATTTTTTATTAGATTATTACCTTGCATTAAGAATGACTGCGATGTAAACAATCAGAAGTGCTACGTTTATGTCTATCAACTACCTAATTGCATTATTCGTTTAAAAATACAATTAATTGAAAAGGCGAAATATTTGACGGTGCTCATGCCGAGAAGCAGGTTGAGATGTTTTCTGTATTCTGTGTCCTAGTGTATGAATCCTAGTCACCTCTGTTGAAGTTCTAAAATACACTGTTCTTAACTAATGGATAAACAGTTTAAAAGTAAAGTAAAAGGAAAATAGAAGGAAGAGTGGAAAAATAAAAAATTAATCACCTCCGCTTGGTCAAAGAACACCACTATGCCTGGCTGCCTGTAAAGGACCTAATGCTAATGGAACCCGCGTTAATAACCAGGCTAAGAATAGAAAAATTATTTTGTCACTGAATAAAGATTAAGGCGAGCTAGACTTCAATTATTAATATAACCACCGTCTCCGACTGGACACTCTGATATAAAAAGGCGTTAGGAGAACATCAGCAAAGAAAGTGGGATCAGGCTACGAAAAAACTAAAGGAAATCAAACAAGACGTTTTCCATGGAAATCCTCTTTTAGAAAACCAATGAATAAAGAAGTGATTTTGATAAGATTGAGAATAGAACATGCAGCTATCAAACACGGATAAACTAATGCGAGGCTTAGAAACCCCATTTGTGGAACATGTAAACCAATACTAAATAAAACTAGATTTAAAAAATCTGGTGCGATGCGCGCAACACACAACTTTCACTTACGAACTTACTTAGATTAGAAATCGACGTGTTTCGATAATATGTAAACGCCAATCCATAACTTCACATATTTTTCCACATTTAAGTATATACTTATATTTGTTTATCTCCATAAGTTTTGAGTATCTGTATAGCAAAATTTGGTAGTTCTCAGCACTTTTCGATTCATTATTGCTAATTTATTTATGAAGGGACTAATTTCATCAACAGTCGAGTTTTTTTATACTGCTTGCTTGTTTTTTACTACGAGTTGCTTTTTGCAAATACATCGTGAAGGTGAATCGATAGGTGTATTTACGTCTCTTGTGCTCTTGTGCTCTGTGAACGATTACTGTTCCTCTAAAATCGCTTTATATTGTATTCAAAAATTTATTATGGAACAAAAGTTTCTAGACTAAAATATACCTATATTAATTATAGACAATTATCTTATACCATATTTTTACACACCTGCGATGTTTCAAAAATTTAAGCATTACGTATTTAATCTCTTAAGTAACATTAATCTTTTTATTAATAAATAAAAGTTTTTATTGTCATAATACGGTTAATAAAATTTTGGCTGTCACATATACATAGACCAAATACCGAGTTTGGTCAAAATCGTTAAAGCCGTTTTTGAGTAAATAAAAAAAATCACGTGATAACGAGACAACATTTATTAAGTAAAGTGCCCCCTCCAATTAATGAATTTGGATGAAATTTTGACTGTCGCATCGCGGGCATGCACATTAACCAAATACGGAGTTTAATCAAAATCGTTAGTTTCGTTTTTGAGAAAAACGTAAAAATAGACAAAATTCTTTAAATAAAGTACCCCCTCTGTTTGACCAATTTTGATTAAATTTTCACTGCCACATGTCACATGTCACATGGCGGGCATATACATACACCAGATACCCAATTTCAGTTTTGTACGGCTTATAGTTTTTGAGCTAGTCTGTTCACCCACACACAGACCATTTCGCGGGACTTGGTTATTTAGATTCAGGGGACCCCAAAACGTGTATTTCCGTTGAAAACCGGAAGTCAAAATTTTTCACGATCGCAATACTGTCCTTACTATATATTTCATATATAGGTAAGTGAAAGTAAAAATAATTTCTAAGAGATGAGCATAGATTTTGCTAAAAATAAAATTCAGTCTTTTACTTTCTATTTTTTTTTTTTATTTATTTCCTAAGCATTACTTTGTATAGTATTGTACAAAATATATTTTAGAAATAAGAAAAATGGCTTTAAAATTATTCTATTGAAATGCCTTTTAATTTCATCAATGTTCATTCATGTAATTTACAAACAAAAGTTTATTTAAATTAACATAAATCCTTTTACTGGCAATAATTGGTTCTGATTTGTTTCATAATTGTAGAGGATAGAGGGAGCTAAAATACCATAATAGAATTTGATCGATTTCAAGATTCAAATCCCCATATTTGAACATTGAATATGTTTTTCCTATTAGACTGAATCATTAAATATACTTCTAGTTGTAAATTCATTAAATAATATGAAAATATTTTTTTCATTAAAAGAACAAAAAATAGGATATTTTTTTTGGGATTTTTTTTTCTCAGAATTTCAAAATCTTTCAAAAGAAATGAATGCCTGAAAAAGACATCTATATAAGCAAAAAGCTCAATAGATAATAATACTGAATTATTTCATTCTCTGTGTATGACCCTGTAACTAATAAACTATCTTATTTAAATTAAAGTGGAGAAAAAATTCATATAAAAATAATTTGAAATACCCATAATGATGGTATTATTCTCACTAAAACAGAAAATTCTTATGTTCATTTTTAAAAAAAAAAAGAATTATTCCATTATCTTAATTTGGTCAGGAGTAAAAATTTTTGGCCACTGAATTACAATATTCTCCCCTTGTGCGACGAAGAAAAAATGAATGATACATTCAAATATCTAAAAGACATAAACATTGTTTATTTAATTTAACCAATGTTAAAAGAAATATTTAAAAAAGTTGTAAAAGAGAAAATGTAGGACATGTGAATAAGCAATATATTCAATTTTACATAATTTATATTGTAATTATGATCACACCGCGAATGACCGATAAAACCGCGATAAAAAAAAGTTCAAGGCTTCTACTGAAGCCCTATACTGCCCATACTAACACCCATGGCACTGGGTGATACTTCTCCTACGAAAGAAAAGCACCACCCAGGGCGGGACTCGAACCCGCAGCTCCGGCATGGGAGTACGGCGCTTTACCGCACAGCCACACCGGGCCCCCTAAAAAAAAGTTATCAGGTGAGGTTTTTTATTACTGTAACACTTATGGGTTCAAATAATTTTAATCAAAGAAAATAATAATTTACAGTGCCAGGCTAACAATAAAAACCCAAATTATTAACAAGGTTACAAAATGTATCAACTTGTAACGACACAGTAACACCAAAGTAACAGTATCAGTCGTTCTTCAAGACTAACTCTCTAGTCCATTGCTTCTAATATTTAGTCTGAATTAGAACATTATGGAAAGTTCCCGACAAGCGTAGAAGATTCTCGAGCAGTCACGAACATGTACTAGAACAGTTTGTTCCAACTGTTTCGACGTCAAAAACTCTTTTCAATTATAAATTTTTTATTCTGTGTTTTTTTCCTGGTACATTACGTAAGTTACCAAGAAGTATTATAAACTGCATCAAGGAACGAGGTATGTTCAAGGCCCCTGATTTGAATCTAGCATGAGCAGTACATAAAATATAAGGCTTGCCTACAAAATTATTGAATCATGAGAAAAATTTGAGTCAGCCTTTCTTTTTGGAGAACTCTTTTCATTGGATACTCAGAACAAACCCGATTGTGGTGATGTCAAAGCCTGCAAAATAGAGGAAGAGTCATTTGTTGGTTTAAGGGGGGTGGGGGGGGGATGCCCGGGGACCGATGATAGGAGACCCCATTCAAACCCCCCAAACAAGCGCCCCCCTCAATTCCCGGGGCCGTAATGATCAGGCAACAGTCCGTGTCGATTTTAATGAACTTCCGCCTCGAACAGCTCAGAAAATCCTTCTTCTTTGGACGAGCCAGAAGGATATAAAAAAATATTAAGTTGACTTAAGGGATAACTCTCTCTCTCTCGTTCTTTTGACCGGACAGCGGGCAATAAGGAAGTGGTCTATCCAAAGACTGAAGAGGTCGAGGAAAACATTGGCCGATATTGGGGTTCTCCTTTGAGGATCGGAGGGAATTAAAGCAGCCACGGTCTTCTCTAAGTTCTGGAAATAGAAGGTAACTTCAACGTAGAGTCGGGTCGGGTAAACATTATAAGGCATACAGGCTATGAAGGTAAATATAGAATAATATTTCTGATGTAGAGGAAAAAATAAGTTTCTTCCAAATAGGATAATATTTACTAAGAATAGCATCCTCTTTTGAGGAGCTTTGACATTAACTGATCTATTCCTTCCCGATAAATTGGAACTACAGGAGATATCCAGAGAACATTCTTAGTTTTTTATTATTTTTTTTTTTTTTTGAGTCCACCCCTGTCTCGCCCTTTAGGCTATACCAGAGTTGGGCATATTTAAATAAAAATGTAATCATGATTATGAGTAATAATCCAAAATGTGAATAATGATTGTAATCATCATTCACAAATCATTCTTCAGCGCGGAATCATTAATCATGAATTGTATTAATCACTAGTCGTGGAGTATTCATTAATATAAAGTATTCAACAATCATGAATGACCATTATTCATTATTAAATGTAGTCAGTAATCATGATTAAGAAGAATTCATTATTCATGGTTACTAATTACTCATTAATCATGACTAATGGGAATTCACTACTCATGATTCCCGATCATTCATTAATCATCAATAATATATATTCATTAATAATGATTACAAAAAAAATCACAATTCTGAGTAAGTCATGAATGATGATTGAAAATTTGTTTGCTCTTTCTATACATGTCAATAGACATCTACTAATACCCATAATACTATACAATAGACATCTACTAATACCCATTGGAATAAGTGTCTAATTCTTTACTGGTGACTTCAAATGCTGTTCAGTTGACTACACCCACTCTTAGGACTTTTCCTTGCTCATTAGGAAATCTTTTAATGCAGAAATGCATCCTCCTATTTTAAATTTAAATGAATAATGATTATGAATATATCATATTCATGATTGATGATTGGTGAATATTATTGGTGAATAATACCAGTTATTCATTATTCATTTCTAATGAATACCATAAACACTCAATAATCATCAAAAATACCCCGCACTGATTATGAATAATGGTTATTCATTATTCATCTGTTGTATGATTACAATTATTCATATTCATTAATCATTATTCAGATTACAATTTGCCCAACTCTGGGCTATACGGGGTTTCCCGGGCCAGGGGACAGGGTGGGGGATTAATGCCGACTATTATTAAATTTTCCCTGGCTCATTGCTTCACTGACTTGCTATCTTCTGGTTCTCAAATCATCTGTCCGGTTGTCAGTGGCAACGCGTATTTTCTAACGCGTTTAGCCAATCGGCCATCCCTCCACCCAACATTCTTAGTTATATAAATTATATGGCAAGTAGGATATAAAATGGTTACAGCTCAAAAAATCTGTTGCGATGCGCGCAACACACAAATTTCACTTACCAATTTACTTAGATTAGAAATTGTTGTGTGATAAATATGTGAACTCCATTCCTAAAAATTAACGCATACAACGGTTTTCCGCATTCATTTCCTTATTTTTATTTGCTCTTTAAAGTAAACTTCATTTTTTATCGTTCAATAATAGTTATTAACATCACTAGTACAGAAAGTGGCTTTTTACAGTACGAGGTCAGGTTTGACGAGCGAGGCGCTGCCGAGCTCTGTAATTAAACCGAGTACTGTGGTCATATGGTAGGAGGTATTGATGACTCATTAAAAATCTACATATTTATATTTATACTAGCTGTGGGGCCCGGCTTCGCTCAGGGAGTTGTGGAATAGGTGGAATGAAAGAATAAATTTAAAATGTAATAGTACAGAAAAATAGACCAAAATTAATCATGGTTAAAACAAAATTTGTAAAATGCTGAAACTTCAGTTTAGTATTAGTGGTAAGTTTCGAAACCTCAGAGTCCGCCCATATATGGTTTGGGTATAAGAGATGCTATTAATGCGGTTCTCTCAATGCCTTTTCTTCCCTTTTCTAGATTAAGAAAAATTATTTTGGCTGCAAATATGTCCTGGTATGTACCATTTTGTATTGTTTCTATGCTGTGATTCCATTGAGACCATTTTCATCACGATACCGCATCCTTATCAAGTTGAGTAACTTCTCCTTTTTCGAATTCGGTTGAAAATTTACTAACAGAACTATTAAACAGAAATATTATATGAACACTTTATTTTCGATATATAATCCATTAGGTTATATCTTTTATTCATATTATCTATAGGTTATCTATTTTATTCAGTATTAGTTTTTATTCGCTCACTACACTAATAAGCAATTTTTTTTTTTTTGTAAATGTACTCTTATATTGTATATTGATTAAAGGCAATGTTTCGACTAATTCTTTCCACTACTGTAAAACTTAATTTGCTTAGGAATCCAGTTGGTTATGATTATATTTAATTTCGATTCATTACAGAGATATAATTTAAAAATAAAGAGGAAAAATAATTATTTATACATAATCTCATGTAATTTAAAGAAAACATCTGAAGCTAAAGCCATAACAAACCGAACTAATGAACGATAACCTTATGAATTGAGTTTAGCTAGCGCTCCTAGCTTCCAAATGTCGAACTATATTTTTCATTCATTAACTCGCCTGAGCTTATTACAGGGGCTAATTACATGTAGCGATAGGCTTAAAATTACAGCCCTTGTCCCTTCAACATTACACACTTAAAATGAAAACTGAAACCTTCTTCATCGTTAGGGGCAATAGGGCAATACGACGACATAACATACTTAATAGTACGTGTAGTCGTTTTTGAGCCTTTTTGGCACGCACATTGTACACTTTGCTTTATAATATATATTGATTAAATGTAAAATTAGTATTATTACTAATATAGAATCCTTCAGATGGTAATTGAATGTCACGTTGGGAGTTAGAATACTTTTTATTATTCATATTATATAATGACATATATGTAAATAGATCATCAACTTGTCTTTATTCCGCTAGTTTATTATATTCAAATTCGTATCTGTGTCGTGATTTTGAAGGAAGTTCTTCGGAAGCTTCATTTCCGTGGTCAAGTATAGTTTTGGGAATATCCACAACACTAACTTTAGATATATTTAAATTAAAGTGATAAAAAGGTTAGTAAGCTTTTTAAGAGTTTTATTAACATATGTTTTCTTTACTGTACTAGTACAGTAAAGGAATCACATGTTTCCTTTACACTGCTAGTAGTGTAATGGATCACTTTCTAGGCTAGCTAACAGACTAGAAATAAATACTTTCATAAGCAGTTTAATGTAAAATTCTTTACACAATAATTTTAAATTTGAGGTAAAGTTCTATTTTAAATCTCGTCGATTTTTAGATAAGGTGAAAAGTTTTTTCTTTATAAGTAAATTTTGATTTGATTGTAATAAAAATAATAGCATATAACTAGTTCACCGCATTAAGGTCTGGCCACACATGTCCGCACCGGATCCGCACCGTAGCAATAATACAGGTTATGTTCAGAATATTTTTAATTTAACTTACATATTATCTTTAGTTATGCCTAAAGTGGCCTGTGTCTGACATGTGTGGCTTGAACTTTAGGCATAACTAAAGGTAATATGTAAGTTAAATTAAAAATATTCTGAACATAACCTGTATTATTGCTACGGTGCGGATCCGGTGCGGACATGTGTGGCCAGACCCTTATAGCTACTGAGCCACAGCAACGCGTAGCTTGCTTTTTTCTTTGTAGTATTCATATTACAAAGAAGTAATTTTGTATTTTGTAGTAATTTCTCTTTTACGATTTTTTTTAAGCCTGCCATTTGAAAAGTATCCCAATGTTTTAGTAGTTGATTTTGATAAATAAGTAAATAAATAATTTGTAAAGTAAGATAAATTAACATTGTCTGTCTTTAGCTCGATTGCAAGTTACACACTAATTAATTCCCCCAAAGTTAGTGGATTGCTCAAAGGCTGAGAAGAGGCTGTTTGAACAAGATTTAGAGAAAACCACATTATGACACCCGACGAACTGTTGTCCCAAGGGGGGCTGTACAAAGGATATTGTTCCCACACAGCCCCCCTATACACCCCCCCCCCCTAGACAATTTAATCCCCTGCCTCATCCCTTACCTCAATAAAACCAATTTACTGAGTGTCTTTAATTATCTCACCTCCAGCCACCGCAAAACAGTTCGCGCCGAGACACAAACACCTCCTCCCGACATTAATGATGTTTACTCTAAGATTGTGAGACGAATATACTGAGATGAGGGGCGTCTCTCGTTTCAAAACAGGCAAACGTCGTTATCTTAACAATGTAAACTCTTCAAAGGGATGGCCTCAAATGGGATTCTAATACATCAAATAGTCCCAAAATACAGTTAAGTAACGCTAAGAATAAAAAATTATCTATCCTTAGGAATCTAGGGCTGTTTTTATTTTAGGAATGCCACGTAAAAATATCGATAGTTTCGGACATAAAACAATCGATGCTATCGATAGTATACAAACAAAACCTTACATCACGACCTTATCCCATCCAGATTCTCAAAATTACACCAGAACCTTTCCTATCATCCTAATCCTTCAGCTCAATCCCTATCATGCCTGAACCATCCCTATAATCCTCCCAGAAGGTTGAAACGGAAGTGGCCAAGCTGTGCTTATAGCTTAAAAGAGTGACTTCCTATAACACAATCTGCAAAAAAATCTGGTGCGTGCGCGCAACACACAACTTCCACTTACCAACTTACTTAGATAAGAAACTAATGCGTTTTGTTAATGCCACTCCTCAAAGTTACTCATTTTTCCACATTCATTTCTTATTTTTGTTTTCATTTGCTCAGAACATTTAAATAATGATAGCGCTTACCTGATATTAAATAACACCTAATTTTCATTAAACATGACGAATATGATGAAAATCGTTAAAAGCGTTTTTGAGATAATCGAAAAATTGGAAAAAAAAAAAGTTATGAAATAAAGTGGCCCCTCCGGTTGATCAATTTTGATGAAATGTTGGCTATCACATCTTTGGCATGTACATACATCAAATACCCAGTTTGATGAAAATCGTGAAAGCCGTTTTTGAGTAAATAAAAAAAAACACGTGAAAATGATACAAAATTTATTAAGTAAAGTCCCCCCTCCGGTTGATCAATTTTGATGAAATTTTTACGGTCATATCTCGGGCATATTAGTATATCAAATACTCGGTTTAATCAAAATCGTTAGAGCCGTTTTTGAGAAAATCGAAAAAAACGTAAAAAGTTATTAAATAAAGTACCCCCTCCCTTTGAGCAATTTAGATGAAATTTTTGCTGTCACATCGCGGGCATATACATACACTAAATACCCAATTTCAGGTTCGCACGGTTTATAGTTTTTCAGCTAGTCTGTTCCCACACACACACACACACACACACACACACACACACACACACACACACACACACACACACACACACACACACACACACACACCATTTCGCGGGACTTTCCAGTGAAAAGTTTTAATTTACCTCAGCATCCAAGAGAACTTATATGACGCTTCTTCATATTTAATGTATACCAAAGAAAGAGGGAAGAAGAAAAAAGACTTGGACCAGAATATCAAACTTTTTTTTTTTAATGATACACTAAGTACGGAAGTTTACGGCATCACCCTAGTTCAATAAGGCACCTCTTCCGTATAAGTTAAGGTATCAAAAGTCTTTTTCTTGAGGTAATATATATTGTTATAAAATTCTCGCATGAAGTTGTTAAATCGAAAAGATTATCCTCACAATGAGTCAAAGTAAAATTGAGGAGAGAAAAGGGAAAAAAAACGTAATAATGATTATTCATAATCATTACTATGATTACTATGGATTAGTATTTCAAAAAAGCCAAAAACTGGATAGGCCAAATTTAGGGCTTCCTCTGTAGCGTCGTCCGATTAGCCTAAGGGCATAAAGTGGCGTTAAAAAACCAACAACGCGGCAATATTTAGAACGCGATCTTCGATTGTGTGAATAGTGTAGATAATACGCATTTTTGGTTAGAAGCATAAATAAAATTACACTGTAGCTACAAGACAAACGCTCCAAAATTCGAATTGAATATAAATATCTATTTTACATGATAATGGTAAGACCTTCAAAAAAGAATTTGAAGAATGGGGTTTACATATTTATCAAAACACGTCAATTCATTATCTAAATAACTTGATTGAAATTTGTGTGTTGCGCTTATAGCACCAGGTTTTTACTTTCACTTACCTATATATGAAATATATAGTAAGTGGAAGTATTGCGATCGTGAAAATTTCGACTTCCGGTTTTCAACGGAAATACAGGTTTTGGGGTCCCCTGAGTCAAAATAACCAATGGTCTGTGTGTGTGTGTGACTGTGTGTCTGTGTGTCTGTGTGTGAACAGACTAGCTCAAAAACTATAAACCGTGCGAACTTGAAATTGGGTATTTAAAGTATGTATAAGCCCGCGATGTGACAGCGAAAATTTCACCAAATTTGCTCAAAGGGAGGGGGTACTTTATTTAATAACTTTTTAAGTTTTTTTCGATTTTCTCAAAAACGGCTCTAACGATTTTGATTAAACTGAGTATTTGATCTATTTATATGTCTGAAATATGACTGTAAAAATTTCATCAAAATTGATCAACCGGAGGGGGGACTTTACTTATGAAATTTTGTATCATTTTCACATGTTTTTTTTATTTACTCAAAAACGGATTTAACGATTTTGATCAAACTTGGTATTTGATGTATTTATATGCCCGAGATGTGACTGTTAAAATTTTATTAAAATTGATTAACCGGAGGGGGGACTTTACTTAATAAATTTTGTATCTTTTTCACGTATTTTTTTTTATTTACTCAAAAACGGCTTTAAAGATTTTGATCAAACTGGGTATTTGATGTATGTATATGCCCGAGATATGACTGTTAAAATTTCATCAAAATTGATTAACCGGAGGGGGGACTTTACTTAATAAATTTTGTATCATTTTCACGTGTTTTTTTTATTTACTCAAAAACGGCTTTAACGATTAACAAAAATAAGATATGAATGTAGAAAAATGTGTGAATTTGGGAAATGATATTTAGCAAAACACGTCAATTTCTAATCTAAGTAAGTTGGTAAGTGAAAGTTGTGTGTTGAGCGCACGCACCAGATTTTTTACTTTCACTTACGTATATATGAAATATATAGTAAGGAAAGTATTGCGATCGTGAAAAATTTCGACTTCCGGTTTTCAACGGAAATACACGTTTTGGGGTCCCCTGAGTCCAATTAACCAAGTACCGCAAAATGGTCTGTGTGTGTGTGTGTGTCTGTATGTGAGTGTATGTGAACAGACTAGCTCAAAAACCATAAACCGCACAGACCTGAAATTTTGTATTTAGTGTATGTATATGCCCGCGATGTGACAGCAAAAATTTCATCAAAATTGATCAAACCGAGGGGGTACTTTATTTAAAGAATTTTGTCTAATTTTTAGGTTTTTTTCGATTTTCTCAAAAACGGCTCTAACGATTTTGATTAAACTCGGTATTTAGTGTATCTATATGCCCGCGATGCGACAGTAAAAATTTCATCAAAATTGATTAATTGGAGGGGGCACTTTACTTAATAAATGTTTCCCCATTTTCACGTGGTTTTTTTTATTTACTCAAAAACGGATTTAACGATTTTAATCAAACTTGGTATTTGATGTATGTATATGACCGTGGTGCGACAGCTGATATTTCATCGAAATTGGTTAAACGGAGGGGGCACTTTACTTGATAACTGTTGTCTCATTATCACGTGTTTTTTTTTTGTTTACTCAAAAACGGCTTAAAATACACCTATCGATTCACCTTCACGATGTATTTGCAAAAAGCAACTCGTAGTAAAAAACAAGCAAGCAGTAAAAAAAACTAGACTGTTGATGAAATTAGTCCCTTCATATATAAATTAGCACTAATTAATCGAAAAGTGCTGAGAATTATCATATTTCGCTACATAGATACACTATAAGTTATGGAGATCTACTAATATAAGTGTATACTTAAATGTGTGAATTTGAGGAATGGCGTTTACATATTATCGAAACACGTCGATTTCTAATCCAAGTAAGTTCGTAAGTGAAAGTTGTGTGTTGCGCGCATCACACCAGATTTTTACTTTCACTTACTTATATATGAAATATATAATAAGTGGAAGTATTGCGATCGTGAAAAATTTCGACTTCCGGTTTTCAACGGAAATACACGTTTTGGGGTCCCCTGAGTCCAATTAACCAAGTCCCGCGAAATGGTCTGTGTGTGGTGTGTGTCTCTGTGTGTGTGTGTGTGTGTGTGTGTGTGTGTGTGTGTGTGTGTGTGTGTGTGTGTGTGTGTGTGTGTGTGTGTGTGTGTGTGTGTGTGAACAGACTAGCTCAAAAACTATAAGCCGTGCGAATCTGAAATTAGACATTTAGTGTATGTATATGCCCGCGATTTGACAGCAAAAATTTCATCAAAATTGGTCAAACGGAGGGGGTACTTTATTTAATAACTTTTTACGTTGTTATCGATTTTCTCGAAAACGGCTCTAACGATGTTGATTAAACTTAGTATTTGATGCATTAATATGCCCGAGATATGACTGTAAGAATTTTTATCAAAATTGATCAACCGGAGGGGGGACTTTACTTAAGAAATTGCGTCCCACTTTTACGTGTTTTTTTTCATTTACCCAACAACGGCTTTAACGATTTTGATCAAACTTGGTATTTAGCATATGTATGTGCCCGGGATGTGACAGTAAAAATTTCATCAAAATTGATCAATTGGAGAAGGCACTTTACTTAATAAATTTTGTAACATTTTCACGTGTTTTTTTTTTTTTTTTATTTACTCAAAAAAGGCTTTAACGATTTTGATCAAACTTGGTATTTAGCATATGTATATGCCCGCGATGTGACAGTAAAAATTTCATCAAAATTGATCAATTGGAGGGGGAACTTTACTGAATAAATGTTTTCACATGTGTTTTTTATTTACTTATAAACGGCAAAAATAAGAAATGAATGTGAAAAAATTTTAAACTTTGTGAAGTGGAAATTAACAAAACACGTCAATTTCTTATCTAAATAAGTTGGTAAGTGAAAGTTGTGTGTTGCGCGCACGCACCAGATTTTTACAAACTGTAATCGGCTCTTTCCTAGAAACTGACTCACACGCTCTGCGTTCTATATATAAAAAGGATAAATAAAAAAATATAAACTTTGAAAATTACATTGAGATATGTCTTTGACTTGTAACAATTGTAAGTAAATAAGAATTTACATTATGAGACAAATATATTTATCGTTGAGACTTAGCGTAGACGCGGCGAGAGCTCGCTCGCTGACTGAGATCCATTTGTTTAGCCTAGCCCGGGCTGAGGAGAATTGATGAGCCCCGCCTTGAAAAGCCTCGCCCCCCTTAAGCCCCCCCCCCCACTCACCACTTTTCGGACCATTTTATTACCCCCCCCCTTAACAGCCTTATCAGATCTCGGCCCCCGGCTTAGGCGGGTAATGTTCTCTCCGGATTGTTCGGCCTACTTTACGCGATTTATATCGTAGTGATATATATCTTCTCACTCTCAGCCAGTTAGTTTCTTTTCCTTCTGTTTTATTGTAGTATATATACCTATATATAGAATGAACATGGTTATACAAGGCAAGAGGGTAGTTATTTAATAGGCTACGGCTCAAAAAATCGACTATAGCTAATTTACCCACTTTTTTCAAAATCCTCTAAACTAAGACTTTGACAATAACTAAATACTAAATATATGGATATACTGTGCACTATGTATGGATATATCGATTGTCTGAGGTGATGACCGGGAGGGCGGGAGCAGGTAGAATTGTAGATTTTTTCATTTACAAACGATAGGAGCTAAAATGCACTTTTTTCCTTTTGCACTTTTTCTTTGCTTTTGTATTATGTGATAAGATAACCATTTCTCTGATGGGTTCCATTATACCTTGAAATAATTTTTATCAGTTTCAAGCTTAGTCGTGACTGCAAAGAATAAATATTTTATCAAAAGGTCAAAGAAACTGTATTTAAAGGAAAGCTATACCAACCCTCTTCAATGAACCATGCAACCAGGATACCCGTTTGTCGAAGTAGTTAATTTGACATAACAACATTCGGAAAGCAATCATCGAATGTGTCAGAGTTTTTGAAGAAAAAAGGACGTTGTTGTGATATTTGTCTTGAACGTTCTCAGGTAGTTGATTTATAGAGGTCGAAAATATTTTGTTACAAAAACTGGGATTTTTTTTTCTATGCCATAAACCAACTAATTTTCAAGTGAAGGGACTGGCAGGCAATCAGTTGTTCTGTTTGTATATTATACCATCAAGTTGGAAGGCATGTATCAGCAAACCATTCAATTTTTCAGTGTGATATTGTTTGCGCGAATATTTATTTTTTTTATAGAGTAGATAAGCATTTTTTTTTTTTTTTTTTTTTTTTATTTGATGTTGTTTAACGTCGCTTCGACTGCCGAGGCCATTAGCGACGACTGCTCTTCTGAGTTAGTTTAGTGTTTTTTCAATTCCGTTGTTTGCTTTGTATGGATATAAACTTGTAATATTGAAGTCGCGGCGTTCCTTCCAGTATTTTTGACACTGAAAAAGGTGTTGCACTGTAAGAAGGGTATTATCGCAAATTTGAGAAGTAGGCCAGTGAAGTCCAATAAGCAGGTAGATATGAGTAAGCTTCGTGTGACCAATTCTCAGCCTGGTTATTATGGCTGCTTCCTTTGGAATTAGGTTCTTTGGAGGCAGCCAAGCATGGTTATCTTCTTTGATCAGGCGAAGGTGATTACGTGTATTTTGCAAATCTTCGTTCCATTTTTCCTTTACTTTGGTTTTCACCTGTTTTGCCCACTGTGAAGGAAATATTAATTTTAGATCAGGAGGGTCTGAGCTCTTGGCTGCTTCTTTTTTTTGCTTTTAACAAAAAAGTATTTTTGGTTAGAAACATAAATAAAATTACACAGTGGAATCAGATAGCCACTGACTAGAATGAGACAGAGGCTATCACTTTATCCTTCAAAAATAAATGTTTAATAAATTTTAAATTTTTTCTATATTACTATTGATAGTTTAACATCAGGATATTCACTCATAAAAATGAATGTCCAGTAAGTTCCATTAACTCGATCCAGGTAATCGAATTTTTACTGCATATATATGAATAGATAGATCCTGTATAGATAGGAATATAGTCGAAAAGGCTGAGGACCATATAAGAAACAATCCTATTGGGAAAGGAATATAAGTCAGTGGTGATATATCTTTTATAGGCAACGAATTTTTCTCCTTGGAAGATATCCAATGTGCTCGCTGGTTAGATCTATGATCCATTATTTTCCTTAAATCGATACTCATATTTCTGCCATAGGATCATATATTCTACCCTTCCTTTCTTTCCAAACTCCCCCCCCCCAACCAACAGCTTTCTTTATTTTGTTTGCTTTTGTATGATTGGCCTCCGACAACACTAACACAAACATTCCATTCTATCAATCAGGGTTTAAATTACTGATTATTTAAAAAAAAATGAAAAATCATATCTAATTATCTGAAAAATTTTATCTGGAAATTTTGGAAATAGGTGCAGTAAAACCCCCTTTATCCCGGGTAAAGATGGGTACGGGGGTCCACGGATAATCGAAAACCTCGGATAATCGAATTACAACATTTTATTGACTTAATGTGATAGAAACGAAGGTTACTTAAACAAAAAATCTGGTGCGTGCGCGCAACACACAACTTTCACCTACCAACTTATTTAAAATTATAAATTAACTTGTTTTGTTAATTGCCATTTCACAAAGCCACAAATTTTTCCACATTCATTTCTTATTTTTGCCGTTTATGAGTAAATAAAAACCACGTGAAAATGATACAAAATTTATTAAGTAAAGTACCCCCTCAATTTGATCAATGTTGATGAATTTTTTACTCTCACATCGCGGGCACATTCATACACCAAATACCAAGTTTGATCAAAATCCTTAAAGCCGTTTTTAAGTAAATAAAAAAAACACGTGAAAATGGGACAACATTTTACATGTAAAGTGCCCCCTCAAATTAATCAATTTTGATGAATTTTTTACTGTCACATCGCGGGCATATACATACATAAAATACCGAGTTTGGTCAAAATCGTTAAAGCCGTTTTTGAGTAAACAAAAAAATCACGTGATAATGAGACAACAGTTATCAAGTAAAGTGCCCCCTCCGTTTAACCAATTTTGATGAAATTTCGGCTATCGCATCGCGGGCATATACATACATAAAATACTGAGTTTGGTCAAAATCGTTAAAGCCGTTTTTGAGTAAACAAAAAAATCACGTGATAATGAGACAACAGTTATCAAGTAAAGTGCCCCCTCCGTTTAACCAATTTTGATGAAATTTCGGCTATCGCATCACGGTTATATACATATACTAAATACCATGTTTGATCAAAATCATTATAGCCGTTTTTGAGTAAATAAAAAAAACACGTGAAAATGATACAAAATTTATTAAGTAAAGTACCCCCTCAATTTGATCAATGTTGATGAATTTTTTACTCTCACATCGCGGGCACATTCATACACCAAATACCAAGTTTGATCAAAATCCTTAAAGCCGTTTTTAAGTAAATAAAAAAAACACGTGAAAATGGGACAACATTTTACATGTAAAGTGCCCCCTCAAATTAATCAATTTTGATGATTTTTTTACTGTCACATCGCGGGCATATACATACATAAAATACCGAGTTTGGTCAAAATCGTTAAAGCCGTTTTTGAGTAAACAAAAAAATCACGTGATAATGAGACAACAGTTATCAAGTAAAGTGCCCCCTCCGTTTAACCAATTTTGATGAAATTTCGGCTATCGCATCGCGGGCATATACATACATAAAATACCGAGTTTGGTCAAAATCGTTAAAGCCGTTTTTGAGTAAACAAAAAAATCACGTGATAATGAGACAACAGTTATCAAGTAAAGTGCCCCCTCCGTTTAACCAATTTTGATGAAATTTCGGCTATCGCATCACGGTTATATACATATACTAAATACCATGTTTGATCAAAATCATTATAGCCGTTTTTGAGTAAATAAAAAAAACACGTGAAAATGATACAAAATTTATTTAGTAAAGTCCCCCTCCGGTTGATCAATTTTGATGAATTTTTTGCAGTCGAATCTCGGTAATATTAATGCATCAAATACTTAGTTTAATCAAAATCGTAAGAGCCGTTTTCGAGAAAATCGATAAAAACGTAAAAAGTTATTAAATAAAGTACTCCCTCCGTTTGACCAATTTTAATTAAATTTTTGCTGTCACATCGCGGGCATATACATACGCTAAATATCCAATTTCAGATTCGCACGGCTTATAGTTCTTGAGCTAGTCTTTTCACACACACACACACATAGACACACAGACCATTTCGCGGGACTTGGTTATTTGGCCTCACGATCGCAATACTTCCACTTACTATATATTTCATATATAGGTAAGTGAAAGTAAAAAAGATCAGAAAATCACTTTTATGGACAAACAAAAAACGAACAAAAGTAACAAACGAACTCATTAAGCGCGTTTTTGCAAGAACCACTGATAGACATCTTCATCTACGTCTTTACGTAATTACTTTATTTGCGACATTTTCTTAGTTTTTTTTAAATGGAGACTAAATCACAACGGTTTAAGAGTTTCTTCGGAAATTTTTTAAATATTTTTTTCGTCAAATTGCTTTTATAAGGAATGTTCTTATTAATATTGTAATTTTAAATCATTAAATAAAAAAAACAAAAAAAAAACATGATTTGAAATCCGGGCCAGTTTGTTGGAACAAAGTAAGCGGTTGGAGGGAACTGTTTGGATCTAGATTGTTCGAGCTCCATCTACGCCGTTCCACTAGATTCCTCGAGATTCTACAACGTTCTAGACCCTCCTTACAACTATATATAAGGAGCGATTGACTGAACAGTAATAGTCTTGTGAGCTATAAAGTTATAATTTTTGTAACCTGCTCGAATATTTATGTTGTTATAATTCGTTTGGCATTGATATTTTCGTTAATAAATATTTGTTAACCCATAGAAGTCTTAAAATATATTTTTATAAGAAACTTTTAAAATCTATATTGCTAATTTTATAAATACGTATATATCCTCTAATTAATGCATGGCAAAGAGCTGTATTAAAAGATGACTTACCACTTACCTTACGATCAGAGCAATAAGCTGTTATTAATGCTGAGCACAGACCTTACAGTTTTACAAAACTGTACAATTACAATATGCAAATCACTCATTTCGCGATTATTGTGCGAAATGAGTGATTGCGAGTTATAAGTGAAAAACCGGGTTTTTTTTTTGCGATAAAATGGTCGTAGAAGTTTCTAAATGGTGTCAATCTTTTCACGTTTTCAAGGAGAACATTTTCGATCATATACGTTTTCGCGATTAACCCCCTTGGTTGGTGATTTATAAGCAAAAAAATGCAATTCCCAACGAAAATTTCAAAATGTTAGCAAGGTTTTTTTTTAAGGTGTCATTTTTTTCAATTTGTCCAGACGAACATTTTTGGTTATATACACTTCTCCGATTGTCATCGTATTTTGCGAGTTACAAGCAAAAACATGCGATTTCAGTCACTATAATCAGCGCACTCGCTTTCCGCGAAACCTATTTGTATATTCCGTCTTCTAACCTCACCTCTTCCCCGATAAAAGAAACTTCTAAATAAAAGAAGTTAGTAGAAGTAGAAGAAAAATAGAAGAAAATTCTAAATACACGGTGTGTACTTTAATGAAATGGGATTTAAGTGGGTTAGAGTGTGAATGTTTCACAAGGGACAGCTAGTCTTAATTGGATAGTAACAAAGTTTAATGATAAATAACAAAAATAACTATAAAAACTTAATGATTTGACAATTACTTTAATTCTATTTAATCAAACAACTTCTTATTCTAGCACCTTCTAAAATTAAAAAAAAATATCAATGAGCTAATTATAATATGGTATTGTTAAAATATCCTCCAACATTTCTTATCATTAATTTTATTAATGATAAAATATTTTATAAGAAATATTCCTTACTAAAAGTAAGGAAAAAGGCTTTTCGACTAACATATTTACTGGGATATCAGAATTATTACATGTTTTGTTGGAAAAAATAATGGGTCTGTTTGCTAAGACCACATCCAGTTACTTTCACGACGCGGCATCCAGTTACTTTTAGTAAACAGTTACTTTCAACAATCTGCAGTGGTTATAAACAGCGATAACCTTAATTTGTGATTTCAGTGATAGTAAAAATGGGTCTTTTGAAATTAGCTCAAGAAATTTCTGACCAAAAACAAGGCATTTCAGTTTTGCAAGAAAATGAAATATTACATAGTACAAGGGTGTGTTAGATTATAAATAAATATTCATGGCTGAAATACATTCTTGTTATTCTCATCTAGGTCATTATTTGCAAATACAGGTTATAAATATTGTTATCAAAATAAGGGTAAAGGTACTGAAGAGCGGCTGATGGGCGTGGCCTGTTTTGAGAGGTTATGTGACCGTCATGTTATCCAACTCCCATCGCCTTTATTTCAGTTAAAAAGTGCCTTGATTGGCTCTAATAGATTCTAGATTTCGACTCCCGCTCGCTGTGCTCGCTCTTCAGAGATAAATAAACCCCCAAAAGGGTCCTTTTAAGTGGAGAAGCCGCACTTCAGTACTAGTGCCAAAATAAGTGTTTAAAAGAAGTAACTGTTTACTAAAAGTAACTGGATGTCGCGTCTTGAAAGTAACTGGATGTGGTCTTCGCAAACAGACCCAAAATAATTATTGATTTCAAACCCAGCTATCGAATATTATTTTTACATTCATCATTCCCTAGTCTTTGATAATATATCCCATAAGGAAAACAAAAAATCCGCGTTAAAAAATTCAATCCCTTTATCTGTCCCAATATAACAATAGAAATAGACAAACTATCAATGACTTTTCAAGATTCACGAAGCTTTGTATTAGTGGTAAGAATGGATATCTACTCAGACCGAATAAATTAATGGGGGTCAGCAAACGAATAAAAGTATAATAAAAATAATATGTCTAATTTCAATGCAAATAAAATCGACTGTTATACAGCTATCGCAAGGCAATTATACAGCTTTCGAAAAGTTTTGACATGATAAAAAGTTGTATAGACGGATTCCAGAACACAGAAAACATCCCATAACAACAGTGTAATCTCTCCCCAACTAACTTCAAATGCGATCGTTTCAAACACAATTTATTGTAGGAACTTTCATCAATTCAGATTCAGCAATGTCTCTGTTTGTTTTACCAGCGATGGTAGGAAAATGGAGAGAAAAATTCTTTATTTTTTTATTCATTATGCTCTTTTATTCTATGATCAATTATATTTGATCATAGTATAAAAAAAGGCATGATCAATATACATTATAATGCAAAGTGTTTTGGGAAGACTGTTCTGAACACAATTGAAACTATTATATTAGGGAAGGTGTATTTTGAAATAAATCGATACTTCAATAATTCGATCTGCAATGAATCAGCGAATATTAGGACATTTGATTACAGAGAAGGTGCTTCCTCCTTAGACATATCCCCTCACTATTCCAATTATTTCTTCAGTATATCGAATCAGAAGAAATTTATTTTATCGATTCCTTGGAAGTTTTATTACTTTATTATGTATTCCTAACGGTTTTTTCAAAGGTTCATTTATCGGGGTAAATGACATTATGTTATTGAATATTTCTTATAGAAGATAGAAATTAGTTTTAATGGAGTAAAGTGGGTTTTTAAAGCAAGAAGTGAGATGATATTTTTAAATTACAACACATTTTATTCAAAAGGTAAACCATTATACTCACTGTTTAATAAAAAAGAAAACCAGAACATTTTTTAGCATTATGCCCCATTTTGTGTGGAAGTAGAAGTTTTTGTTTAAAAAAAAATTATTTGAATATGGAGGAGGTCTTAAAATACCTTAAAGGTAAAAAATTGGCAACTCTTGAATAATTATTGGAGAATAGCCTGGCCCTATAGATGTGGACTTTTAGAAGAATTCAATTAAAAAAAATAATAAAAACTTATTTAAGACCACATCAATGTTACACGTTCACGCCGGTGTGAACCAACGGTGGCTCACACTTGACTGCCTCATCGGGTGGCGTGTACCACCGGTGGCTCACGCTAGAATGCCGCATCTACCAAATAATTAGATCTTTAACTCTTTGACTGCCGAAAAAGAATACCTGAGAGTCACACTCTCGTTTCGACACAATTTTAATGTTTGATTCTCTGACAAGATAACGGTTACTCGATTTCAGGTGATATGGCAGCCAAAGTGTTAAGGAAGTAGAAATAATTTCTATATAGCTGAAAATTGAAATAATAAAAATTTAACGTAAATTCATTTATTTTTAAATTTATTTGCATTTATTTATATTTATATTCATAACAATTATAATTAATATTGTATTACAAACATAACTAGTAGGATAGCAGTTTTTATTGTTTATTTTATTATTGTTGGATTGCCAATACTGCATAATGTACTGGAATAGCTCCCGCCCGATAGAGCGAAAAGCATTTAACAGTCCCGACGTCAACGTTTTCAAGAGTACCTGACATCGCACAGGCCCCCATTTTACGGACCATCGGAAAGATGGCAATCACCATATTTTTAAAAAATCCTATTGTAACTACCTCCAGGCTACGAACCCGCGACCTGAGTAACATTTGGCTATGCTAACGGCTAAACCATAGTCGACCCCCATACAAACCTCTGTGTAACACACCTCTGTACCTCTATACAAACCTACATAAACCTTGCATAACAGGTCCTACTGAAAACATAACACTAGGTTAAAGCGTAGGTATAAAGTAAAATAAACTTTCTTGTTTGCATTGTTTCATAACTGACCGCACTTCAAACAAACTCCTCTGCTGTTTTAAACCATGATTCGGCCAATATAGATCCCACAATTTAAACTTTTATTAATTAATTCTTCATTTAGTGAAGTCTGTTCACTGATTACACAAAAAAAAAATCTAAAAAGTTGGTCGGAAAGCCTGGTCAATAAAACACAATACAAATCAATTCGCCAGCTTTATTAAACATTCAAGTCTAAAGTTGGATTGAAATTAATTGAAAAATATTTTGATTAACTTTCTAGAGTGCGAGACTTTTATTTTTATTTTGTTTTTTTTACTAAATAAGATAAAACTCCGAATATTAAAATCTAATATAAAATAATTCTATTATTCATAACGTATATTTTTATTTTTTTGCTTTTATTGACCTCTTAAGGACCCTGTACAAAACACCTCACTTCATTTCATTTTTACATTCACTTACCTATACATGAAATATATAGTAAGGTAATGTGAAAGAAAAAAGGTTTCAAAGGAAATACACGTTTTGGGGTCCCCTAAGTCCAAATAACCAAGTTCCGCGAAATGGTCTGTGTGTATGTCCGTGTTTGTGCGTGTGTGAACAGAGTAGCTCAAAAACTGTAAACCGTACGAATCTGAAATTATGTATTTGGTCTATGTATATACCCGCGATGCGACAGCGAAAATTCCATCTAAATTGGTCAAATGGAGGAGGTACTTTATTAAATAACTTTTCAGGGTTTTTTTCGATTTCCTCAAAAACGGCTCTAACAGTTTTGATGAAACTGGGTATTTGATGATATATGCCCGCGATATGACAGTAAAATTTTTCTCAAAATTGATCAAACGGAGGGGGCGCTTTGTTTCATAACTTTTTCTCATTTTTATGTTGTTTTTTTCGATATTCTCAAAAATAGCTTTAACGATTTTGATCAAACTCGTCATGTTTAAAGAGAATCAAGTATTCTTTAATATCAAGTACGCTTAATCATTATTAAAATGTTCTGAGGGGGCTTAAATGGGGAAGGTGCCTTTTTTGTTTTTGTTTATATGAAGAAATTAACTATCTCTCGGGATGCCCGATAATAAGAAATGGCTGAACATGAAAAACGAAAAAATCAAGTAAACATATACAGGAGAAAAAAAGAAATATATACGTTCAACTCATAAAACACGCTCAGCCCACGCATGCGCAGTACACCTTTAATGACAGACCATTGTTTATGATTAAAGATGTTCTATTCATTTAATGAAAATTATTTGTTTCTTGTATCTACATGAATTGTTCAACAAATACATAGAGAATTATAAAATCAGACAACTTGGAGTATTATGCTTGCATTGCCGAATTATCATAAGTAAAAACTTATATCTAATAATTAAAATATTTATTGTACTTTAGAGAGCAAATACAAACAAAAATAAGTAAATGAATTTCAAAAAATGTGTGACTGAGAAATGGCATTTAACGAAACACATAAATTTCTAATCAAAGTAAGTTGGTAAGTGAAAGTTTGTTGCGCGCATCGCACCAGATTTTTATTACAGAGAGAACGTGTAGAGAAAAAAATCAAACGCTTTAACTTGGTTAATAATGGTCCGATTATTTTTTGTAGGGAATCAAGAATTAATGAAACTATGCTATATACCTAATTGGCATAAAATTACTAGTTTATGAGTTATCCACTATGATACAGACATGAATTTACCATCTAGTTATGATATTAGAGAAAGGAACTGACTTATATCCTACAACAACTGAAGAGAGGTTTCCCCGGTCCTACGATCTGACTGACTCAGCCAATCAGCTTCTGGTCTTTCTGGTCCACATGGCCGCCACTGTATGGATCAACTGGGCTACTCAAGTTCCGTGAATCACAACTGTACCGTATTGCGTAGAATGTTTTACGGTTGTACCAGTAATCTATAAAATCTGGTGCGTGGGCGCAACACACAACTTTCACTTACCAACTTACTCAGATTAGAAATTGATGTGTTTTATTAATTGCCACTTCTCAAAGTCACACATTTTACAAGATTCCCTTTTATTTTTTTTTTTTTTTTTTTGCTCTATAAAAACACTATTTTTTTTTATTATTAGGTATTGAATAAAAGTTTTTAGTTATGATAATTCGGCAATGCAAACATAATACTCCAAGACGTCTGATTTTATAATTCTCTATGTAGTTGTTCATAGCTTCATTTAGTTACCATAAAACAAATAATTTCCATTAAATGAACAGAAAGGCTATAATTATGAACAATGGTCTGTCATTAAAGGCGGACTCCGCATGTGTGGGCTCAATGTGTTTTATTAGTTGACGGAATATTTTTCTTTTTTTTTCTCTTCCATTTGTTTACTTGATTTTTTCATATTTCATGTTTAGCCATTTCTTCTCTTTAGGCGTAACGAGTTAATTTCGCCATATAAAAAACAAAACAAAGGTTCTTTATATGAAAACAAAAAAGGCCCTATCCCCATTTAAGCCCCCACAGGACATTTTAATAATGATAAAGGTTACCCTGATATTAAAGAACATCTTATTTTCATTAAACACGACGAATTTGATCAAAATCGTTAGAGCCGTTTTTGAGAAAATCGAAAAAATACGTAAGAAGTTATTAAATAAAGTACCCCTTCCGTTTGACCAATTTCGATGAAATTTTCGATGTCACATCGCGGGCATATACATACATTAAATACCCAATTTCAGGTTCGCACGGTTTATAGTTTTTGAGCTAGTCTGTTCACACAAACACACACGCACAGAAATTTTAGCGGACTTGGTTATATGGAATAAGGGGACCCCAAAACCTTTATCGCAATACTTTCCCTTACTTAGGTTAGTGAAAGTAATAAAGAAATCTATTCGAGATTCGAAATCTATGAAGGAATCAAAGGGGAGGAGGGGGACTACAACCAAAGGCACTTCCTAAATTTTGCTAATCCAGGTATAATTAGGATTAGGATCTTTAACGAGTAACTGACATTGCACATACTCAGGACCTCCATTTTACGTCTTATCCGAGGGACATATAGGTAAGGATTTTATACTCCCTTTAAGAAATCCTAGGTAAAAAAATTCTTCTTTTTTTAAAGGGATAAAAAATCCTTGGGGCACGATTTTGAAGCGAAACTATGTCCTAGCAGGACGAAGAGCAGCAACTTTTTGGTGTGTGGATGGAGGTTAAAGTCGATAATTTGAGCATAGTAGTACACAAACAGTATTCACTGGGCTTCCCAGCTTTATTCATAATTCATTTTTTTTTTTAAATTAGTACCAATCCATATACCTTTAATGAAAACTCAATGAGGATCTAGAAGGACATATCAAGGACAACAGCCAACGATTAAGTAAGGATAGAGGGAGCACCGTTGAAGGAAGTGAGGAGCGGAAGATGTGTGGGTTTAAAGAAACATGAAAAAAGAGGAGAAGAAAATTAGAAAAAAGAAAGAAAACTGAGAGGAAATTGCGGCAAGGTAAAAAACGGGCAACAAAAAAATATTTCTTTTCATTAAACTCAAACCTAACTTAAAATAAGTTTTTATCTTGTTAATTTAGCTCTGATGAAAAACTGAAGTATTAGCTCAAAACGTCGAACAGTGGGCAAACCGGCTAGTTTAGAAAAGGTTAATCCCCAACACCCTTAAAAATGAGAAACTAATTTTGATAATTAATGTTTGGACACTTGCCCGATGAGTCATGAATATGTCCCTTTTTGATATCCTAACAGGAAGTAAACGTTGTCATCGAATCTATCAAAATAGTCGAGTCTGTGCCTCCCAACCAAAACTTGGATTATCATATTCAGCATCATGGTGGTTTAATTTTGCATGTATATATTGTAACGAGAAACATATCATGTTGCACGTTGGCAAGAAAATGGTTACAATTCCAAATAGATCAATTTTGAGCTAAGCATATCGTTGGAATCTGTATGACAAAACCTACAATGGCAGAGTACAATCACAATAGTATTAATAGTTCTGTTGGCGTAAGGTGCAATTTACAACATTCTTTTATGGAGGGCATGATCTTTTTATACGTGCTATCCATGTGACGGCATAGCCAAGGATTTTTTACTACCTTTAGTATTTTAATTTGCTATGCTAACCACTAATCCATAGGTGAACCGTATAAAACTTTTAAAAAGTCTTACAAAATTAGGAGAATAATTATACTATTAGTAGTGTTATGCGAACGTTCTTACTTTTACTATATTTTTAATGTTTTTTGTTTGACGTCGCTTTATGCCACTAAGGCTAATCGGACGATGCTACAGTGGGAGTCCTAAATTTTGTCTATCCAGGTATTATTAGGATAGGGATCTTTAAAGAGTACCTGACATCATACCGGCTCGGGACCTCCATTTTACGTCCTATCCGAGGGATGGCATAGACAAGGATTTTTTAATGGGATTATGTAAACCACCTCGCGACCTTTGAATGAATGAAGGAAAATATAACGTTATTCTGGGACTTTTAGTCCCCTAAGAATAACAAAAAGGAAACTTGTGGTAGTACATTTGTCTGACTAAAATTACATCAGTCGGATGAAATTATACATTATATGTAGGATAATAAAAATAGAAATGATTGTTTACTCGTAGTTCTAAATAATGACCATTTTTACATTTGTACGGAGGATTGATTATCAATCCAAGGTGGATGCGCTGCGAATGGAGTTAGGTAAGGAATTCCAAAGATGGGTTGCACGTACTGTAAAGGATCGCTCAAAGGAGGCTGTTCTACGGGTAGGTGGGATGGGATCTCGTGTTTAATAGGTCGATGGATGAACGAGGTGTAAGGAGGTCGAGAATATAGGTGGGTTTTTTTGTTCTAAAGAGTTGGAATAGAAATGAACCAAAGAGATATTGTCGTCTGGATTCAGGAAAAAGAAAACCTTGCTCTGTATACAATTGGGAGACGTGGGAGTGTCTGGGTAGATAGAGAATAAATCTGATAAGGCTGTTCATTAATCTTTGTAATCTCATCTCTAGTTCTCTAGACAACCATAAGCCAAGCATCCATAATTGAAGTGAGGAAACTATTGTAGGATGAGAGAGGAAACTAGGAGATGACGGGTGCTTCTGGGGAATCTAAGGAGCTGTTTTGAACTGCAATAGATTTAGGATACTTGGTGGTTCCAGGTGAGATGATTATCAAAGGAGAGACCAAGGTTTTTTTATGGAGTCTTGGAACTGAATAGAAGCGCTGTTGATATATAATAGTGGAGAGTAAGGAAGGGAATTCAGGGAGGGTTTTGAGCCGATTAGGATTGCTTTTGTTTTCTCTGGATTTAGACGCAGTTTGTTTTCTGTCGCCCAGCGGTTAATACTGTCGATGTCCTCTTGAAGCTTTAAAGCCGCTTCTATTATATTCGAAGGGGGACATGATATGTATATTTGAAGGCAGAGTTGGGCAAAAAGAAGTTGAACTACAAATTACAAAACTACTGACACAATAGTTGGGAAGTTGTTGAAACTACAACTACTTTTATAATTTGTTGTTAATGGACCACAACTACAACTACTGCAGTTTCAAAAAAGTAGTTGCATTTTTACAACTACAACTAGTAGTTGCAACTGTAATTATGGGCCTGAAACTACAACTACTTTTATTGATAACGAGTAATTATCGATATCTAGTATTATCGATAAGGAGTATATCAAATGCAATTCAGCTAATATATAAAACATGGGATTGATCGAGAACCTAAGGTTAAAAAAAATAATTGACTCCCGGAAATCATGGAAAAATTTTGTATTACCTATATGTATTGTACTATTTTGAAAACAGATTATCAACCATAATTGAGCCCATTTATCTATGGAATATTTATCTAAACACAAAATAAAAATAGCAAAAACATGTGATTTAATTAGACGTTGCTTAGCAAATGTAGTTGCCGCTCTAAACTACATTTACAACTACTTGTTGTATTTGCCATTCCCAACTACTTTTTCCCAACTACTGTAGTTGTAGTTTTAAATTACAACTACTTAACTGGTAGTTGGAAAATAGTAGTTGCTCGCTTCCAACTACAAACTACATGTAGTTGTCTGTGTAGTTAATTACACATGTAGTTAACTACTGCCCAACTCTGTTTGAAGGTCATCGGCATATAGATGAAAATAGGAGTGACGCAATACGTTTAACAGGTCATTTATATAGACGGAAAAGAGGGTTGGAGAAAGGGAAGAGCCCTGAGGTAAACCTCTGGAGAGAGGTAATGGCGATGAAAGTGGTTTATTAGGAATAATAAGTGTAGGGAAGAGCGGAGTTGATTGGCATAGGGGGAAGGTTGGCCATTGGCTTATAGGTTCCATCACACCTGCTGTAAAGGCGCCAACATCATACCATTTGACCCGCTCGACTTCGGAAGTCTTGTCCTCAGTTTTCAATCCGATGCTGACAGTGTAGATAAGAGTGTGCTTCATTGATTGATTTTACAACATGTAAGTAAAATTTTATATTTTCAGTAAAGATGGTTAAAGGCATGGAAAAACATTTGACTCCGATTCTTTTCACATAGCCCCAAACTCCTTTGAAAAATCTAACCTTTCGAATAACCAGTTTCTTGTTTGATTGTTCTCCCCTGTCCTGGCAGCCATCTTTCATCTGGTCTTTCCTGTGGGGTTAGTTGGCTCTCTTCGGCTTTTTTTTTGGCGCAGTAGCAATTCACAAAAGCAAGATAAACATAATCCAAGGTGAAACTACCAATTGTCTTTAGTTCCAGCGAGGAAGATGAGAGCAATTTTTCTTAAGCAAAAAGTGACGGCAGTCTAAACTTCTATCTTCTTCTATTGTCATTCTATTTTCCCTTAAAAGCTGTTAAAAACCGATTCAAAATTATTATACCATTATAGTGCAGCTTTTAATAAAAATAATATGTGTCAGGCAGTACTTGAATGAGATGGCTAAACAACCCCACCTTCTAGGCCAACCTGCCCAACGCAGGGGGTTAATTGGCATACTCTGGATTGACAAATTCTTCAATTTTCTATGATCTTAGTATTAAACACAATGTTGTGAAAAAAATACTTGAAGTACTCTAATACTTGGAGTTTACAGTGGTATCAGCCCTATTGGGATTATATTAACAGGAACGACTCAACAATCAAAAAAGTGAAAACTGTTGCCAACCAACCCTGCTCTCCCCTACTGTAAGTTTCTATGCTAACCACTACACCACTGGTGACCCCCACCCCCCCCCCCGATTTTTTATTGTTTTCTTTGTTTTAAAAAACATTGGACAAATAAAAACTAGTTCAAAGACTGAGCAGGCAATATATTTTATACTGTTGTGTTTTCCACTCTTTGTGAGAGGACTAGTACAGCTTCATTATGCCCTGATAAGAAGTATTCTGCTTCAGTGACCGACTTGATTACCCCCTCTAGGACTACAAAAAAAAAAAAAAAAAAAAAACGAGAGAGCGGAGTATCGACTTATTAACCCTTCACAGGGAGACAGGAGCACAGTATGTTTTAATAATGGCGAGACTGGAAAGAGGAGCTATAAAACCTTATTGTGTGGAGCAGGCGAGGCTAATACTGATCCATTGCAGCTCCCTCCCGTAGTCACAATTAGAACTAATATGAAGGATTGGGGTCACCACCCCCCTTCAAAAACACCCCAACTCTCTCTCTATGCTAGCTTCCATAAAAAAACATCAACCCCCGACCTCCATTTTCTACCATCATTAGAAACAAGATGGCTTGGAATGAATCAAGTTTAAAAAAAAAAATCATAAAATATTTGTCTAATTGTCTCAATATTTATTTTATATTATAAATGAGGCGTTTGGTTTCAAAATCGGTTACATCCATTTTTCCCAAAAATATTTTTTTTTTCAAGTCTTTAATGTTAGAAATAATGTGTTAGGCGCTTTTTTTAAAAAAGACATCCAAATCCTTCGAAAATCAATACTTAAAGATTACATTTCTTATCAAAAGCGGTTCCATCCAAGCTTCACTTTTCAGAAAACCTTTTTCGAAATCCCAAACGTTATCCATGTTTCCAAACAGTTGGATGATGTTGATACTCTATTATGAAAAACATTATGGAGAAGACTGGAGATAATAGGTACCATAGAATTCTACAAAGTTGTAATAGACAGTACAATGTCACCTATCCAAGTAAATATGCATGATATCAATATGGATGTGGATCAACATCAAGATTTAAATAAAAATTTGTATATTTAAAAAATAAAAACTATGTATATATTGTTCATATTTAATAAAGAGATTTGTTTTTAAAAAATGTCTATTCATAATTTAACCAAAAATTGATATTTTCTTATCAAAATCAGGTACATCCAACATATTAAATGGGATTTAAAAAAAAAAATCTGATAAAAAGTTGTCAACAATTTTTGTTTGAAGGTAATTGTTAGCA
Source organism: Aelia acuminata (assembly GCA_911387785.2). NCBI lineage: Eukaryota > Metazoa > Arthropoda > Insecta > Hemiptera > Pentatomidae > Aelia > Aelia acuminata. The sequence continues at coordinate 136,686,741 of OU426982.1, forward strand.
AAACGACGAAAAAGAACAATAAAAAAATTGATTAATTTTTTTAATTGATCTTTTTTTGATCAGTCCTGGAAAATTGTTGAAAATGGATGTAACCGGTTTTGAAACTAAACGCTTCAAATATATTAATTATTTATTTTTTATGAAAAAAGAAAATATCATTTTGGATATAAGTACGAATTCAGTAATATTGTATTTTCACCCCAGTTTCGCACTCACCACGTTGTGAACTTAACCCTATAACCCTAAATCACCAGGGGTATCAGACTTCTTATTTTTACCAACGGGGGGGGGGGGGGGGGTTCTAAGAATCCATAACTTTATTTTAACGTTAATGAACTCTAAATATTTTTTTTAAATTCATTTTATGAGATTACAACATTTATAAAATTACATATTACTTATTACAATAACATATCCATATAACTGTGGATGTAAAAAAAAAAATGTAGATGGAATTGAAAGAGATTTTTCTAGATAATTAGAAATGTCATTTCCGTCTTTCTTAAAATTCATCCTTCATGATATATGAGATATTTAACTAATTTAAACTTTTGGAAGTTGTGTTTTCTGGTACATTAAAGAAAAAAAAAAAGCAAAAGGGTAACCTGTGGTGTAAAGGTTAGCATAGCAATTTACTTTAGGAGGCCCTAGGGTTTATTGAGAGGAGTAAAAAAATCCTTGGCTATGCCGTCCCTCGGACTGAACGTAAAATAGAGGTCCAGAGCCTGTGCGATGTCAAGTATTCGTTAAATGGGTGCAGAGGAAGAGACTTCACATTATCCTTTAAAAACAATGTTTTCGATAGTACTATCGATAGTTAAAAAACTATCGATACTATCGATTTTCGATTGAATAATTTAGGTACAAAATAGTTTGAATTTTGCACCCCCCCCCTCCCTCCTTGATAATCCTTGGGTAAAGAAGAGTACGGTATTTTTTGTTACAAAAAATGAAATATTTCGTCTCTTCATTGGCGTAAATGTATCAATCAAGGGTTGAGATTTTTTTTTTTTTTTTTTTTTAATCCAAACAAATGAAATTCCTCCAGAAACCTTATAATATTAAATATTATAATAAAGCATCCTTAACTCAACCGTAAAAGGATATTATTAAGTTAAATCATAATAAAAATAAATAAATAAAAATAAGATAAAAAATCTTTATTTTCTGGAATCCGCTCCTATTCATTTCAGTTATTTATACATAAATCGTGAAATTAAATAAACTGATATTTACTCGGAAGGGTGGGCTAAAAAAGTGAAATTAAAATTTTTTTAATCTCGTTTCGAAGGGGCATGCTGCGAATTCGTATAATTTGTTCTAGATTTTTTTTTTATATTTCTTTTTATTTTTTGTTGAATATTAATCCGTTCTCTCCCCACCCCTCCTCGGAGGCAATAACTGTTGGGAACGGATACAGATCGCGCAGTGACCTCTGCTCGCTGTGTTTTGGAATCCAGGAGTCAACCGAGAGTTGCTAATTAAATTATATTTGAGCAAAACTTTATCAAGTTTATGTAGAGGCGCTAACTTGGCACTCACAGCAGTGGGACAAACTTCCCACAAAGTAACAAACGACATTTGCGGTGAAATAACTTTTCACTATCATACGGCTCACCTTTACCAAATTTTCACCTGCACCCAAAAACCAATGGACAAATGGATGACCTCTACAAAATGAACCCTTCTTCAAGAATAATTAAAATGAGTAATAGAAAAAAGGCCGAAATATGAACAATATTTCGGTCAAATATTACTAGACCGAATAAGTAAAAATAATCAAGGAAGGTTCCAAAAATTATAAGCAGGTAGGGTCTCAAAACATTTTTATATATTGACCTTTATAAAGTCATATTGCATTATTGCTGACGTTTCGCTCGTCTGCGGGCATTTTCAAAGCTAACAAGACGAAAAAAGGGGAAAATCACAGTCTTGTGGTTAATTTTTTATTTTCACTTACCTATATATGAAATACTAGCAGACCCGGCCACGCGTTGCTGTGGCTCAGTAGTTATATCCTAATATTTTTAAACAAATACAGTGATACCAATATTCATTGATAAAGATGAAAACCTTTCATCTAATCAAAATCCAACGTGATTGAGAATAGAGCATTACACCATTTAAAAGTATTTGGTAAAGAATATAGGAAAGTTAAAGTTTTTATTTTTTACATCTCATATTTCAATGTAGTAGTTAAAAAGTAGGAAAAGTTTGATAAGTGTTCGATAGGAGGGTGGTGTGATGAAGCTTTTAATTTAGCAATATATTTGAATGATAAGAAATCTCTTCTTAAAGAGGTTTTTACATAATACAATTAAGAATTTTTATTTATTCAAGTACTAATTGTGTTTACAACTCACAGAGCTGCCAACACTCTCGCCCTTTTTTGATGGATCGGTATAAACTAACTCGAAATGGCTGTATTTTTCCACTAATTTTAAAAAGGATGGCTGAAGTAAGTTTTGGTAACCTCAGCCATTGATCTATTGATTATTGGCCTAACACTACTTCAACTTGGCATTGTTAGTTTAACAACGGGTTTAATTTTGCTCAGGGTCATGCCAATCTTTTTTAACGCGTCATATATGTCCTTTTGATATGCGTTTTTCTCAATTTCTTTGAGACTTCGATTTCCCGACCCTTCGGCAAATAAGTGTTCGGTAGGAGGGTGGTGTGTTGAAGCTTTTAATTTAGCAATACATTTGAGTGATAAGAAATCTCTTCTTAAAGAGGTTTTTACATAATACAATTAAGAATTTTTATTTATCCAAGTACAAATTTGTTCAAAATGTTTGGGGTTAACCTGTTTTGTTTTTTTAACACAATCCAAAGATTTGATGGTTTCCACACACGTGAGCAGGTGATGCCCATTTCCGACGTCAGTTATGCCATTGCCCATGGGAAAAACACGGATTTTCAAAGTCCAAGTGGACATTGTTTGCCCTTGGGATTTGTTTATGGTCATGGCAAAAGCCAAACGAATAGGATATTGAAGCCTTTTAAATTTTATTGAAAATTCTGCCGGTTCCAGGGGAATAGGTGGCAACAGGGCGATATCTCCTGTAAACCTCCCAGGCAACATTTTTGCTTCAATAACATTTCCTGTGATCCTTTTAATGACCAAAGGTGTACCGTTGCACAATTGAGGTGGATTTAAGTTACGAAGAGGAATGATCGGTGCGCCAATCTTCAACTGGAGATTGTTAGGTGTATATCCAGGGAATTAAAAAATTCAGATGGGAAATTTACGGCTTCGTTTACATCTAGAACATTGTCAATTGATTTTGGAAGTTTATTTCATCGAAATCAACATTTTTTGCTGCCAAAATAGCACGACTACCCAGCCAATTATAGTCCAAATAATTGTTCAAAATATCAGGAATGACACTTTATATTTCGTAGACAGTTCATTTTTCGTCTCTACAACAGTTCAGAAATTTTCTGGTAATTTGATAAATTTTGAATTTCGATGCAGCTCTATTTCACCGTTTCCAATATACATTAATTGTTTAGAAAATATATCTGCCGATGGATCATTTTGCAGTAGTACTCTCATATTTATGGTGGATAAATCTGAAACTTGCGGTTACCCAAATAACAATTATTCCTGTTCAGTAGAGGTGTAATAATCAATATATGTAAAATTTGAAAAATGCCGCGATTTGTAATCCTTTCTTAATTTATATATATTTATATATTCTTCCAGTTAATTTATATCAACTGAAAATATAATATTAAAGTCTTAGTTATGCAGTTCTTTAGCAAATCACAAGGTATCCCACAACACGTTTTTACGACTTGTTACCCGCAGTGTAGCCAGCTTACTAGTTTTCTCTTATTTTTGGCAACACTGACTTCCCAAGTCAGGTTTCTATTAGGTTACACCTATGAAAGTAGGTGCTGTTACAACATTTATAGAGTATTATTTCAAATAATAGCCTAATTTAAATTATTAAAATGTATTTACTTTACTAAAAGTTGATATCAGGGTGGGCCACAGCAAAGCGTTTCAGCGCTTAGCTAGTAATTTAATTTAACTACAAATAAAAAAGGAAAAGGAAGAAAAAGTACCTACACATTTGAGAATTTATTGTAACCTTTTCTTGATTTATTTATTCTTTAATGAAAATTAACAATAAATACAAATTTGTATTACTATTTGTCTGTGGAAAATAATAATATAGGAACAAATAACTGCACTCACATAACGCAATACAAAATTATAATAATGATAACCTGTATTACATTATAAACAAAAACGTTATGAAATCGACATATGACGCCATGTAAATAAATCGAAATACGACCTACTGTAATTGCAATAATTCGCTATATAAGAATTATTTTGATAACTAATCAAGTTAAAAACTATCCTATCTATTAAGTTGGAAAAAAACTATATACATTGAGTCAAATTTCATTAAAATTATATATATATAAGGATATATGGTCAGTGTGTGTGTGTGTGTGTGTGTGTGTGTGTGTGTGTGTGTGTGTGTGTGTGTGTGTGTGTGTGTGTGTGTGTGTGTGTGTGTGTGTGTGTGTGAACAGACTAGCCCAAAAACTATAAACCGTAGGAACCTGAAATTGGGTATTTAGTGTATGTATGTATATGCCCGCGAAGTGACAACAAAAATTTCATCAAAATTGTTCAAAGGGAGGGGGTAATTTATTTAATAACTTTTGAAGTTTTTTTCGATTTTCTCAAAAACGACTCTAACGATTTTGATTAAACATAGTATTTGATGTATTAATATGCCCGAGATATGACTGTAAAAATTTCATCAAAATTGATCAACCGGAGGGGGGACTTTACTGAACAAATTTTGTATCATTTTTACGTGTTTTTTTTTTTTTATTTCCTCAAAAACGGTTTTGACGATTTTGATCAAACTGGGTATTTGATGTATGTATATGCCAAAGATGTGACACCCAACAATTCATCAAAATTGGTCAAACGGAGGTGGGACTTTACTGAATAAATTTTGTATCATTTTCACGATTTTTTTTTATTTACTCAAAAACGGTTTTAAGGATTTTGATCAAACTGGGTATTTGATGTATGTATATGCCAAACATGCGATACCCAACATTACATCAAAATTGATCAACCGAAGGGGCCACTTTACTTAATAAATTTTGTATCTTTTTCACGTGTTTTTTTTATTTACTCAAAAAAGGCTTTAACGATTTTGATCAAACTGGTTATTTGATGTTTGTATATGCCAAAGATGTGGTAGCCAACATTTCATCAAAATTGGTCAAACGGAGCGGGCACTTTATTTCACAATTTTGTTTCCAATTTTTACCTTTTTTTGATGATCTCAAAAACGGCTTTAATGTTTTTTATCAAATTCGCCGAGTTTAATGAAAATTAGGTGTTCTTTAATATCAGGTAAGCTTTATCATTATTAAAATGTTCTGAGGGGGCTTACATGGGGTAAGGACCTTTTTTGTTCCCTACAATGTACTTTTGTTTTTGTTTATATGGAGAAATTAACTGTCTCTCGTTACGCTTAAAAATGAGAAATGGTTAAATATGAGCTATGATAAAAATAAAGAAAACATATAGAGGAGAAAAAAAGAAAAATATTAATAATATAAAGTCAACTCATAAAACTTTTTGAGCCCACGCATGCGGAGAACGTCTTTAATGACAGACCATTGTTCATAATTAAAGCTGTTCTGTTCATTTGAGAAGTGGCAATTAACAAAACGCATTAATTTCTAATCTAAGTAAGTTGGTAAGTGAAAGTTGTGTGTTGCGAGCACGCACCAGATTTTTTTTTTTTACAATTATAAACCTTATGAGTAAACAACAACACAAATATAGGAACTTAATCTTACCAATTTATCTACAAAATTCATAGAATAAAAAAATAACGAGGTACTGAAAAAAAAAAAAAAAAAAAAAATATCCTGCAATTATTATCTTGCTAATGCATTGAGCTAAAGTAATCACAAGGTGGTATTAAAACTATAAACAGGGAATGATATCATATGGTGTCTAACTAAATACAGATATTTCAAAAGAAAAATTAAATTCAAATAAAAGTCATACTCAATTAATAAAAAAACTCATAGATAAAAGCAATATCACAGTTTTTTTTTTTTATTTCACTACTATGTTACTACCGTATTCTTTTTTTATACCATTTCTAATTATTGTTACCAAATAACACACACTTTTTTAAAATGTTTTTATGAATTTTGTTGATAAATTGGCAAGATTAAGTCCCTATATTTGTATTGTTGTTTACTCATAAGGTTTTTAATTGTAAAAAAAAAAAAAAAAATTAACCACAAGACTGTGATTGTCCCCTTTTTTTTGGTGTTTTTAGCTTTGAAAATGCTCGCAGACGAGCGAAACGTCGGCAATAATACAATATGACTGGGACTGTATAAAGGTCAATATATAAATTTTTTTTAGACTCTACCTACTTATAATTTTTGGAACCTTCCTTCATTATTATATTGGTCTTTTCAGTTTTCTTATAATTGAAGATTAATACGTAAAAATAATCATTAAAATTCATCACTCGGGTCTCGTTCAAATATACCATTTACTTTTTGTCAGATTAAAGGGATTTTAATTAAAGGGATTAAAGGGATACACCTGTGGTGTAGTGGTTAGCATAACCTATAACAAAACACAAGGTCACAGGTTTTTCCCAATCGTTAACCCGTCAGGATTTTTCTTAAGACCTAGGATTTTCTGTTGGACGTAAAAAATCCTTGGCCACGCCTTCCTACGGATGGGACGTCAGGACCTACGGATGTCAGTTACTCGTTAAAGATCCCTATCATAATTATACCTGGATAAGCAAAATTTAGGACTCCCATTATAGCATCGTCCGATTCGACATAAACAATATAAAGTGAATTTAAAGAAACAAATAAACGATTCACTTTAGCTTATATGAAATATAAGAATGCTGATTCATTTTAGCGATTCATTCATCATCCAGGCATACTTGAATGCCAGAAATGACTTGATAATTTACCGTTTTATTTTTATACTAGCTGGGGTGCCTGGCTTCGCTACGGTAGATTTGTGGTAGTATAACAGAAAAAATTAGCAACTTCTTGAAAGTTCGGTTTTAAGTGGTATTAATATTAAGATTCGAGATCTGCAGAGTCCGCCCAAATAAGGAAAACTATATACTATATGGGGGATTGAAAATTGTTAATTTACCATATTTCTTTTTATCCTGAACTATAAGGAGTGATAAAACCTTGTTGAAAAAATGCTGAAATTGGAGTTAGCCATTTTGTCAACTGGAATGCTCATCATACATAGTAATCAAACCAAATTCTTTATCATAACTACAATAAGAACTCTTCAAACTTTTTGTTTTGATTTATATTCAGTCAAGTTATCCTTTTTTTTATGTCAGTTTTTATTCGCTCACTAACTACTTAGAAATTTTCAATCATATTGCATTAAATTTACTTATATAGTATTTATTGACTAAATGTAATGTGTTGATCAATTAGTCTTTTTATGTGAAAATTAATTTTTAAAGGAATCCAGTCGGTTTTCTAATTGATTGTAGACATGTAAAATCATAATTTTTTTTTTAACGCAAAGGAGAAACTACTTATTAACGCTTAATTTTTTTTTTAGAAATTTTAAAAGAAATGTGAAAAAATATATAACCCTTACAAAGTGAATGAATGGACAATAAACATTGAGTGAAACGCACCCTAGCGCTTCCTGGTAGTCTGGAGCTCGAACTAATTTTTTCATTCACTAACGCTTAAAGGTAGGCGAATTACATGGTGCGAGAGGCTTATAATTCCGGTCTTTTTCTCTTAAATTTTACACTCTAAAGATAAAAACGGAAAACTTCTTCACCGTTAGGGGTTATACTGCTACACGACGACATAGCTTTCTTGGTCGTACGTGCAGTCGTTTTTTAGTCTATTCGGCACGCACATTGTACACTTTGCTTTATAATATATATTGATTAATCACTTTTTTTTTACATTAAATTTGTTATAAGTACATGTGATAAGTGTTTTAACTGATAAGGTGTAGTGAAATAGCTGGCGTACAGCTACTAAACAAGAGCCCCATTACTGTTAATATCTACATTAGTTTTTATTTATTCATTTTATTAGATTTATATTCCCTATCAATCCTTCTATACATCATATCTTTCGGATAGAACCTTTTAAGTTAATCCAAAATTTTTCCTATTTAACCATCTGTAACGATAAAAGAAAATCATTTTATTTTTACTTTCACTTACCTATACATGAAATATATAGTAAGTGGATGTATTGTGATCGTGAAAAATTTCGACTTCCGGCATTACTTCATGGAGGGGGACTGGCTTTGTGCCGCCTCATAGTCCTCGTCGCGTGATTGTTATGTTTCCACGCTAATTACTTCTCCTAGCTCTCTCTTCTGCTCTCAACTTCTTAAGAGGGACTGTAGCGAATTTTTTCGATGCATCCCAATGTAGGTCCGAGCGCAGCATACGGCTCACTATGTTTTCTGGAGTGATTCTCTCCCAAACAATCTCTCCATTTCGCTTCTTTCTCCAGCAAAGCGAATACAATCGAAAAACACGTGGACCGCTGTTTCCTCGATAGACTGACATGCTGGGCATTCTGCTGTATTATCCAGTTTAAATCGGTTCTGGTAGGCTCTAAAGCATCCATGAGCAGTCAACAATTGGGTTATGTAAAAGTCTACTTCCCCATGACGGCGACCATACCACATGCCAACATCGGGTATTAATCTTCTAGCCCAACTCCCAGAATCGGTTTGTTACGAGAGACAATTAATTTCTCCATATAAAAAACAAAAACAAAGGTCCTTTATAGGAAACAAACAAACAAAAAAGGCCCCTACCCCATTTAAACCCCCTCAGAACATTTTAATAATGATAAAGCTTACCTTATTTGTAAAGTACCCCCTCCGTTTGACCAATTTTGATGAAATGTTGGCTATCGCATCTTTGGCATATACATACATCAATTACCCAGTTTGATCAAAATCGTTAAAGCCGTTTTTTTGAGTAAATAAAAAAAACACGTGAAAATGATACAAAATTTATTAAGTAAAGTCCCCCCTCCGGTTGATCAATTTTGATGAAATTTTTAGAGTCATATCTCGGGCATATAAATAGATCAAATACTCAGTTTAATCAAAATCGTTAGAGCCGTTTTTGAGAAAATCGAAAAAACGTAAAAAGTTATTAAATAAAGTACCCCCTCCTTTTGAGCAATTTTGATGAAATTTTCGCTGTCAAATGGCGGGCATATGCATACACTAAATACATAATTTCAGGTTCGCACGGTTTATAGTTTTTGAGCTAGTCTGTTCACACACAGACAAATCATTTCGCGGGACTTGTTTATTTGGACTCAAGGGACCCCAAAACGTGTATTTCTGTCGAATTTTCACGATCGTAATACTTTCCCTTACTATATATTTCATATATACTTAAAAGTAAAAAGATCAAACTGAAAATCGTATCGAAACAGAAAAGGTAATAAATTTGATTGAAATCCTTGAATATAACATTAAATTGTATCTTCTAAATGGTGATTTTTATTTTCTAATCTTTTTTTTATATTTTTTTTCGCTATTTGATTATTATTTTTAGTATAATACCGCATAACTCAGTAAGTGATCACTATTTTTAATCGTTTGTAATTTCCTTTATGAATCAGGAATGATTTGTTGAAAACATTATAAACTATATATTATATATACATGTATACAGATCCCTTTTTGGATGAAGTTATAAAAGATAAGGTGATGAAGATATAAATATGATACATTAACTTAATGAGGGAAATTCTAACACAGCAAGGGGGGTATTATATTTAACCTTCTGGGTATCAAAATAAAAGCACACAGGCAAAATTACTTTGGGGAAAAAAAACACAAGAAGGTGAAACTGAAAGCGAGTGTTAGTTTTTAACACCATGTAAATTATACTTCTTTTTTTTTTATCAAAAAGGGCTTAAATAAAAGACAAATTTGTCAAAGAAAAGAGGGCTTTTTGGAAGCCAAAAGGGAAAAGGCGTTTATCAGGAGGCCCTGTGGACAATTCAAACAGCCCGTTGGCGAAGGTCCTAAGTAAATATCGTTAAGTCGCCGGGGGCAACAAAGTGTGCAATACAAGCCCCCCCCCCCCCCCAGCTTTGAATTTAAGTTGTCCGCTCCACTTGCACCAGAGCAAACTGTCCCCCCTAAAGTTAGGGTGGGGTAATATCTTAGGGCACCAGCAGCAAAGAAGGGGATATACCAAGTTTAAATGGGAAGGGTATAAAGGTAGATTAGTTATAGGAGCGTTAGTTGGTTTTTACAAGGAATAATGTTGGTAATATACAATGAAAGTACTTGGCCAAATAATGGTGCAAGGAGATAAATCGTGACAAATCATCTTGCGCAATATTCAGGGCGAAACATAATATGAAGAAAATAATCCATGTATAGTTAGATTGCTAGATATATATAGTTGCTGTGGCTCAGTTGCTACAATTCGATGAATTGATTATATCCCATTGTTTTAAATAGGGGAGAACGGAGCTGGCTGGCAACAGTTTTTTGATTGTTGAATCGTTCCTGTTAATATAATCCCAATGGGGCTGATACCACTGTAAACTCCAAGTATTAGAGTACTTCAAGTATTTTTTACACAACACAATATTTAATACTAAGATCATAGAAAATTGAAGAATTCGTCAATCCAGAGTTTGCCAATTAACCCCATATTTGGGGCAGGTTGGCCTAGAAGGTGGGGTTGTTTAGCCATCTCATTCAAGTACTGCCTGACATATATTATTGTTATTAAAAGCTGCACTATAATGGTATAATAATTTTTAATCGGTTTTTAACAGCTTTTAAGGGAAAATAGATTGACAATAGAAGAAGATAGAAGTTTTGACTGTCTTCACTTTTTGCATAAGAAAAATCGCTCTCATCTTCCTCGCTGGAACTAAAGACAATTGGTAGTTTCACCTTTGATTATGTTTACCTTGCTTTTGTGAATTGCTACTGCGCCAAAAAAAAAGTTGAAGAGAGCCAACTAACCACACAGGGGAGATCATATGAAAGATGACTGCCAGAAAAGAGGAGAACAATCAAACAAGAAACTGGTTAGTCGAAAGGTTAGGTTTTTCAAAGGAGTTTGGGGCTATGTGAACAGAATCGGAGTCAAATGTTTTTCCATGGCTTTAAACCAACTTTACTGAAAATATAAAAATTTACTTACACGTTGTAAAATCAATCAATGATGCACACTCTTATCTACACTGTTAGCATCGGATCTCAGGACAAAACTCCCGAGGTCGAGCGGGTCACATTGTACAATGGGACCTTCACAACAGGTGTGACGGAAACTATAAGCCAATGGCCAACCTACCCCTTATGCAACCAACCCCGCTCTCCCCTACAAAAGTCCGTGGTTAATAATTTATTAAAATTTGATACAAAACAAAAAAAAAACCGACTTCGAAAAATAGGAACCAGTACAAATAAATGCACTATAAAATAAAAATAATCTTCTGCTTTTTTAGAATACTCAGCACACTTGAGAATGGTATAAAAAGCGGGAAACTTCAATAGAACGAATAATTTTATTTTTATTTTTACGATACACTCTAATTTTTAATGAAAATTATTAAATTAAAATATTAAATACCATGTTAAATAAAATAATCTTTTCGGAGGTGGCGCAAAATATAAAATCAAGTATTGAATTAAAATCGATATCAATTGTTATCACCAGCATCCTTGATATGCTAATAATCGATCTTAAGATCGAAGTAAGGTAATTTTTTGTACCATGTAAGATTTCGATAAGTACGGTTGACCGTATAATGTACACCAATATGGAGAAATCCGAAAGAAGAAAAAACTAATAGGATCATTAGTTAGTTTGTTTAAGGAATAAGGTTGATAATATATTATGAAGGCACTTGGCCAAATAATGGTGCGAGAAGAGAAACCTGGACAAGTCATCTTGCGCAATATTCAGGGCGAAACAGCGAAAAAACTATTCAATTTATATCAAATTAGGAGGGAAATAATCCATACATAGTTAGATTATATCTCAATTCGAGCAGACCTGGCCACGCGTTGCTGTGGCTAATTCGTTGAAATAACATATAATGCAATAAATCTCTATATATATAAGAGGCTTTGTCCTGACTGACAGAATCAACGCAGAGCAAAAACTACTAATGATAGAAACTTGAAATTCGGAATTTAGACTTTAAACGTGATGTAGGTAACCACTAAGAAAGGAATTTCAAAAATGTAACCCCTAAGGGGCTTAAATGGCGAAATTGTCGTTTAACTCTAACGAAAATCTATTGTTGAGATTTTAAACCATATGTTTTTTATTTGAATATCGATTTAACGTTACAATAGTATTAAAATAGACATTTACATAAAATATGGCTACTGATTATTTAAATATTAGTGGTAATCAAATTATGCACACTGTGATTCCCACGATTGGGGATGGTGCGTGTTTATTTCGATCTCTTCTCCATATATATATACTTCTCCATATATATATACTACTCCATATATATATACTTCTCCATACGTATAAGAGGCTTTGTCCTGACTGACAGAATCAACGCAAAGCAAAAACTACTTATGATTAGAAACTTCGGAATTTAGATTTTAAAAGCGATGTAGATAACCACTAAGAAAGGAATGTAACCCCTAAGAATATCTAAAATGTAAATGGCGAAATTGTCGTTTAACCCTAACGGACGACACCTATTTTCGATCTTCGAGAAAATATATCTAATTAGGACTCATTTTAAAGAATTTGATACGAAGGAGTTTAACTCGAAAGGCCCTATTTGGCGTCGAAAACCATGTTTTACAGCCGAAAAATGAAGCGTTCACGACGGTTAAGTCATTTTTTGTTTCGGCGGTTTTAGTGAACTCTCTCCATTGCGCGTCTCCGTCTCTTCTACCGAGCCGGCAGCTTCCCCCTCCAACATTCCACCTACCTGAAGCTCAAATTCTACTATCTAAATCAGTTAGCATATTAGATTAGATCAATACCAAGATAATGTCACAGAATGATGTGGTCACAGAATTGATTTTAAAGGCTCGCGGGCGAAGCCGCTACGGGGAATGCTACTATATTATAATATAATAAATGAAATAACATTTTATAATATAATGAATGAAATAGCATATAATATATTGAAATAACATATATAATTCGTTGAATTAACACATTATGAGCGGCTAGCTTAGGATATTGGACAGTGCTGCTGCGTAGCGGGCCGATTTGCCAGCTAAGCAATATACAGGGTGACATGCTACTCGTGCGACAAACTTCACCAGTTGATTCTCCACCATAAAATGAATAAAAAAGTTTATATTGACCATGGTCCGATTCTCAACCATTTCGGGATAATTTCGCATTTCATCCATTTTGAAAAATATCACGACCTGGCATCGGAAAACCGTGATATCTTTAAACCTGAAAATATCTCCGAAAAGCTAATAGCACCGTTAAAATCTACATTAATTTTTCAATAATAAAATGGCAATGTCACATTTTTTGGGCCATTTTTTCGTGTTCTATTTCAGCCAAAGTGTTTAACGTAATCCAGAGCTTCTAATTTTAGTTTCAGAAGGCAGCGAATTTGAGGGAAAATACCTCATTTAATAGCGCTTCTAACACACTCTTCATTTTTTAATTTGGTGTTTCTAAGACCAAGAAATCTTTGACAAAATGAGAAAAAATTATGATTCAAGGATTGTGAATGTTTGAGTATGTACATTTTAAAATTAAAAAAATCTGGTGCGTGCGCGCAACACACAACTTTCACTTACCAACTTACTTAGATAAGAAATTGACGTGTTTTGTTAAATATCATTTCCCAAACTCACACATTTTTCTACATTCATATCTTATTTTTGTTAATTGTTAAAGCCGTTTTTGAGTAAATAAAAAATCTGGTGCGTGCTCGCAACACACAACTTTCATTTACCAACTTACTTAGATTAGAAATTAATGCGTTTTGTTAATTGCCACTTCTCAAATGAACAGAACGGCTTTAATTATGAACAATGGTATGTCATTAAAGGCGTACTCCGCACGCTTGGGCTCAACGAGTTTTATGAGTTGACTGAATATTTTTCTTTTTTTCTCCTCTTTATGTTTTCTTTATTTTTATCATATCTCATATTTAGCCATTTCTTATTTTTAGGCGTAACGAGAGACAGTTAATTTCTCCATGTAAACAAAAACAATGGTACTTTATAAGAAAGAAACAAACAAACAAAAAAGCCACCCCCCCCCCCAAAAAAAAGCCCCCTCAGAACATTTTAATAATGATAAAGCTTACCTGATATTAAAGAAAATCTAATTTTCATTAAACATGACGAATTTGATAAAAATCGTTAAAGCCGTTTTTGAGATAATCGAAAAAAAAGGTAAAAATTAGAAAAAAAAAGTCATGAAATAAAGTGCTCCCTCAGTTGGACCAATTTTGATGAAATGTTGGTTTTTACATATGAACAATGGTATGTCATTAAAGGCGTACTCCGCACGCTTGGGCTCAACGAGTTTTATGAGTTGACTGAATATTTTTCTTTTTTTCTCCTCTTTATGTTTTCTTTATTTTTATCATATCTCATATTTAGCCATTTCTTATTTTTAGGCTTAACGAGAGACAGTTAATTTCTCCATGTAAACAAAAACAATGGTACTTTATAAGAAAGAAACAAACAAACAAAAAAAGCCACCCCCCCCCAAAAAAAAGCCCCCTCAGAACATTTTAGTAATGATAAAGCTTACCTGATATTAAAGAAAATCTAATTTTCATTAAACATGACGAAATTGATAAAAATCGTTAAAGCCGTTTTTGAGATAATCGAAAAAAAAGGTAAAAATTAGAAAAAAAAAGTCATGAAATAAAGTGCTCCCTCAGTTGGACCAATTTTGATGAAATGTTGGTTTTTACATATTTGGTATATACATACATCAAATACCCAGTTTCTTCAAAATCCTTAAAGCCGTTTTTGAGTAAATAAAAAATATGTATGGTATACGTGAAATTGGTACAAAATTTATTAAGTAAAGTCCCCCCTCCGGTTGATCAATTTTGATGAAATTTTTACAGTCATATCTCGGGCATATAAATAGTACAAATACTCAGTTTAATCAAAATCGTTAGAGCCGTTTTTGAGAAAATAGAAAAAAAATTAAAAAGTTATTAAATAAAGTACCCCCTCCCTTTGAGCAATTTTGATGAAATTTTTGCTGTCACATCGCGGGCATATACATACACTAAATACCCAATCTCAGGTTCGCACGGTTTATAGTTTTTGAGCTTGTCTGTTCACACACACACACACACACACACACACACACACACACACACACACACACAGAGAGACCATTTCGCGGGACTTGGTTAATTGGACTCAGGGGACCCAAAAACGTGTATTTCCGTTGAAAACCGGAAGTCGAAATTTTTCACGATCGCAATACTTCCACTTACTATATATTTCATATATAGGTAAGTGAAAGTAAAAAACCCGTGAAATTGATACAAAATTTATTAAGTAAAGTCCCCCCTCCCGTAGATCAATTTTGATAAAATTTTTACAGTCATATATCGGGCATATAAATACATCAAATACCAAGTTTGATCAAAATCGTTAAAACCGTTTTTGAGTAAATAAAAAAAACACGTGAAAATGATACAAAATTTATTAAGTAAAGTCCCCCCTCCGGTTGATCAATTTTGATGAAATTTTTACAGTCATTTTTCAGGCATATAAATAGATCAAATACTCAGTTTAATCAAAATCGTTAGAGCCGTTTTTGAGAAAATCGAAAAAAACTTAAAAAGTTATTAAATAAAGTACCCCCTCCCTTTGAGCAAATTTGATGAAATTTTTGCTGTCACATCGCGGGCTTATACATACTCTAAATACCCAATTTCAGGTCCGCACGGTTTATAGTTTTTGAGCTAGTCTGTTCACACACACACACACGCACAGACACACACACACACTCACACAGACCATTTCGCGGGACTTGGTCATTTGGACTCGGGGGACCCCAAAACGTGTATTTCCGTTGAAAACCGGAAGTCGAAATTTTTCACGATCGCAATACTTCCACTTACTATATATATCATATATAGGTAAGTGAAAGTAAAAAATAAAACAAATACATAGAAGCTCAAAAACATCTTTAATATCAATTTATTTTTAATCATTTTAATTTATGTCCATATTGGAAGCCGTTTTCTGCAATACACTAACGTGCACGTTTTCTCATACTCCCAACTGTCACACCAAAAGTGAGGACACGTCGAAGTTTTTCAGCAGCGGCGAAGATCCTTGCTCTGAAATCGTCTATGTTTGTCACCTCAGTGCGATAGACCAGTTCCTTGAGATATCCCCAGACGGAATATTCCATGGGGTTGAGATCAAGAAATAGCACGTTCAGTGGCCATAGAACTGTCCCACCACGGCCGATCTACGTTTCGAATGTTCTGTTCAAATACGCCTGAACTATTCTAGAAGAGTGAGGAGGCGCACCATTCTGCTGAAAAATTATGTTTCTCCTCAATTGTAAAGGAATGTCCTCCAGCAAGGTAGACCGCGTGCCAGAAATAAATAGAAATAAATTGGGCCATTTAATCTCGCTGGAAAATCTAAGTAGGGACCGATGAGTACATCTCCAATAACTTCCGCCCAAACACTGATTGAAAAACGCCTTAGGGAACACAGTTTTTCTCTTTTTGTCATCGATATCTTGATCTTAGAAACACCAAATTAAAAAATGAAGAGTGTGATAGAAGCGTTATTAAATGAGATATTTTCCCTCAAATTCGCTGCCTTCTGAAACTAAAATTAGAAACTCTGGATTACGTTAAACAATTTTCGATATATCGAAAAATTTTCACTTATTTTGTTGTTCGGGCTGAAATAGAACACGAAAAAATGGCCCAAAAATTTTGACATTGTCATTTTATTATTGAAAAATTAATGTAGATTTTAACGGTGCTATTAGCTTTTCGGAGAAATTTTCAGATTTAAAGATATCACGGTTTTCCGATGCCAGGTTGTGATATTTTTCAAAATGGATGAAATGCGAAATTATCCCGAAATTGTTGAGAATCGGACCATGTTCAATATAAACTTTTTTACTCATTTTATGGTGGATAATCTGATTGCCTTTGGGAACTCAGTTTTTCTCTTTTTGTCATCGATATCGTGGTCTTAGAAACACCAAATTAAAAAATGAAGAGTGTGTTAGAAGCGTTATTAAATGAGATATTTTCCCTCAAATTCGCTGCCTTCTGAAACTAAAATTAGAAACTCTGGATTACGTTAAACAATTTTCGATATATAAAATTTTTCACTTATTTTGTTGTTCGGGCTGAAATAGAACACGAAAAAATGGCCCAAAAATTTTGACATTGCCATTTTATTATTGAAAAATTAATGTAGATTTTAACGGTGCTGTTAGCTTTTCGGAGAAATTTTCAGATTTAAAGATATCACGGTTTTCCGATGCCAGGTCGTGATATTTTTCAAAATGGATGAAATGCGAAATTATCCCAAAATTGTTGAGAATCGGACCATAGTCAATATAAACTTTTTTATTCATTTTATGGTGGAGAATCTACTGGTGAAGTTCGTCGCACGAGTAGATAGACACCCTGTATTTATGCGTGTGAAAATAAACTTGATAGACGTAAAAGTAATGGTTAGATTTTTACTAAATTTGGTAATGGATCTTATCTGCAACTATATTATGAATTTAAGCTAAACGAAAAGACGAAAAAAAAATCTGGTGCGTGCTCGCAACACACAACTTTCACTTACCAACTTACTTCGATTAGAAATTAATGCGTTTTGTTAATTTCCACTTCTCAAATGAACAGAACGGCTTTAATTATGAACAATGGTCTGTCATTAAAAGCGTACTCCGCATGCGTGGGCTCAACGAGTTTTATGAGTTGACTGAATATTTTTCTTTTTTTCTCCTCTTTATGTTTTCTTTATTTTTATCATATCTCATATTTAGCCATTTCTTATTTTAAGGCGTAACGAGAGACAGTTAATTTCTCCGTGTAAACAAAAACAAAGGTACTTTATAAGAAAGAAACAAACAAACAAAAAAGGCCCCCCCCCAAAAAAAAAGCCCCCTCAGAACATTTTAATAATGATAAAGCTTACCTGATATTAAAGAAAACCTAATTTTCATAAAACATGACGAATTTGATAAAAATCGTTAAAGCCGCTTTTGAGATAATCGAAAAAAAGGTAAAAATTGGAAAAAAGTCATGAAATAAAGTGCCCCCTCAGTTGGACAAATTTTGATTAAATGTTGGCTTTTACATATTTGGTATATACATACATCAAATACCCAGTTTCTTCAAAATCGTTAAAGCCGTTTTTTAGTAAATAAAATATATGTACACGGGAAATTGGTACAAAATTTATTAAGTAAAGTCCCCCCTCCGGTTAATCAATTTTGATGAAATTTTTACAGTCGTATCTCGAGCATATACATACATTATATACCCAGTTTGATCAAAATCGTTGAAGCCGTTTTTGAGTAAATAAAACAAACACGTGAAAATGATACAAAATGTATTAAGTAAAGTCCCCCCTCCGGTTGATTAATTTTGATGAAATTTTTACAGTCGTATCTCGGGCATATACATACATCATATACCCAGTTTGATCAAAATCGTTGAAGCCGTTTTTGTGTAAATAAATAAAACACGTGAAAATGATACAAAATTTATTAAGTAAAGTCCCCCCTCCGGTTAATCAATTTTGATGAAATTTTTACAGTCATATCTCGGGCATATAAATAGATCAAATACTCCGTTATATCAAAATCGTTAGAGCCGTTTTTGAGAAAATCGAAAGAAACATAAAAAGTTATTAAATAAAGTACTCCCTCCCTTTGCGCAATTTTGATGAAATTTTTGCTGTCACATCGCGGGCATATACCTACACTAAATACCCAATTTCGGGTTCCCACGGTTTATAGTTTTAGAGCTAGTCTGTTCACTCACACACACACACACACAGACACACAGACACACACACACACACACACAGACCATTTCGCGGGACTTGGTTATTTCGACTCAGGGGGTCCCAAAATGTGTATTTCCGTTGAAAACCGGAAGTCGAAATTTTTCACGATCGCAATACTTCCACTTACTATATATTTCATATATAGGTAAGTGAAAGTAAAAATATTATAAGAACTGTGTATATAAAAAATAAACGTTTTGACAAATATTTATTAAACGGAAATAATTAATGAGACTCGAGGATCATAATAAACGAAGTTCGGAAATATAAACCTAGCATAAGTGAAATTTGATAGAGAAGAAAACAAATTTTGTTATTTATGGTTGACTTTGTATGTTATGTGTAATGTGTTCCTGGTAAAAATTCAGTGATACATATATTTGATAAAACATTATTCTTCCCTTGTGTCACTAAAAATTACTTATTTTAAACGGGTACTAATACCTGTCCCGCATTTAAGTGGCAATCCTTGCAATGGGTACAAATACCCGCCCCGCTCATAATGTGTTAATTATATCCTATTGTTTTTAATACACTAAAATAAAAATTAACTGATAAAGATAAATTTTTATGTTTTTTAAATAAGAAGGCTTTAAGATTTTTTTTTACATCTCATATTTGACTAAAGTAAGTATTGATGATCCATTCATTTAGCACTTACTGGATTATTTCAGCAGAGGCGAGATTAAATCTAAATAACAGAAATGTAAAAGGAACTAATAAAGAATATAATTGGAATAGGGTTTAGTGCAATCACAATAGACAGTTAGCAAAAAGGCACCAAGTTTATCTTTTGCCATAATAAAGAGTAATTAAATTCAGAATATAACACATGTTGATATGAGATATCGTATCAGTAGGTTCTACCTGAAACAGGTTATGAAAAGCAAGCACGGTTTTAGTTAGTTTTAAAGGTCGATTTAATTTTTATTATAAAAATTGTTTTGTTTTTTTATAGCAAATTTTAATAAATTATTAAACGCGGCTTTTTGCTAGCTTTGAGTAACTTATTCCGAAAGCTGTATTATATTTGTTTTAAGTCACGGTTTGTTCACTTCATTCAATGATTGTAGGTATTTTCAATGAAGAAGACTGAAATTGATGTGAAGCTTATTATAAGAGATCTCAACAATAAGAAGAAGAAGAAGGAGCATTAAAAATAATTTTCCTCTTCAAATTTCTTTTTTAACGACCTCCTGCAAAGTTGGAAGGAAAATTAGGCTTTAGAACGAGAATAGGGCGAGCTGTGTCGGAGAGTTTTGAGAAAGTTTACGACTAACAATAGCCCCCCCCCCCAACCACCCCTCACCCTCCGCATCCACTGCTCGCTGGATAGCCCCGGGATTAGGGTAGCAGTGGCCCGGATGGAGGCAGCTGATTGGTCGAGCCAATATCCCTCGTACATTGGCCGCTAATTGTATTAATTACATGATGGCGGCAAGTTCAAAGGAGAGAGCCGGGCCAATAAAACCCTCTCAAGGCGTTACACAAAGGACCCTTCCTGTGTGTGTGTGTGTGCCTCATCGCTTCGTCCACGAAGGGGGTGTGAGCTAACTCTTCGCTTTGTCGCCTCGTCCACGAAGGGGGTGAGAGCTTTGTGTGTGGTCAAAGGCTTTGTTATTGTCTCCATAATACGAGCTGATTAGTACGGTAAATCGACATTTTATTATTTCTTTTCTCTCATCTTGATGAATTGAGAATCTAATTACAATGTTTAAATACTTTTTTTTTTTATTTGTCTTCATATCTTGATTTGCGCCAGTCAACAACTTCGACAATCAGCAAATTTGAGAGCTACGCTAATTTAAATTAGGGCATGTTAGGCATGGGGAAGGATGGCACCCAGCGGTACCTCTTGTCTGGCTTGTGTCAGTTAATCTGGTTTGTTAACGAAGGAGATCCCTCATCCAACGCCTTTTTAATCTCCTATTTATTGGTATATCACCTGTTCCCATATCTCTAATCAGTCGGTTGAAGTGGCCTTATAAGTGAGTGTGAAAACGTTTATAAAGTGTCTTTATATGTTGGTCTACTGTTTCCATTTGTATGTCAGTATGTAGTGTTTTGTTAGTGACGTACCATGGTGCTTTAACTATGAGTCTTAACATTTTTGATTTAAAGGTTTGAAGTCGGTGTAAGTGGGTCTTTTTAGCTGTTCCGTATATCTGTGAAGAGTATGTCCATATTGGTTTTATCAAGTATAAATATGTATTTAATTTTTGTCTTATTCCCAGTTTTGTAGTTTTAGAAAAAAGTTAGTAGAGTTGGTTGAGTCAGTCGTTAAGGGTCTTACGTTTCATCTTAACATGCGGGCCCCAGGTCATCCTTCTGTCAAAGGTATGACCGAGATAGTTTACAGTGTCAGTTTGTGAAATTGGGAAATTTTCTATATAAATACTTTTAAAAGAAGAGAAAATTTGAGCCAGGATATCCGCATAACCAGTATAGGGCTCTTGCCACTTGAGCCACCTATCCATTCTCTTCATTCATTTAACTCATTTCCCACCGAACTCGCAAATATTTGCGAATTATATGGTATGCATCAATGGAAAAAAAAAATGGAAATTTAATAAAAGGTAGACTTAAAATAAACAGGACACGATGCTTCCTTTATAATATCTAAAAAATAAAATAAAATAAAAATTATTGCTTTATATAAATATCAAAAGCATAATAAAAGACTGTTTTGAAGCCCGTGGCACGTGTTTTGAAGCAACACAAAGGACTTAGGAAGAAGTGACAGAGAAGGAAACACCGACCCCACAACTTCCTCTCGTGACGTAATTGGGTTCAGATATCTCCGCGATGACTATCTCTTGCAATTACTATCTCTCGCCTAGTAAAGAAGCACTAGATTTATTATATATTTGTTTAAAACTAATATATTAACGTATCAATTTTTTTTTTTTTTTTTTTTTTTTTGCTTTTATTATTTATTCGCACCAGTCTGCATAATGCTTACAATCAGCGTATGTGGTGGCCGGATGAGAAAACAATGACATGTCAGGCATGGGAAAGAAAAGTATTTAACAGTACACCCTTCCTAGCTTGATTCAATTGCTGGAGCTGTTTAAGTTAGGAGATCTCTCATCCAACGCCTTTTTAGTATCCTCCTTGTAACTGTCCTTGAAACTGACATAAATGTTTTCAAGGTATTATGGAACCTATCATATATTCACAATATATGATATAATAATCTTATAAGAGTTTTATCACGATTTAAATCTAACACAGTAAAATAAAAGTAGTGTATACAAATTAATACAGCTGAAATCTATTTCAGTCGTGGTCGGAACGGAGAGATTTTTGCTCATGGCATTTTTCTATGACCGTTTTACAACTTGGAAAAAATATAAATTTGTATGTTTAAGCATTTTTTTTTTTCATGAAGGAAAATTATCCCTCTGATATATATGGTACCATCTAATTCTGTATGAAAGGCAAAATTAATAAATAAATTTTGAAAGCTCTATTTCAATTAGTAACCATTCTACGGAGGAAAGTCTTAATACGTACAAGTTGGTTTTGAGCTCAAGTCGTCGTCGGAACTTCAAATATCTCAAAAGTTCAAATGACCATAATTCTGAAACTACTTGTTGGAATTGGGTTAAATTTGGCATTCTTTCTTATTTCTGTCAAAATCTGAGGGGGAGAAGTAAAATTTTGAACTTCGGCTGGATGATTTGACGTGGAATGGCCCCTGGGTGTGTGTGAACAGACTAGCTTAAAAACTATAGACTAGCCGTACAAAACTGAAATTGGGCATTTGATGAATGTATGTGCCCGCGACGTGACAGCCGAAATTCATGAAAATTGGTCAAACGGAGGGAGCACTTTACTATGAGACATAAATACATCTCCTATCGATTCACCTTCACGATATATTTACAAAAAGCAACCCGCATTAAAACAAACTGGACTGATGATGAAATTATGTCCCTTAAAAAAAAAAAAAAAAAAAAAAATTAGCAATAATGAATCGAAAAGTACTGAGATATTTTAGGATTTGCAATACACATACTCTATAACCTAAGGAGATATACAAATATAAGTATATAAATGTGGGAAAATGTGTGAAGTTAAGGAATGGCGTGTACATATTATCAAAACACGTCTAAATCTAACCTAGTTAAGTTCGTAAGTGAAAGTTGTGTGTTACGCGCATCGCACCAGATTTTTATATTTCATGCTGCATATTTTAATACATACTTTTTAATCTATATAAATAAAGTTGAAATTCTGTTTGTTTGTTTATTTGTTCTATATAGAAATCCATACCGTTTGTCCTAAATTCTCCAAATTTCGCTCAGTGGTACTTTCAGACCCGGTGCGAACACCTGTCCATATTAAACTTGCATAACTTCAGCCGATCTTCAGCTGATATTCTTTATTGTTATAAAAATCATAATGATCTCGCTTTACAATGTTTTTTTTACGAAATCGACCGTATCATTAGAAAAATGAAATTCCCCGAGTGAAACTTGGATATACGGCTACAATCTATGAATATAAAGATGAAATTCTGTTTATTCTTTATAGAAATCCATACCGTTTGTCCTAAATTCTCCAAATTTCGCTCAGTGGTTCTTTCAGACCAGGTGCGAACACCTGTCGATATTAAAATTGCATAACTTCAGCCCATCTCTGGGTATATTCTTTATTGTTATAAAAATCGTTTTGATCTCGCTTTACATTGGTTTTTACGAGATCGACTTTTTGAGTCGATAAAAGTCTTAGTTTATAAATTTTAAAGATTTAAAAAATGAAATTCTCCGGGTGAAACCGGTATATACAGCTAGTTATAAAATATGTATTAAAATTTGACGCTTTTTACTGCAAAAAAATCCGGGCTTTCCGGATAATACGAAAGATGGAAGTTTATATGAGGTAAGGGGTAAGTTGCATGCTAGTTGGATAATACCTAAGTACCATTTCAATTATTATAAATTATAACCATTACATACGCCTAGAAACAGGTCTAGAAACTGTAGAGACAGAGGTCCTTAAAAGAATGATTTGTTGGTATCGAAAAGTAGATTTAATGGAAGATAATCGATTACCAAAATTTGAACATTTTGAAAAACCTCAGTTTAAATCTGTCGATAAATGCAAAATACAATTGGTATTTACAATTGTTAATCAAACTAAGATCAATAGATTCGGCTGATTTACTTAAAATTAAAAGCAAAGAGCTATTTGAAATAGAATTTAAAAACACCATTGAAAAATTCAAAAACAATCAATTTTCTATAGATGTTCAAGCTTTCCTGAATTCCAAGTACAATAAAAATTTTAGGAATATTAGCAACTTCGAAATGGGTGAATATTATCTAAAAATGAGGGCCCCAATAAGGAAGCATAGAGTGATTAGTCAACTGAGGTTATGTCAACCTGACAGCTTAGAAGTAACTTCGTATGGTTTTCAAAATAACTATGGAGATAGTAGTGCTGAGTGCTCTTTTTGTAACATGCGAGAGCCCGAAAACCTATATCATTTTCTATTAAAATGCCCTATATACAATGTTTACAGATGTAAATATTTAAGTAAATATACTGCAAATATTACCGATGATAAGGACAAAGTAGAACAACTGTTACTAATAAAAAGTAAAAATAAATTTAATGATTTATTTAAGTATGTTGAAGATTGCCTAAAATTAAGAAACCTTTTTATATATACCTTATTACATGAAATGAAAGACAAGAATAGTCTTATTTCAATTGCAAAATTTAAATAATAATGGTTGAACTTTGTTTTGTTTTTAATTTTAATTCGTTTAAGTAAGTTTGTTTTGTTTACTTTAATATTATATCTTAGAATTTACTATTATTCATATTGAGTTAGGAAGAATTATAAATATTGTATGAATAAATGTACGTATGTACATTGGCTCTTGTATGAAATACATATATGTACATTAATTTTGCTAACTTTAAAATTATGTTCTATTATTTTAGGAAATAATTTATTTACATCCTTAAAACCATATGTAGTTGTATGCACATGTACACATGCATATATGCATGAGCACATTTATATGTGTATATTCCTTATTATGTTCTTTATCATGTTTATTTACTTTTATTATTGCTCAACTCTATTTGTATGGGGAATTTCCCAAAAACAAATAAAATATATTCTATTCTTCTATTCTATTATAAATTATAAATTCCCGCACCAGCAGCGATCCCTCAAAAGCCAATCGAATTTCCAATTTGGGCCAGCCGGGCAGTCCCGGACCAATGAGAAAAGAGACTGACACCTGGAAGCTACTCGACTCCAGGTCAATATTGGCCGAGGGCAGAAGGGAAGGCAAACAGGATTGCCCTTTCTGATATGTCAACTCCACGCCAACCTAACAGCTGCCTCATTCTGAGCGCTCGAATTGTTAAAGTGCTTTCACACTGGGCGAACTTCACCAACGAACACCCTCTCCCGAACACTGTTCGGCGAATCTGAATAACACACTCGAACAGGTACTTTATCCGTTCGCCTATGTGTTCGAGGATTGCGCTTGTGTCGCTTTTGAGTTCGTTAAGATAAGCTTCTAAATATTCTGTTAGCATTATTCTGACGTCGCTTTTAACCAAAATATATAAAAGATACTCCAGAAAGACTCTAGATTGAACTTTAATTGTCAAAATAAAATTCTACATCATCATATGAAAGATACTTTCTACTAAGTCTCAAGGACTAAACTATAAGATACATAACTGTGTGTGTGTTACTATCTCAATACTCTCTGTATATTAGGGGAGAGCGGGGTTGGTTGGCAAATGGGGTAGGTTGGCCTTTGGCTTATAGTTTCCGTCACACCTTTTGTGAAGGCCCCACCATTGTACCATGTGACCCGCTCGACCTCGGGAGTCTTGTCCGGAGTTTTCAATCCGATCTAACAGTGTCGATAAGAGTGTGCTTCATTGATTGATTTTATAACATGTAAGCAAATTTTTATATTTTCAGTAAAGTGGTTTAAAGGCATGCAAAAACATTTGACTCCGATTCTGTTCACGTAGCCCCGAACTCCTTCGAAAAACCTAACCTTTCGACTAACCAGTTTCTTGTTTGATTGTTCTCCCCTGTCCTGGCAGTCATCTTTCATATGATCTCTCCTGTGGGGTTAGTTGGCTCTCTTCAACTTTTTTCTTTGGTGCAGTAGCAATTGACAAAAGCGCGTTAAACATCATCAAAGGTGAAAATACCAATTGTCTTTAGCTCCAGCGAGGAAGAATAGAGCAATTTTTCTTATGCAAAAAGTGACGACAGACTAAACTTCTATCTTCTTCTAGTGTCATTCTATTTTCCTTTAAAAGCTGTTAAAAACCAATTCAAAATTATTATACCATTATAGTGCAGCTTTTAATAACAATAATATGTGTCAGGCAGTAGTTGAATGAGATGGCTAAACAACCTCACCTTCTAGGCCAACCTGCCCCACACAGGGGGGTTAATTGGCATACTCTGGATTGACGAATTCTTCAATTTTATATGATCTTAGTATTAAATATTATGTTGTGAAAAAAATACCTAAAGTACTCAAATACTTGGAGTTTACAGTGATATCAGCCCCATTGGGATTAAATTAACAGGAACGACACAAAAATCAAAAAAGTGAAAATTGTTGCCAACTAACCCCGCTCTCCCCTACATACTAGTTTATGATCGATTTCAAGGTTAGTCAAATTTATGGTAACATAATATAGTGTAGATATTGGGATCGCCTCAGCTTTAAGGGGCCCCTAGACGATCAATATATTGCACAATAACTGACATTGTACAATAATATTGAGCGTCTGTAGATAACATTGGAAGATTGTGCAATATATTGGGTCAATCAAAAACAGTTTGATTTTTATTGTGCAATCAAGTAAATGTTGTGTCGTATGTTGACAATATTGCACAATACTACTGAAATACGTATTATATTTACAGCGCAAGAATGGTCCTCCAAAAAAAGAAGGAAAAGAAACTTGATGAGTCCGAAGAATTAATATCGCTAACACCCAAAAAACCTTCAACAACCACAAACTGACTTAGAAAAAATTACTTTATCTTTTGCTTTCAGCAAAAAATGAAATCAATGATATATTGTTTGAGGGCCAAATGGGCAAATTAGCACAGGGATTCCGTACATATTTATTCTAGTCAATTTTGAAAGTCACTAATTCTTAGTTCACTAAAAAGATTTTCTAAAATGTACCTATTTCTTATTTTAAACCATTCCTTCATCCACATACACTTCTTTTCCGAAGTTACAACTAAAACTATAGCCATACAACTTACTGTCTTCTTATTC
Source organism: Aelia acuminata (assembly GCA_911387785.2). Classification (NCBI taxonomy): domain Eukaryota; kingdom Metazoa; phylum Arthropoda; class Insecta; order Hemiptera; family Pentatomidae; genus Aelia; species Aelia acuminata. The sequence continues at coordinate 136,714,122 of OU426982.1, forward strand.
CACATGTTGAACGCACAATAACATTGAGCAATAATATTGCACCGTGTGGGTTGTACAAAAATAATATTGTTCAATAAATTTTGTAAAAAAGTAAATATTGATCGTCTATGGGCCACTTAAATTTTTCAGATCCAGTAAAGAATTATACTTCGATCGGAAGAACATAAGATACATATACATATATACGTAATATTCCCGAAAGAGGAGACAGAATAGAATGCAAGAATACTCGATAAGAGGGAATTGGATAAAGGACAGGGGGGGGGACAAGGGTGGGGGGCTTATTCCGGCTTACACCTCCAATAAGGGAGAGATAGGCATTGCGGTCTGTTTACTGCCTCGTTGGGGGGGCTTCCACTTTGGATATAAACAAAAGATCGGGAAGGAGATATTGCAACAGTAAAACGGGGAGGGAACTTCGTCGTAAAGTGGGAGCAATGTTCGTCCTTTTACTGTCTACTATCGGGAAGGCATAAAATTGATTGGAAAAATAGCTTCACCGTTAAAATAGAAAACTGTTTATAGTTATATAGGATTCTATATCGATTTCTAAAAATTATACTGAATGAGAAGAGCAAGAGGGAGAGAGTGAGTGAGAGAGAGAGAGAGAGAGGGAGAGAGAGAGAGAGAGAGAGAGAGAGAGAGAGAGAGAGAGAGAGAGAGAGAGAGAGAGAGAATGAAAGAGACAGGGTAAGAATGAGAGGCTTATGGCCGGGGGTACGATTCCCTGTTAAATCACAGAACTATGTTTATCTGTTCTATTAAACTGTAAAGCGAAACAAGGCACAAAACATATGGTTTAGAATAGTTCTAGACTTGTTTTTTGAACGAACTAACAGTTTGAACAAACTGTCATAGTACTTATTTGTTACTGGGATGTTCGAGTACCTTCTACGCTGGCCTAGAACCTTCCAGGCTGTACCTCTTACGACTAAATATAGGGTGGAGCAGAGGAAACGCGTGATTTTCACTACTGAATGACTGGCACCCGGTTTGATAAAAATAATATAAACAAGCATTGAGCTATAGATTTTTTAATGCAGTTTTGAACCCGGACCCTATTTTTTTTTTTTAAGAGGAAGGAACTGCAGTTACTGTGACATCAGCGTGCTACTTTGAAATGCTAAACAACTTTCTTCGTCCAGAACTTGAAAGGCGTCAAGTGAACATGAGAGAAATATGGTTTCAGCAGGACTGTGCCACAGCTCACACGGCGAGAGCATCTATGGAAGTGGTTCCACAAATGTTCCCAGGACATGTGATTTCGAAATATAAAGATGTTCACTCACCCGATTTGTCGATATGCGACTTCTTTTTGTGAGGATATTTAAAATCAAGAGTCTACATTAACAGACCTTGCACAATCGACGACCTGAAGAATTCCATTCGTCAGGAAACTGAAGCCGTGCCGAATGAAATGTTGGTGAGAGTCGAGCGTAACTTTCAGGAGAGGATATATATTTGTATCCAGCAAGAAGGACGTCAACTCCAAACAGTATTTTTCGAACCTAATTAATGTACATTTGAAAACTGCAATAAAAAAATCTATCGCTCAATGCATGTTTTTATTTTTTTTTTATCAAACTGGGTACCAGTCATTCCATAGTGAAAAATCTGGTGCGTGCGCGCAACACACAACTTTCACTTACCAACTTACTTAGATATGAAATTAATGCGTTTTGTTAATGCCACTTCTCAAAGTTACTCATTTTTTCACATTCATTTCTTATTTTGGTTTTCATTTGCTCTATAATCCCCTCAGAACATTTCGAAATTTTGGAATCGATGATCGATGGAATTCGATTGGATAATCGAAAATTTGGAAAAAAAGTTATAAAATAAAGTGCCCCCTCCGTTTGACCAATTTTGATGAAATGTTGGCTGTCACATCTTTGGCAGATACCTACATCAAATACCCAGTTTGATCAAAATCGTGAAAGCCGTTTTTGAGTAAATAAAGAACTGCATGATGATACATGCGTGAAAATGATACAAAATTTATCAAGTAAAGTCCCCCCTCCGGTTGATCAATTTTGATGAAATTTTGACTTTCACATCGTGGGCTTATACATACATCAAATACCGAGTTTAATCAAAATCGTTAAAGTCGTTTTTGAGAAAATCGAAAAAAAAACCGTAAAACTTAGACAAAATTCTTCAAGTAAAGTACCACCTATGTTTAGCCAATTTTGATGAAATATTTGCTGTCACATCGCGGGCACAAACATACACCAAATACCCAATTTCAGGTTCGTAAGATTTATTGTTTTTGAGCTAGTCTATTCACACACACACAGACCATTTGAATATTGATAGCGCCTACCTGATATTAAATAACACCTAATTTTCATTAAACCTGGTGAATATGATGAAAATTGTTAAAGCCGTTATTGAGATAATCGAAAATTTGGGAAAAAAGTTATAAAATAAAGTGCCCCCTACGTTTGACCAATTTTGATGAAATGTTGGTTGTCACATCTTTGGCAGATACCTACATCAAATACCCAGTTTGATCAAATTCGTGAAAGCCGTTTTTGAGTAAATAAAAAAAACACGAGAAATGATACAAAATTTATCAAGTAAAGTCCCCCCTCCGGTTGATCAATTTTGACTTTCACATCGTGGGCTTATACATACATTAAATACCGAGTTTAATCAAAATCGTTAAAGCTGTTTTTGAGAAAATCGGAAAAAAACCGTAAAACTTAGACAGAATTTTTCAAGTAAAGTACCCCCTCTGTTTAGCCAATTTTGATGAAATATTTGCTGTCACGTCGCGGGCACAAATATACACCAAATACCCAATTTCAGGTTCGTAAGATTTATTGTTTTTGAGCTAGTCTATTCACACACACACACAGACCATTTGAGTATTGATAGCGCCTACCTGATATTAAATAACACCTAATTTCATTAAACCTGGTGAATATGATGAAAATTGTTAAAGCCGTTATTGAGATAGTCGAAAATTTGGAAAAAAAGTTCTAAAATAAAGTGCCCCCTCCGTTTGACCAATTTTGATGAAATGTTGGCTGTCACATCTTTGGCAGATACCTACATCAAATACCCAGTTTGATCAAAATCGTGAAAGCCGTTTTTGAGTAAATAAAGAACTGCATGATGATACATGCGTGAAAATGATACAAAATTTAGCAAGTAAAAATGCTAAAAGATAATCTAGCAGCTTATCTTAGCTAACTCTAAAGCGTCACTAGCGCTATTACATAATACCGAATACATAGGCGAACGGATAATGTACATTTTCGAGTTCGTGTCTTTTTTGAATTTTCCGAACAGGGTTCGTGCGAGGGTGAAGTTCGTATAGTGTTAAAGCACCTTTAAATTTTAATAAGCGCCATGCTAAATGGGTTACGTGAGGATATTATTCCCAAAAATATTCTTATTGTTATTTTATTCTTTTATAACAAACAAGCACATTGCCAGATTTCTTTTTCTGATCATAATTTAGCATTGATTATCCTTGAACTGTTGATCTGAAAATGAATTCCATGTTAAATGTAGCAATAACATTTATTTAAACTGGAAATTTTTATTCTATTATTCTCTTTACTATATGAAATATATAGTAAGGGAAAGTATTGCGATAGTGAAAAATTTCGACTTCAAGTTTTCAACGAAAATACACGTTTTGGGGTCCCCTGACTCCAAATAACCAAGTCCCGCGAAATGGTCTGTGTGTGTGTGTGTGTGTGTGAATAGACTAACTCAAAAACAATAAATCTTACGAACCTGAAATTGGGTATTTGGTGTATGTATATGCCCGCCATGTGACAGTGAAAATTTAATCAAAATTGGTCAAACAGAGGGGGTACTTTATTTAAAGAATTTTGTCTATTTTTACGTTTTTCTCAAAAACGACTCTTAACGATTTTGATTAAACTCCGTATCTGGTTAATGTGTATGCCCGCGATGCGACAGTCAAAATTTCATCCAAATTCATTAATTGGAGCGGGCACTTTACTTAATAAATGTTTTCTCATTATCACGTGTATTTTATTTAGTTTGTGCCCGAGAAGTGACAGCAAATATTTCATCAAAATTGGCCAAACAGAGGGGGTACTTTACTTGAAGAATTTTGTCTAAGTTTTACGTTTTTTTTTTTTTTTTTCGAATTTCTCAAAAACGGCGATTTTGATTAAACTCGGTATTTGATGTATGTATAAGCCCACGATGTGAAAGTCAAAATTTCAGTTTTGCAATTGATTCATACTCTATAACTTATGGAGATATGCAAATATAAGCATATAAATGAAGGAAAATGTATGAAGTTGAGGAATGGCGTTTACATATTATGTAAGGTAATGGTGAAAGTATTGTGTTACGTGCATCGCACCAGATTTTTTTCTTAATCTTATGAAATGAAAATCTTTTAACAGTAAAATTCATATATAAAACTTTAATGTATTGCGTCACTACATACTAATCTGCAAAGCTATTTTTTCACCAATTATAAATGTAATCAATTGTAAGATTGATGTATTTTTGGCTGTAGATCTGCCTTGCCCTGGGCTAAAAAAGAAGAAAGAAATATAGGTCCAGAGTAATTTTTAATTTTAGTAATTAATATTAAACTTAATAGTTTTATTGTTTTCATTTTATATATTTCTATAGTATTATCCCCATACAAGGTTATTGTTTTTTTTAATGGATCTTCTAAAGAAATATGAACCAAACCCAAAATTTTTAATTTATGTTTAGGTGCAACAGTCATAAAAATAAAGAAAATACATGTATAAGGAAGTAATGAAAATTAAATTAAAATAAATAAATAAAATAACCTACTTTGTTATCTACCAGTATACATGTTTATGTGCATACCAACAGTGGAAATAAAAAAATTGTTTGGAAACAGAAGTCAATTCGATTTCATCAAGGCGATTTTATTTGATGATAAAATATTTATGTACAGTGAAACGTGGCTACACGTTAATATAAATACACCTTGTAACTGTGGACTAAAAAGAATTTTATATACCTACTGTTAAGGATAGTCAGATACTCGTTAACGATCCCTATTCTAATTATACCTGGATAAGCACAGGGCTCCCACTCTAGCATCCTCTGATTAGCCATAGTAGCATAAAGTAGTGACATTAAACAAAATCACACGTAAATCTTTCAGATAGTAATCAAGCAATAACATTCTTACCTATAAGTGTTTATTTATTCTTTCTATCATTGAAATATTTGTATAATTGACCATTATTATGTTAACATTTCCAAGATTTTTTTTTATTTTCCATTCAAGAGATAATTATTATTTATTATCTTACCATTATAAGACGATATTAAAAGTAATTTATTGCATTTCAGTTATTATGATTTCTGAAATTATTCCCTCGCTTTGTATAAAAAACATTAAATACAAAAATTCATTACGGTTTAGATGTTTTCAATTTAACTAATCCAGCATATGCTTAAAACAGAGCTGTATACAAACTGCATAAAAAATTAATAGAATATAAAAAAAAAATAATCAAAAGTAGATAATTATTTTCCTATGTAATTTATATTTCTATAACTTTAAGGAATTTTTAAATGCAATGAATGTAAATAATATGTTCACAAACAACGTGGACAAAAAAACAAAAAAAAAAAAAACAATCTTTTTTGTGTCCCCTTCAGCTTATTAATAATTCCAAAGATAATAAAACTCTAAACTTAAAAAAAATAACCTTTCTTGTCTCATTAAAAAGAATTTTCTACGATGCATATTATTCTTCTCTGATCAAAATATCAATCGTTAGAAAAAATACTATGAATAAAAAAAAAGCATTAGTAAGCAGGGCATGAGGGGAACCCATCCCCCCCATAGAAACTAAAATTAATTAACATTGATTTATTAGTTTTTGAAGTAGAATAATCTAAAATTGTTTTGCATAAACTAAAACAGAATTTTAATGTTATTTCAAACATTTATAATTTAATCAAAAGGATTACTTGATCATGTCTCCATATTGGCCAAAGAAGCGAGGTTTTTATTTTATTCATACTTTCTTTTCCTTTTAAGATCAGTAATAGATCAGCATTGTTTATGTATACAGGTGGCTGCAGGGTTAAGAGTTCTAAGTACAAATTAAAAAAACAAAACACTTTTTAATTCACTTTCACATGACTTTGCAGATTTTTTTTTACATTCATTGTTTTATTTGGTTAGTAAACTCCTTAATGTTTAAATTTATTCATCGAGTTGTTGCCTACAAAGTTTTATCAATCTACAAATAAAAGTGCATACAAAAAATTATTTTTTCTGTAATCGTTGAATAATGGTAACATTACTAAACTGAAATGAGTGAAGAAAGTGAAACATTTTGCAATAGAGTGAAGAAAGTGATTACTTTCTTCACAAGTGAAGAAAGTGTATTGCCTTCTTAATTAGTAATAAGTTTAAATTAAAAAATAATTTGAAGTTGGAAATTAAATGCTTTTAAATGTTTCTTAACATTGTAAGAATTTATTTTAACAAAATAAATTGAAATGTGAATTAATTATTGGTGGAAATAATCAATATATTTTAAAATTTAAATATAATAATAATTACCTTCCTTGTTTATAACCTGCACTTGTTTATAACTTGTTTATAATCAACCATGCTTATAACCTACCAACAACGTACCATAATCTTCACAACATACTAATTTTGTTCATATTCTGGTTAGATCTGATCATGTATTACACGATTACAGAAAAAATTTAATATTTATTAAAAAAAAGTTCCTAGACATTGATTACTAGACACTGGTCTAGTATTTAACGAATGATCAAGATAAAAACTTTATAATTATAAATATTTCTTTATATCAAGTACAGTTCTGTATGATTAGTTACCGTACTTACTAAACCTTTTTAATTGCATGGATTGTATTAACGGAACAGTAAAAATAAAATAACATTTAAAGGAGTAAACATTGAAAGAGAGAGTGAAGTTCTATGAGAACATCATAAAATATGTTCAAAGATTAAATTAATCATTCTTTATTTAATCTGACTTCTAAGGAAATTCAAATAGCTGGGATTATTAAAAAGAAACATAAATAACACTTTGGAAGAGTTTAGTTAACTGTTGAATAGATTAAAAACTCATTGTTCATCTCAGATTATCTCTTAATCTTCTAGGAGGTTAAGAAATTAATTTGTTTACTTATTGTGAATTCTATTCTTTAGGTATCCATCCATTAATCATTTATAGTAAGATAATAAGTTGATGTAAATATTTATTTCCTAATTTTACAAACAAAAAGAAAAAATAATCACTCGATGCCATAACCAACAATAATGCATGAATCAATCAATTGAGGCAGGTAAATTTGGCCTTAGGTGCCCATTTTAATTGTATTTTTGAGGTAAACAAAAAGGAGTATGGGGTCACCTGTGGTTCAGTGGTTGGCATGGCAACCAACAATACTGAGGTTCGGGGGTTGTGTCCTGTCGTGGCCCCAGCATTTTTTAAAGGGAGTAAAAAATCCTTAGCTATGCCTTCCCTTGGATAGGACGTAAAATGGAGGTCCCGAGCCTGTACGATGTCAGTTACTCGTTAAAGATCGCTATCCTAAGTATACCTGGATAGGCAAAATTAAGGACTCTTACTGTAGCATCGTCGGATTAGCCTTAGTGGCGTTAAACACACAAACGAACCTGACCCACACTGTTCGGAAGTGTTTAGCTAATGCAAATAAGACACGAACTCAAACAGATGTTTTATCTATCCGCCTGTGTTCGGGGATAGCGCTACTGTCGCTTTTGAGTAAGTTAAGATAAGCGTTTAGACCTTCTTTTAGCATTTTTCTGACTTTGCTTTTATCCATAATAAGTTAGAGCAAAAGCCAGAACAGCCGCTAGTTCCAAGTCAGCCGTCTTTGTAATGAAAATTATTGTATTAAGGTGCTTAGGTGCGGTCAGACATACTTGTTCGTTCGACTTCACTTGCGTGAATAGCTGTTCTAGGTATGCAAGTACGGCAAAGTTCGGGGATTACTCAATCGAGGGTGAGGTTCGCACTGTGTAAAGGTGCCTTTACACCTTACGAACCTCACCTTCGAACAAGTTCTCCTTCGAACCTTGCCGTACCGACGTGAAGCGAACAGCCATTTATACTTCACGTGAGGTTAAGCGAACCAGTATGGCTGACACACCCAAAGCTAGCTTATGATAAAGAAAAAATCTCCATTATCCATATATTTTATATTATCTGAAAAATAAAAAAAATAGGAGACGATTTACAACGTTTCACAAATTACACTAGTATCACAAACAACTCCTGTCACTTAGGAAAAACCCAAATCAAAAGTGACACTAGCGCTACCCCCGAACCCAGGCGAACAGATGAAGTACCTAGAACACCCGAACAGTCGACGTGAAGGCTTCACCAAGGTTGTTCGAGGGTGGTGTTCGAAGGTAAAGTTCGTAAGGTGTAAAGGCACCTTAATAGGCCACGCCAAGAAGTACCATAGGCGAAGCTTTACAAAAAAAAAAAAATGATACTGGCCCAATCATAAGATGAATAGGTCCGTTTTTGCAAAACAATTTCAAAATTAGTTTGTTTCATTTTCGATTCATCTCTTTTAGATGATCACCTCATGTTTCAATTCAAGTATCGGTATCGATACATCGATACTTTTAAGTGGTTTTGTAACGTCACCATCTGGTGGCACTTACAACGTTTTCGAGAGTAAAACGGTATAATATAGAGTTTTTGTATATATTTTTTTTTTTTTTTTTTTTTTTTTTTTGCCTCACTTGATACGAAAATCTTTAACTATAAGATAGGAACTAGGGATATTTATCCTAACATCGGCGATGAAAACTTTTCTTTTTCTTCGATGTTCGACAATTTCAGCCTTTTCCTTAAATATGACTCAATTGTTTAACCTTTCCAAGAAATTTTTATAGAACTATGTACAAAGAAAAAAGGTGTGAGAAAAGAGGTGACCTGAGGGGACTTTTTAAACGAGTAATGCCATTAGGTAGCTACAAAGCCTTAAATTTAACAATTTTTGGTTTTTAGATCCCAGTCCTTCTTAATTCAAGATAAATAATCACTTACAAAAATGTTGCTCTCAGCCGCGAGATTGTGAGACAGGGGGGTCATGACCCCCCCCCCAAATTTCGTGTTAAATTCACCCCAGTAATTTTATTTGTTGAATCAGATGCCCTGTAACTTAAATCCTTCCACAGAATAAAGAAATTTTGTTGAATAATTGGTGTACTGGAAATTTCAAACTTTCAAAGGTGGAAGTCAGCTATCAACCATTTTAAATTGATAGAGAATGCTTTTTACTATCCAAATCAGAATTATCAGGAAAAATGAGCTCTTGATCCCTTAAGGAGCTGTTTCATTTTACTTTCCTATATATATATTTTTTTTTATCACAATACAAAATAAAAAAAGACATTTTTTAAGTAAAGGACTAAAAATATCTTATTATTATTTTCTCCTGTGAATACAACGTTGTTATGTAATCGAACACACCAGCAAGACGATAGTAATTGCCGACAAAAGCACCAGGATTCGACCTAGAGATCTTAAAGGAAAAAACTGCTTATCACATAAATGATTATGACCTTTTATTTTTTTTCCTTCGATAAAAATAATATAAATTAATTACATTATTATTAAGTTTATGCATTAATCCTTTTGTTTCTCCACTACTTACTTATTCCCTTACGCTCGTTCAATTAACTTTTTTATTAGTTTCGTGAGAAATATTCCTCACAAAAGAGGTCCCTATCAAAACCCATATCATGTTGTCATATAAGGTAATATACTCGTATGTTCCAACAATCGCTTAAAAGAAGTTGATAATTCTTTTGCATGCACAGTACGCCTATACTAACATGCCGTTGTTAACAAGTTAAGGCTTGGTGCGCATGCGAAAGTGTTTGTTTGTTTAACGTCACTTTATGCTACTAAGGCTAATCGGACGATGCTACAGTGGGAGCACTAAATTTTGCCTATCCAGGTATAATTAGGATAGGGATCTTTAATGAGTACCTGACATCGTACAGGCTCTGGACCTCCGATTTACGTCCTATCCGAGGGACGGCATAGCCAAGGATTTTTTACTCCCATTAATAAATCCTAGGCCCACCGCGGCACGCGAACCCGCGACCTATAGCGTTGTAGGTTGCCATGCTAATCACTACACCATGCGAAAGTGTTGTCAACGGGTTTTGAGTGCTTGTTGGAACATACCTGTTTAACGGAAATTATTCGTTTATATGGTAACTAAATTGAAGTTTTATAAGACTTATATAATTAGATCTGCCATGAAGCATACGGTTTAGCATTGCCATACTGTAACAGGAGAAAATATAAACTATTTTCTTATTCTACAGTAAGAGAATGAGTAGAAAAAGACGTGATGCACGAAATATTTAAAGCAGTTTTTCGGGGAGTAAAACGTACTACGGCATGTTTGAACATACCTCAAGTCGACATCAGTAAGGCGACAGTAATTGCCGACGAAAGAACCAGGCCAAAGTTTTCCCTTCTTAAAAATTATTTAAAATTTATATAAAGAATTTTCATCCTATCATGACAAGAAAAACCATGGAAATATATAAATATAAATATCACGTTGTTTAATATCAGCACTGTAGAAGAGAAAATGTATACCATATACCAAAGGGGAGTTTTGAAAGGTAATCGGGGTTGAGGGGAACAGGAAAAAGTTATAGCCTTTTGATGTGGAGATATTGGAAGTTGTCACCCGTTATATTGAAGAGCAACAGGAAGTTTGTTTAGTTTATATTATGCCTTCTCAAGAAATGTAGGGATTTTCCATACAACCTAACTCTCTGAAAGTCGGAGTATCAAGGAATAAGAATATTTTTATTTACTTCTTGAGCAATCTGGAGTTGGGGCAATTCGTCAATTTTCTTTTTAGTAGTCCTCTTTTTGAATACTGCCCTCCGGATTTTCGAATCCTGCTACGACAAGTAATTTTATTACGTTAGATAAATTATACAATTATTTAAGGGATGAAACTCATGGTTGAGGCAACATATCATAATTTTTGCACCGGTATTATTGATGTGTATAGCTCGACTCCTCAAGTAATTTACCTGGGAATCGCATGTGCGAACTGTGACGTCATTTTAGTGGCCAATAGAGAGGCACTATAACAGATAGGGTACCTTACTTCGTTGTTAGTTTTTGCTTTACTTTGTTTTTGTCAGTTTGATTGTGATCTAAGAGCTAAAATGTCAACACCTTCATGCAGTTAAGAGACTCCCAAGAAGAAAGAGACGGGAAAATCTACTAAAGTGATCATGATGGCAGGCTAGAGAAATGGTTTTCCGTTTTCATGACTACCTAAAAAACAAAAAAAAACAATGAGATACATAGACTTGATTACAATATTTTAGATGTAGTATGTGAAATATCGCAGTTTTCGAAACCTACTGTGATTAAAATAGTGAAAGAAGGTCAGAAAATGTTGAAGACAGATGGAAAATTACAGTGGCTTAAGGTCAACCAAATACCCTACAGTTTTGAAATGAAAAAGCCTGAATTATTAGAAATCTGCAAGAGATTAAATATTGAAAAGAAATTTGTTGTGGAGGAAATTTTGAAAGATAATGGTCACAGTCTATTTATTATATTTGCCACCATATCATCCTGAATTAAACCCCATTGAATTAGTGTAGGGTGATATAAAAAATACGGAAGCACAAGGGTGCCTATCTACTGCATTAAATGAAAAAAGAGAATACCTGGAATTAATATTCAGTAAATACACCAAAGAAAAATGGAAAGCATGCTGTGAGCATGTAATGAAAATTGAAGAAGATTATTGGTTAAAGGATGGTGTCATCGATGTTGCCATTGAAGAAATTATTGTTTAATTACGTGACACTTCTACATCCGAGGATTTTTCGAGTGAATGCAGCGATATTTCATTCAATTTTTATTTTATGAAAAATTGTATTATTTTTAAGTTTTTGATTAAATTTGATGTATTTAATTTTATTCACATTGAAAGAAATTCTATTTATGCATAATTGTAAATAAATCTTTTTAAAAAAAAATTTTGTATTTTTACATTTCAATTTTTTATTTGAATTTATAAAATTTAAATATTTATTTTTATTAAATAATGTTTTGGAATAATAGTTTAAATATTGATAATAAATTTATTTCTGAACCTTTTTTTATTGCCAATGATAATTATTTAATGAAATATAGTATCCTTGTATTGATTTCTATGTCCTCTCTATCTGTTTGTCATCATTGATAGCATAACCTGACTCACTTCAAATTTAGCGCCAAAGGAGAAGTAGGCGTGGCTTATTTAAGCTCCGCCCTCAGGTAAATTACTTAAGTTGTCGCACTATACTTGTGTATTTTTTTCTACAAATTTTTGCATTTTTTAAATTAAAAAAAAAATTCCCTGAAAAGGGGTGAGGAATAGATAGTGCTACCAAACAAGGGCGTATTAAAAATTTCCTATTTATATAAGTATTATTACTGTATTTAGTATGGATTCATTCATATGAATATTCTGGATTAATTTTCAGATCAACTATTAAAATGAACACACTATTAAAAGATAGTCAATGTTCAAAAATTATTTGAAAAAGAAATCCATATTTAATATGTTAATATACTTATATAGTTATTAATCAATTATACTTATTTTTATCATGGGCGTCACCAACTATTATTATTGGGGGAAGGCTCAATATTCTCCTAAATGGGGTAATACTTGAAAAGTGCTATTGAAAAAAACTGCTTTAAATTCTCAAAACACCGTTTTTGAGGGAAAGTTTTGGATATAAGGGCATGTACGCCAAAGCTGATTTTGGTACGATAATAAACCCAACTAAGTAGCTTTCATTAAAAGTACTCTTAACCCGTATATTCTTTACCTAATTTTTTTATGAATTTTTAAAGTTCAGATTTTTTCATTTTATGTTAACTTTAGGCTCTAATATCTCTGGTAGGCCAGTTCATAAAAATCTATTTTTTTTACATGTTATGCTTACATGCAACTTAAATCAACTGTAAGAAATTTCAACCTGTATATTTGAGTACATCCGTAGCTACGAATTTTTGAAAATGGTCATTTTCGCGCTCATTTAACAATGCGTAAACTAGATCATACTTCATTAAAATATTACTGTTTGTGAATTTTTTACTTTTAATAACCCTTATTAATTGTTTTGTTTTTTACTTTCCTTACCTATATATGAAATATATAGTAAGTGGAAGTATTGCGATCGTGAAAAATTTCGACTTCCGGTTTTCAACGGAAATACACAATTACTTATCTATTACTTCCTTTTTATTCAATTATTAAAATAAAGGCATGTGGTGTGATACAGACTTTTTTTTCGACCTCTATTTCAAATAACTTTATCTAAAGAACAGTACTTTATTTAATGAAAATTCAAAAAGTATCTGACAATACAGAGAAGTAAAACGTAGCTTTTTAAAAAATAAAAATTTCAACTATTTCAATGTTATATAGAAGATTTGACTCAATCTTTAACAGCCCTCATAATTCAAGACCTATATTAAATGAATTATTGCCTTATGGTTTTTATTTTTAGATGTTCTCCATACAATATATATACTGTAGACGTCCACATCGCGCGGCCAACGATTTCATCGTTGGTTCGTCATAAAATAATACAATAAGCCTTTTATTTTTATTTTTTCAATGAAGTACCTCGGATAGGACGTAAAATGGAGGTCCCGAGCCTGTACGATGTTAGGTACTCGTCAAAGATTCCTATCCTAATTATACCGGGATAGGCAAAATTTAGGACTCCCACTTTAGCATAGTCCGATCAGCCTTAGTGGCATAAAGTGACGTTAAACAAATAAAAAGATCGCCAATGATAAAATAAATAATAAAATGAGCCTTTTATTCTTTTTTTTTTCAATGAAACTAAAAATAGTCAAAATAGGATTTGCACTGGCAATTCTTGAAGCAAAAACAAAAAAATGAGCAATAGATATTGCAGAAACTTTTCATTTAAAATTGATTCATCTGAATTGGTACTTAATAACACCTATTTTACGCATGTTTACTCTTTTCTCTACAGCTTATTTAACCATTTTTATTGAACTCATTAGATGTACTTCAAATTAAATGTACTTCAATCCTAAAATTATTAAAATAGTTTGATAGGGCTTTGTTTGTGTCTAACAGCCAGGATGGCCGCTTAAACACATGTTAACTTATAATCTAACATTATTTTCCTTACTAAATTATTAAACTATAATGCATATAGCTCAAAGTACTAATATTATTAATTTTTTACTTTACGTTTACGAAATACACGTTTTGGGGTCCCCTGAGTCCAAATAACCAGGTCTCGCGAAATGGTCGGTGTGTGTGTGTGTGTGTGTGTGTGTGTGTGTGTGTGTGTGTGTGTGTGTGTGTGTGTGTGTGTGTGTGTGTGTGTGTGTGTGTGAAAAGACTAGCTCAAAAACTATAAATCGTGCGAAGCTGAAATTGGGTATTTAGTGTATGTATGTGCCCGCGATGAGACAGCAAAAATTTCATCAAACTTTCTCAAAGGGAAGGGTACTTTATTTAATAACTTTTTAAGTTTTTTTCGATTTTCTCAAAAACGGCTCTAACGATTTTGATTAAACTGAGTATTTGATATATTAATATGCCCGAGATAAGACTGTAAAATTTTTATCAAAATTGATCAACCGATTTTACTTAATAAAATTTGTATCATTTTCACGTGTTTTTTTTATTTACTCAAAAATAGCTATAACGATTTTGATCAAACCAGGTATTTGATGTATGTATATGCCAAAGATATGATAGCCAACATTTCATCAAAATTGGTCAAACGAAGGGGGCACTTTATTTCATAACTTTTTTTCCAATGTTTACCTTTTCTTCGATTATCTCAAAAACGGCTTTAACGATTTTCATTAAATTCGTCATGTTTAATGAAAATTAGGTGTTGAATGATACAAAATTTATTAAGTAAAGTCCCCCCCCCCGGTAGATCAATTTTGATGAAATTTTTACAGTCATATCTCGGGAATATTAATACATCTAATACTCAGTTTAATCAAAATCGTTAGAGGCGTTTTTGAGGAAATCGAAAAAAACTTAAAAAGTTATGAAATAAAGTACCCCCACCCTTTGACCAATTTTGTTGAAATTCTAGCTGTCACATCGCGGGCATATACATACACTAAATACCCAATTTCAGGTTCGCACCGTTAATAGTTTTTGAGCTAGTCTGTTCACACACACAGACACAGACACAGACACACAGACACAGACACACACACACACACACACACACACACACACACACACACACACACACACACACACACACACACACACACACACACACACACACACACAGACCATTTCGCGGGACTTGGTTACTTCGACTCAGGGGACCCCAAAACTTGTATTTCCGTTGAAAACTGGAAGTCGAAATTTTTCACGATCGTAATACTTCCACTTACTATACATTTCATATATAGGTAAGTGAAAGTAAAAATACCTCTAAATTCATGATAAATAATTTTATAGAGCCTTTAAGTAAGGCAGAAGTTTTATTTATTTATGTAGTAGTTTGTATTATATAAGGTATTATCTTTCATCGCACATCTTGAATACAAAACCTAGTGTAATCAGAAAAATAAAACGTGCAGTTGAAGCGGGAACGTTATCTTTGGAACGAGATGAGACTTGAGTCCCGCGGGTCCACTACATCAGCGCTAAGCTCCAACAGATAGCGCTGCACTCTCTCCTGGACACGTCACAAAGGCATTACTTATTTACCAAAGGCAAGGAGCTTGGGTCCGTTTTCATTTATTTATATATACCTCCTTTCATCTCCTACCTCTTTGGACATTGAGCATTGAGAAGAAACTCCCCGTCGCCTTCTTGGTTAATACGATTTATAGAATTATATGGTCGGCTTTATAATTAATAAGTTATTGTTAGAAATAGTTCAATGAAACCTTTGAAAAAATATACATATCGATTATAGCGGCCACATAGCAATTAAATCGGAAAATCGATTATATGATCATCGAATAACCCACTTCATTCTATAAGGTTATAAACATTAAGGTGAATAGAGAGGAGGGCTCACTTTGTAAGGGGCAATATGGCTACCCGAGACCTATGACATAGTTGGGCGCATCTGTGAATTGATAACCTTGGGTAGCCAGGTTATCAGCAGCCTGCTCAGCAAAAATGAAAATTTTAAAAATAAAAAAAGCTAAATACAAGATTAAAAAAGTTACTGAAGAAACAAAAATTCTATATTTTGAATATATATATTTATATAAATAAATTGTTTGATATACATTTTTTTTTTGTTTTTTTTATAAATGTCTACATTATCATTAATAAGCAGTACATTTTATTGATGTTTCTTTACCAACAATGAATTTTCATCCCATATTTTACCAGCAGTTATAAAACTATATCCATAACTTATAGGTTTCTATTTATTTGTTTATTTTAATTAATAAATCTTTACTGGTTGAAATTATTAATTCATTAACGAACATTCAATGAGTGGTATATAAATCATCACTGGGAAAATATAATTAATTGGTACGTACATGCAAGATAATTTCAGTATTATGAAAAGAAAAAACTATACCAAACCTAATTTTTTATGTAGCAAAAGTCTGATGTTCGTGAATAATGGTCGGGTTTGTGGAGATAAAATCTCAGTTGTGAAATCAGAATTTAAAATAATGGAAAATATTATCGTTTTTCACTTTAACCTATAACGAAAAATTATAGTATTTAAAGAGAATTCAATACGCATGCGCTGAGTCATGCGCCCGATGACGTAAGCAGGAAGAGCTTGTGCGGGTTTGCCTTCCCAAGTGACCCCACCTTCTCTCTACTCACCTTGTATAAACACTACTTCAAAAAATCTGGTGCGATGCGCGCAACGCAGAACTTTCACTTAACTTAGATTAACTCACAACTTTTACTTTGATTATAAATTGACGTGTTTTGATAAATATGTCATTCCTCTAATTCAGACAATTTTCCACGTTCGTTTCCTTATTTTAGTTTGTATTTGCTCTCTACAGTGCACTAAATTGTTTTCTTGTTAAATAAAAGTTTAACCGCTACACCGGAAAAATATAAAAATTACTAATTCCGCCTTCGATTGCGAGTTATAAGTGCACAACCGCGGTTTTTGAAAATTAAAGAGGCCGTAGAAGTTTCTAAATGGTGACAATCTTTTCAGGTTTTCCAGGTGAACATTTTTGGTCATATACATTTTTTCGATTTACCCCTTCATTTGTGAGTTGCAAGCGAAAAACTGCAATTCTCAGAGAGATGAGCATAGATTTTGCTTAAAATAAATTCAATTTTTTTCTCTATTGAGCTTTACTTTTAATATTATAAGAATTATTCGATTATCGTCATTTAGTCAGGAGTTACAGATTTTTGGCCGCTAAATGACGAAATTCTCCCACTGTGCGTCGTTTGCGAATTACAAGCAAAAACGCGATTTCAGTCAAATCAAAAATCAGCGCACTCGCTTTCCGCGAAACTGATACGTGTATTTAAGTATACTGTCTTCTAGCCTCACCTCTTCTCTATATTACAGGATACTCGTGGCTCCTCCTTTAATTTTACACCCTTCCCCGCGTTAAAGGAAACGATACTAAATATGCGCTGTGTATCTTAATGAAGTAGGATTTAAGGTTAGGGTGTGAATGATTCGCACAGATCAGCTAGTCTTAATTATTTTAATCGTGTAGATATTTTGGACGTGATAGCTGATCTAAGTACAGAGTTGGGTCAATAAAGTACATTCACTCCACCGGAAACAAGAGAGGGAAGAAGATCTGAAACTATTCGAACCACCGCCTGTTGGGTCCGCTATTTCACCTGCTGTTCGGATCCGAGCTCGCTAATTGGTTAAAATATGCAGATTAAAACAAGACCTCAACGAACCCCGTACCCAAACCCCCCTCAGCAAATTTATTTTCACATGAGCCTCTGTTATTCTCACCCCCCCCTCCCCCTCGAACCCTTCCTGCTTTTATGGGCTTCCGGGCTGGGGGCTCTTATTAACATTGTGGAAAACCTCAAGGGTAAGGAATTCTCCAGGTGGATTCTTGAATTAAATGAGACGCTAGGGATGTTATCAAGGCTAAAAAGATTGTGACGCTATATTTATCTTTAGGTAAATTAAATAAGTTTACTTTTTCCTCATTGAAAAAAAAAAAAAATATTCTTCATAATTTGTCGGGTTGTGCCCTCAGGTCTATTTTAATGATACTTACTTCTCAGGTAGTATGATGTTCGGGACTTCGCCCGGACAAAAAACTTACATTGAAAACTTAACGGAAATGTAAACATTGTATATAAAATACATAGGTTTTATGCCTTTTTTACGTCCACTTACCTATATATGAAATAGATAGTAAGGGAAAGTATTGCGATCATGAAAAATTTCGACTTTCAATGGAAATACATGTTTTGTAGTTCCCTGAGTCGAAATAACCAAGTCCCGCGAAATGGTCTATTGTTGTCCCATTTTCACGTTTTTTTATTTACTCAAAAATCGCTTAAACAATTTTCATCAAACTGGGTATTTGATGTATGTATATGCCCAAGATGTGGCATCAAAAATTTCATGATTTTTAGCCAAATGGTGGGGGTACTTACATAATGAATTTTGTCTAAATTTTACGTTTTTTTTTTTAATTTTATCAAGAACGGATCAAACGATTTTGATCAAATTCGTCATGTTAGAGTCGTCAAAATTAGATGTTCTTTAATATCAGGTAAGCTTTATCATTATTAAAATGTTCTGAGGGGCCTTCAATGGGGAAGGGGCCTTTTTACTTTCACTTATCTATAAATGAAATATATAGTAAGTGGAAGTATTGCGATCGCGAAAATTTTCGACTTCCGGTTTTCAACGGAAATACACGTTTTGGGGTCCCCTGAGTCAAAATAACCAAGTCCCGCGAAATGGTCTGTGTGTGTGTGTGTCTGTGTGTGACTAGCTCAAAAACTATAAACCGTGCGAACCTGAAATTGGGTATTTAGAGTATGTATAAGCCCGCGATGTGACAGCAAAAATTTCATCATAATTGCTCAAAGGGAGGGGGTACTTTATTTAATAACTTTATAAGTTTTTTTCGATTTTCTCAAAAACGGCTCTAACGATTTTGATTAAACTGAGTATTTGATCTATTTATATGCCTGAAATATCACTGTAAAAATTTCATCAAAATTGATCAACCGGAGGGGGGACTTTACTTAATAAATTTTGTATCATTTTCACATGTTTTTTTTATTTACTCAAAAACGGTTTTAACGATTTTGATCAAACTAGGTATTTGATGTATTTATATGACCGAGATATGACTGTAAAAATTTCATCAAAATTGATCTACGGGAGGGGGGACTTTACTTAATAAATTTTGTATCATTTTCTCGGGGTTTTTTTTATTTACTCAAAAACGGCTTTAACGATTAACAAAAATAAGATATGAATGTAGAAAAATGTGTGACTTTGGGAAATGATGTTTAGCAAAACACGTCAATTTCTATTCTAAGTAAGTTGGTAAGTGAAAGTTGTGTGTTGCGCGCACGCACCAGATTTTTTGTTTTCGTATAAAGTACCTTTCTTTTTGTTTATATGGATAAATTAACTGTCTCTCCTTACGCCTAAAATTAAGAAATGTCCAAATATGAAAAAAATCAAGTAAACGTATAGGGGAGAAAAAAAGAAAAATATTCCGTCAACTCATAAAACACGTTGAGCCCACGCATGTGGAGTATACGCATTGTTTATAATTAAAGTCGTTCTGTTCATTTAATGGTAACTTAATGAAGTTTATAACAACTACATAGAGAATTATAAAATCAGACGACTTGGAGTATTATGCTTGCATTGCCAAAGTATCACAAGCAAAAACTCTTATTCAATAATAAAAAAAAAATATTGTTTTTATAGAGAAATAAAAACAAAAATAAGAAATTAATGTGGAAAAACGTGTGACTTTGAGAAGTGGCAATTAACAAAACAGTGAGTTGTAAGTGAAAGTTGTGTGTTGCGCGCACGCTTTTTCTTTCTTCCCTGACACAGTAACCCTGTAGGAGAGCTGTATATTTGTAGATTTGTACATGATCCATGCACTAGGCATAACACACGTATCAATATATTAAATTTAAATTTATACACATTTGTGTATTAAGGTAAGATAATTACTTAATTAAGGAAAGACAAAAAAAAAGATAGTACAAAATATGGAGTAAAAATTATATTCCTAACATTAAATATAACATAAAAACATAGCATAAAACAAACAAACAAAAAATCTTATGAAATCAGCCTAGCCTAAAAATAAAACCCAAAAGATAAATCTACAATCGCAATAAATTATTTTTGGTAATTTTTTTACTTAAAAATTTTATGGGAAATTCTTGTTTTTCTCGTCCCTGTGTCCTTATTTTTAGAGATATTGCTCTGACATTTTTCATAAAGACACCAGACGTTGCCTACACTCCTATCAAAGCAAAAAAAAAATAGTTTTAATGTTGTTCCTTTACTATTTATTGGCAAAATGAAAATAAAAAATGACATTTATTCATTAAATTTCGGCATTAAATTTCGCATCGACTGAGGTCCTCACAAGTAAAATCGGTTAAGTTTTTTCGCCAAAACCGATTGTCAATTTAGCCACTTTAGCGGAAAAATGAATTACGCTCATGTTGCCAAACCTGAGGGTTACTCCAAATCAAAAATGTTATCATTATATTTGCACTTATATAGCCTCTAATAGTAAGAAGAAAGTAATACTTTGTGATCTGTATTTGCCGAATTATACGGGAAAATCAGAAAAAAAAAAATCCAAAAAGTTTCTCGGATTTTAGACCACAAGGTGCTAAATACGTTCATTTTGTAATTACTTTGTCTCCAAAGGAGTGGACTAATTTTAAAATTAATGAGCCCGTTTTACACAGAATTTGGTATTCTACAAGTATTGATGGTAACATTTCTTATTTGGAGTAACCCTCTTGAAATTGCAGGCTTAGGAACAAGAGCGTAATTAATTTTTTTTCCGCTAAGGCCTGGTGCACGCGAACGGCAGTTTTCTGCGGTCCGGCCTTACTTGTGGTCAGGGATGCCTGAGTATAATGGACCGACGGGAATGATCAGACGGGCAGACGTTCACATTTGTTGTCTATGAAATGAGTACTTTCAGCCTATATATTTAAAAATGTTCTTCAAATTAGGCACTTATCCCTATGTGTTATACTAGCATTCCCCGACGCGGCTTTGCCCGCGGGCCTTTAAAATCAATTCTGAGATCATTATCTTGTTATTGATTTAATATAATATGTTAACGAAATTAATTTTAAAAAATCTGGTGCGATGCGCGCAACACATAACTTTCACTTAAGAACTTACTTAAATTAGAAATTGAAGTGTTTTGTTAATTGCCACTTCTCAAAGACACATTTTTCCTCATCCATTTCTTAATTTTGTCTTTATTTGCTCTATGAAAAACACTATTTTTTTTTTTATTATTAAATAAAAGATTTTACTTACACGATAATTACGATAATTCGGCCAGGTAACAATAATACTAATTAGCATAATAATCCAAGTCGTCTGATTTTATAATTCTCTATGTAGTTGTTGAAATCTTCATTTAATTACCTTGGAAACAAATAATTTCCATTAAATGAACAGAACGGCTTTAATTATGAACATTGGTCTGCCATTAAAGGCGCACTCCGCCGCATGCGTTTGCTCTACGTATTTTATGAGTTGACGGAATGTTTTTCTTTGTTTTTCCTGTATATGTTTACTTGATTTTTTTCACATTTCATGTTTAGCCATTCCTTATTTTTAGGTGTAATGAGAGACAGTTAATTTTTCCATATAAACAAAGACAAGGGTACTTTACATGAAAAAAAAAAAAAGGTCCCTTCCCCATTTAAGTCACCTCAGAACATTTTAATAGTTAAAGAACACCTAATTTTCATTAAACATGGCGAATTTGATCAAAATCATTAAAGCCGTTTTTCAGATATTTTAAAGAAAGCTATAAATTGGAAACAAAAGTTATGAAATAAAGTGCCCCCTCCGTTTCACCAATTTTGATGAAATTTTGGCTGTCACATCTTCAGCATATACATACATCAAATACTCAGTTTGATCACAATCGTGAAAACCGGTTTTGAGTAAATAAAAAAAACACGTAAAAATGAAACAAAATTTATTAATTATCCGCATTTCTTCTTCCAGGTTTGACCATGTCACAGGTTTTCCAACAGCCAAGCTTTCACCCATCTTGCTGTGGGCTTCTTCAGGGCCAATACAAGAAGAAACTTTCTTGTATTGGCCCTGAAGAAGCTTTCTTGTATTGGCCCTGAAGAAGCCCACAGCAAGATGGGTGAAAGCTTGGCTGTTGGAAAACCTGTGACATGGTCAAACCTGGAAGAAGAAATGCGGATAATGGATTCAGACCATGGAAGCCTGAAACAACAAAATTTATTAAGTAAAGTCCCCCCTCCGGTTGATCATTTTTTGATGAAATTTTTACGGACATATCTCGGGCATATAAATAGATCAAATACTTAGTTTAATCAAAATCGCTAGAGCCATTTTTGAGAAAATCGGAAAAAAACGTAAACAGTTATTAACTAAAGTACCCCCTCCCTTTGAGCAATTTTGATGAAATTTTTGCTGTCACATCGCGGGCATACACATACACTAAATACCCAATTTCAGGTTCGCACGGTTTATAGTTTTTGAGCAAGCCTGTTCACACACACACAAGCACACACACACACACACACACACACACACACACACACACACACACACACACACACACACACACACACGCACGCACGCACTCACGCACACGCACACGCACACGCACACGCACGCACACACACACACACACAGGCACACACATAGACACACAGACCATTTTGCGGGACTTGGTTATTTTGACTCAGGGGACCCCAAAACGTGTATTTCCGTTGAAAACCGGAAGTCGAAATTTTTCACGATCGCAATACTTCCACTTACTATATATTTCATATGTAGGAAAGTGAAAGCAAAAAACGAAGTGAGCGAAGGGGGAGAGGGATCGAAGCTTCCGGTAGATGGAATCGGTAGCCGGCTCGGTAGAAGAGAGGGAGACGCGCAATGGAGAGAGTTCACTAAAACCTCCGAAACAAAAAATTGCTTACTCGTCGTGAACGCTTCATTTTTCGGCTTTAAAACATGGTCTTCGATGCGCCATAGGGGCTTTCGAGTTTAACTCGTCGTATCAAGATCTTTAAAATAAGTGCAAATTAGATATTTTTCTCGAAGTGCTAAAATAGGTGTCCGTTAGAGTTACACGACAATTTTGCCATTTAAACCCCTTAGGGGTTACATTTTTGAAATTCCTTTCTTAGTGGTTACCTACAAAATCTAAATTCCGAACTGCAAGTTTCTATCATCTTTAGTTTTTGCTCTGCGTTGATTCTGTCAGTCAGGACAAAGCCTCTTATATATAGAGAGAGAGATAGAAATCAGTGAAGAGAAAGTTTGGATGACTTTATATAATTCAAATGATAAACAGTGTATGAATATACTTACAATGTATCTATGTGGTTTATATAGTTTCCATTAGAGTATATATAGTATCCACCAACAATTTCCGTTGAAAACCGCTATTCCTATCAAATTCGTCATGTTTAATGAAACTTAGGTGTTCTTTAATATCAGGTAAGCTTTATCATTATTAAAATGTTCTGAGGGGGCTTAAATAGGGTAGGGAACTTTTTTTTTTGTTTGTTTTTTTGTTTCTTATAATGTACCTTTGTTTTTGTTTATATGGAGAAATTAACCGTCTCTCGTTACGCCTAAAAATAAGAAATGGCTAAATATGAGTATGATAAACATAAAGAAAACATATAGAGGAGAAAAATAGAAAAATATTCAGTCAACCCATAAAACTCGTTGAGCCCACGCATGCGGAGTACGCCTTTAATGACAGACCATTGTTCATAATTAAAGCCGTTCTGTTCATTTGAGAAGTGGCAATTAACAAAACGCCTTAATTTTTAATCTAAGTAAGTTGGTAAGTGAAAGTTGTGTGTTGCGACCACGCACCAGATTTTTTATATAGATTGTATTTAGGAACAATCATATAATTTTTGAAATGTTATCTCTTGAGATACAATTATTTTTTTAAACTTGAAGATTGTTAATTAAATAGAAGTGAGTCTAAACTTTTGACCGGTATTGTACATCTATGTGATTTATATAGTATCCATCAGCAATATTGTAAGTATATTCATACACATATCTATGTTGTATTATCAGTCTAGTGTCAACAGCCGAGCTGTACGGATCTAGGTGTTTAGTGCTTCTCCAGCTGAATATTCAGATAAGAGTTTTATTTTAGTTTCATATCAATTGGCTTTCTTTTATCTTAGTTAATAAGTATATAATTTTAATTTGAATTGGGTTATTTTTTAATTTTTATTAATTTTTTTATTTTATTTTTTTTTTGTATTTAATTGTGATATGTAAGATATCATTCTATTAAAATGTCTATGAGTAGCGATGGGCGGGGGGAAATTCCTCCAGATTTGAAGGATAATAATAAACAATTAATTGAATCTGAGGAAAAAAATAAAGATATTATTTTAGAAGTAGAAATGGCCAGTGCAACAGATAAAATAAATTCTCAACCTAAAATTAATTTAGAAATTAATAAATTAAAAACGGAAAGATATTATGAAACAACAGATGTAGGACCATATTTTGTTTTTATGGAAAGTAATCCTACGGAAGGAGCAGGCCTAGGTCGATTACACCCTATGTCCATAGGAAAACTCTTGCATAGTTCTTGCCCCGAAATATACAATGATATTTTAAATATATATAAAATAGGTAGAAACAGGATTAAAGTAGAGACCCGGCTAGGGGAACAAGCAAACGCTTTAGTAAAATCGGAAAAGATAAAAGCAAAACAAATTAAAGCTTATATTCCGAGTTTCTCATTAGAAAAGAAAGGAGTTATCCGGGATGTAGATTTAGAATTATCGGAATTAGAAATATTAGAAACTATAAAAGCACCATATTCTGACACTCAAAAAGTTATTAATGTTAGACGATTTAATAAAAAAATTATTAATAAACAAACGAACTCCGTCGAATATAAACCAACTAGATCAGTATTAATAACGTTCAGAGGTCAACTCCTGCCAAGGTATGTTACGATACATCATGTTAGATGCGAAGTCCACCCGTATATCCAATCCGTAATACAATGCCTCCATTGTTTACGTTACGGGCATAGTACCACTCAATGTAAAAGTACAACAACAAGGTGTAGGAAATGCTCGGATAGGCATGAAACTGAAGAATGTCCGCCTAACACATTATTGAAATGTATTAATTGTAAGGGAAATCACTCTCCACTGGCTAAAGAAATATGTCAGGAATATATTAAACAGGTCAATATTAAGGAACATATGAGTAATTATAACCTTACTTATAACGAGGCTAGGGCCAAAATCGAGGGCAAATCATACAGTTGGGTAGCGTTAAGAAATACTCCGGATGCCTTTCCAACACTAGAACAATCGAAGAATAATGCGACCAATAACGCTAAAAATTACGTTAGAAATAAAATTACGGTGGTTAAAAGACAAAGGATCTCGAGCCCAAATAAAGAAAATAATAATTCGGAATAAAGAGGAAATATCATCAAAGATTTTTCTGTTCCCTTATTTCCATCGCAGCCTATCAAAGAAAACCCATATAAAGATAAAAATATTACCTTAAAAAAAGAAGATAAATTAAATATGTTAACGGATGCACTTCTCGCAGTTGTAAATACCGTTTTAGTAAACAAAAATGAAAATGTTACTGAAGACGAAATTAAAAACATGATAAAAGATCGAACTAGACATTTATCCGTAGGGATATAATAATAATAGTTAATATTAATAGTACATATTAATTAATACTACTTCTTAATTAATACTACATCAAATAAAAATAAATATGATTAATTCATTAAAATTACTGCAGTGGAATGCCAGATCGGCAATTTCTAACAAAAATAGTTTAGAATACTATTTATTTTCAGAAAAAATTGATTTTGCTCTAATTTCTGAGACCTGGTTTAAACCAGGTAAATATATAAATTTTCCTGGTTATAATATTGTAAGAACGGATCGAAATGACGGTTATGGAGGCGTTGCAATATTAATAAAATCCAACTATCATTTCGAAGAAATCTCGAATTATCCTAAAATTAAAGATATAGACACAGTTGCTGCGAGAATATCCATATACAAAAATTACAAATTAAATATTTTGTCGTTCTATGCTAAACCGGGTAACAAAGCAACAAAAAATAATTGGGAAAATCTTTTAAGTAGCTTTCAACACCCCGTAATTATCGGCGGAGACGCAAACGCTCACCATTATCAATGGGGGTGTGATTCATGCGATAAGAAGGGAGAAAACGGTTTCAGCAATTGAAAAAACTAATCTCGTACTTTTAAATGATGGCACCCCAACTTTGGTAAACAATATCCGTCAGAAAAGAAATACCGCAATAGATATTACATTAACATCCGTCAATAACGCTGACACTTGCTCATGGAAAGTACATGATAATCCTTTGGGTTCAAATCATCTTCCCATAATTATAAATATTCAATACAAACAGGATGAAACTCAAAATTACAATTATTCTAACAGGAAATGGCGAATTAAATCAGCTAATTGGTCTGAATTTGAAAAAATCACCCAAGAACATGCTTCATTACTACCAGATAACCCAACGTATGACGATTTTTTTAAATTTCTAAATAATGCATGCGAGAGCACGATCCCATCATACAAGGCACATTTTAATAAACGATTTAGTAAAAGCTGGTGGGACAACGAATGCGGGCAACTCCTTAATCAAAGAAAACTGGCATTTAGGATATATAAAAATAACCCTACAGCTAATAATTTAATAAAATATCAAAGGTCGGATGCTGTATTCAAAAAGGTCACTAGAACTAAACAGAGGGAATCATGGCGAGAGTTTACTTCCAGTATAAATAAAAACAATCCAATTAAAGAGGTTTGGAATAAATTATCAATTTTGAAAAATCGGAAACTCTCTAATAGGCTATCCCCCCTCATAGGAGATTGGTGCGAGGAGTTTTTAGACATTTTAGCCCCTCCCTTAGCTGCGCCTCAAATCACACTTAGAAGCGAAAACGACAGGGATAATGAGGATAATCACAAGCGACTTTCGGATAATTTTATCTTGCCGGAACTATTAAAATCAATAAAAAATAACGCTAACAGCGCCCCTGGCAAAGATAATATACATTATATAATGCTAGACAAATTGCCTAAACATATAAAAATATTATTATTAAACATATTTAATAATATATGGCAAACTAATGCAATACCTGACTCGTGGCGGGAATATTGTGTAGTACCTATTCTAAAACCAGGAAAGGATCCAAAGTTGGCTACATCATACAGACCTATTTCATTAAGTTCTTGCATACTTAAAACTTTCGAAAGAATGATTAAACATAGACTTGAATGGTGGTTAGAATCTCAAAATAAATTACCCGATTATCAATATGGTTTTAGGAAAGGGAAGTCAAGCATAGATAGTTTATTAGTACTACATTCTAGCATAAATATCGGTTTCACGGAAGGTAAAAAAACAGTAGGATTATTTTTGGACGTAGAAAAAGCATACGACTTAATACCTATACATATACTTTCACAAAAAATGGAAGCCATAGAAGTCCCCCGAAAAATAATTGAATTCATAATAAACCTCATCAGTAACAGGAAATTATTTTTAAAGGTCAAAAATAACATAATTGGGACGAGAAAGGCACAAAATGGGATACCGCAAGGTGGAATTCTTAGTGGACTACTTTTCGCTATAATTGCAGCCGATCTAAGAAAATACATACCAGAAGAAGTAGCCATACTACAATTCGCTGATGACACCTGTCTGTATGTAACGCATAAAAACATCAGTCGTTGCCTCGAGTTATTAGAAGAAGCGGTAAGAGGTTTAAAAAAGTAAAAAATGGCAGCTTGATACAGGTTTGAACATATCAGTCTCTAAGTCGGTGGTCTGCCCCTTTAGTAGAGAACGCACTTTTCCCCTAGGAGATCAAGTTGAGCTGGCAGGGATTAACTTCCCGTGTGTTACTTCCGTACGATTTCTAGGTCTCCGTTTCGATAGAAAATTAAATTGGAACCAACACATAACAGAAATTAAACAAAAAGCTGAAAAATTAATGGTACCAATAAAAATGATTTGTACGAACAATAAGTGGGGGGCCGATCCCAATATGTCGTTATTATTTTATAGGAGTACGGTTAGGGCAATGTTCGATTATGGGGCTACAATTTATGGAGAAGCGTGTGATAGTTCATTAAAGAAATTAGATATCATACAAAATAGATGCTTAAGAATGTGTTTAGGATTGCTAAACTCTACTCCAATAGACGTGCTTTATAATGAGGCGGGGGAAACCTATTTAAAATTTAGAAGACAAATATTAGCGGACAGAATATTCTTTAAAATCAAATCTAGGAATAGCAAATGCTACAGTAAAATTGTGTCCTTAAGCATCCTTATATTAACCTCGTCGTATTGGAAAAAGAAAAAATATGTCCCTCTAATCTATAATAGTTTTATAAAATACCAATCAATAGCCGAAAATGTATTTAGTAGTAATATCCTACCAGTATATTCGCTGGAATATGATATGCTATTTCAAACATATAATATAATAATTAATAATAAACTATATTCATCTCCCCCTATTACCATTAATTCAGATTTAAAAGCCTTTCTAAAAAATAACTGGCCTCAACACATCAATATTTACACTGACGGGTCCAAAACAAGCGATAATACCGGTTCTGCAATATACATCCCCAAGTATAAATATACCGCACAGTTCAAACTACCTAGCAATGTATCTGTTTACAATGCCGAATTATATGCAGTACTGCAATCTCTGAAGTTCATAAATAAGTCAGATCAAAATAAATTTTTAATTTTAACAGATAGTATGAGTGCGATATTGGCAATAAAAAACAATAATAATATTGATAAAAATAACATTTTAATAGACATAATCAAGGAACATTTTTATGCAGTAAATCAAAACAAAGAGATAATATTTGTATGGATTAAGGCCCATGTGGGAATTCCAGGAAATGAGAAGGTTGATCTCCTCGCTAAAACTTCCGTTGACTTACCGCACCTAACTGACATTAAGTTACCTTACACAGATTGTTATTTAATGATTAGAAAAGATATAATAAATGAATGGTCAAGATATTATCAAGAGTCTCACACAGGCAGATTTTATAAAACTCAAGTACCGAAAATTTTAAATAAGCCCTGGTTTTTTAAAATGAACTTATCAAGGGACATAGTAAAACATTTTTCTCGATTAAGAACAAATCACGGTTTATGTAAAGTTTACCTGCAGCGAATAGGAGTTGAAAATAATTCTGAATGCGATAAATGCAAATAAAGAGAAAACCTTCGGCATATAATTTTGGAATGCCCTGCATACAAAAACCAAAGGAAAAAGTATCTAAGTTTTTTAAATCCGGACAATTATGACATCCAATATAAAAAATTACTAACAACAAACAAAAGAGAAGAAATTATTAATATATCCGAATACCTCCGATCAATAAATAAACAGATTTAACATTTATCAATTAAAATATAGATCAAAATATCTTATAATAGTGTATAAATTTGTGTATATAGGTGTATAATGTATGTATATATGGGAGAAGTGTATATATATATGTATATATATATGTGTGTGTATATATATATATATGTGTATGTGTGTATGTATGTATATGTATAAATGTATTGTAGTAGCTATAGATAATTATTGAACCAAAAGACATGGTTGGCTGTATGGAGTAATCCAATGCCAAAAAAAAAAAAAAAAAAAAAAAAAAAAAAAAAAAAAAAAAAAAAAAAAAAAAAAAATATATTATCGCTGTTAGCAGAGTTAGGCTGCCCGTATGATGTTTTAGCGTAGAGTATAAAAACTTAAAAACGCTGTAGAAACTTGCTATCTCTCTATATATAAGAGGCTTTGCCCTCCCGACTGACAGAATCAACGCAGAGCAAAAACTACTAATGATAGAAACTTGAAGTTCGGAATTTAGACTTTAAACGCGATGTAGGTAACCACTAAGAAAGGAATTTCAAAAATGTAACCCCTAAGGGGCTTAAATGGCGAAATTGTCGTTTAACTCTGACGGATATCTATTGTTGAGATTTTAAACCATATTTTTTTTATTTAAATATCGATTTAACGTTACAATAGTATTAAAATAGACATTCACATAAAATATGGCTGCTAATCATTTAAATATTAGTGGTAATCAAACTATGCACACTGTGATTCCCAGGATTGGGGAAGGTGCGTGTTTATTTCGATCTCTTCTCCATATATATATATACTTCTCCATATATATATATACTACTACATATATATATACTTCTCCATATGTATAAGAGGCTCTGTCCTGACTGACAGAATCAACGCAGAGCAAAAACTACTTATGATTAGAAACTTCGGAATTTAGATTTTAAAAGCGATGTAGGTAACCACTAAGAAAGGAATGTCAAAAATGTAACCCCTAAGAATATCTAAAATGTAAATGGCGAAATTGTCGTTTAACTCTAACGGACATCTATTTTCGAACTTCGAGAAAATATATCTAATTAGGACTCATTTTAAAGAATTTGATACGACGAGTTTAACTCGAAAGGCCTTATTGGGCGTCGAAAGCCATGTTTTACAGCCGAAAAATGAAGCGTTCACGACGAGTAAGTCATTTTTTGTTTCGGCGGTTTTAGTGAACTCTCTCCATTGCGCGTATCCGTCTCTTCTACCGAGCCGGCAGCTCAAATTCTACTAAATCTCCTTAACATCAGTTAACATATTATGTTAGATCAATACCAAGATAATGGTCAAAGAATTGATTTTAAAGGCTCGCGGGCGAAGCCGCGATGGGGAATGCTAGTCTACGATATTAAGAGCGGTTGCCGAGTCGAAGCAGCCAGGTGTCATTAAGTAGATTTCATGATGATAAATAAAATCTATTCTCAGGTGATAAATAAAACAATATCGATTTTTTAATTAATTACATTTACCACTATGGATTTAAATACCATGATGATTACTTTGTTAATTTTTTTTTCTCGATATTTATAGAGACAGCTTAATAAGCGTTTTTCACATTTACACGTTGATAAGTAATTTGAAGTTTTTATCGTAATATTTAACTCTACAGTGGAATATTTAATTCCACAATTAATTATTTTATTGTGTTAATTCAATAAACAGTTGGGCATGGTATCATCTCAAGGATACAGAAAAGTAACTGATAAAAGTATAAATACTAATTGTAGAAAATTTTGTAGTTTTTTTTTTTAATATTTGACTATACTAAAGCTCAAGATAGATTAAAGTGGGAGGAATTAATAATAAACTTAACATCCTAAAAGAGCTGGTCACTGTATGGAAGTTAGACCCTACTCCCTTAAAGGGAAGGCCTATAAAGAGTTAAACGTTATTATTAAATTAATTAATATTTATTTTTCAACTAGAAAAACATTATTTTTTATTATTTATTTTTTTATTTTTCCGGAAGTTTTTAATTATTGTTTTTAATCCATGTTTAATGAAATAATAACTTCCACTATTTGTTTTTATTTTTCTATTTATTTTTCATTTTCAAAGTTTCGGGGCACCCGCCCCATCTTCAGGAAAAACAACTAGAAACATTTATCTACATAAATCACAGTAATTTAAATAATTTTTTTCACAATAATATATCATATCGTTAAAATTCTTTGTTTAATAGTTTTGTTTTTAGTTTGTTTGTTTGTTTAACGTCCATTTTTATGCTACTAAGGCTAATCGGACGATGCTACAGTGGGAGTCCTAAATTTTGCCTATCCAGGTATAATTAGGATAGGGATCTTTAACGAGTACTCAGGTACGATGTCAGCATCGTACAGGCTCGGGACCTCCATTTTACATCCTATCCGAGGGTAAAATGGAGCTAAGGATTTTTTACTCCCATCAAAAAATCCTAGGGCCACCGCGTTTAATAGTTTTTATAATTTAATTATAAATTACCTTAAAATTTCTTTTCATGCTTTATTGCATGCTGTCGATTTCATCCTATATGTACATATATTATCTAACACACATATATTTACACATATTCATCATTTTTTAATTAATTTTTAATAATTTAAAATTAACATTACTTATTGGTCATCTCCTTGTCACAGACTGATTATTTTTCTCTCTATGGGGATCAATTTATTTACCTTTGATTTGATTCTAATCTTCTTCTCCTCATATCTAATATTTTTAACAGTTCAAATTTAATTTACTTATAATGTCTATATAATGTGTACCTAGATTCTTGGTGTCTGTTTTGAAATTTATTGTTTTATCTATATTTTTTGCTATCTGTATTGCTTCTAATATTTTTCTATTTTTAGCTATTTTTTCTTTTTCTATTATTTTTGCTTTATCAAAATTAAATGTGTGGTTATTTTTTATACTATGTAGGGCCAATGCTGTCTTGTTTATATTTTTGCTATTTTTACAATCATTTTTGTGTTGTAATACTCTTGTTTTTAATTTTTTTGAAGTCTCACCAATGTATATTTTATTGCAATCATTACATTCAATTCTGTATATGACATTTTTTATATCTATTTCTTTTATTTTATCTTTCATATTTGTTAAATATTGATTCATTTTGTTATTATTATATTTTCCCATTCTTATATCATAATGATCATAGTTTTTGAAAGTTCTTTTTATTTCTTCTGTCAGACCTTTTATGTACTGCATTTTGAAGAACTTTTTATTTTTATTTAGATCATTTCCCCTTATTTCTCTTTTTTCTTGATTATTTGATATTTCGGATGTTTTATTATTTTTATTATTTCTTATTGTTAATGTAGTATTAGTGCACTTTGTATATGTACATATATTTGACTATACCATCAATTTAAAAAAAAAATATTATTAAGTACGTAAAACAATAGTCTTATTTAAGTTTTTTCATGGCTTAATTAACTAATACTGTGTGATAAATAGACTATCTTGAGATTACTATGTGATATAAATAATTGAAAATTTGTCATCAATATCGATTTATACTCTGAATGTACGACCATTGGTCACTAGAAGAAAAGGATCTATGCCCTAATGACTCTAAGAATTTTTTGATATTGGATCAAGTCGTGTTATTAAATGGGTATATGTGTATATACAGTCATAGAACAATCTATTTTATATATTTATATTATTTTTAAATGTAGCGTAATTTTACCTATGTAACTCATGTAATTGTATTCCAACCTATTCGTTCATTGTAGGGTATGATTATGAGAACAATATAGTCTCCAAACGTCTCTATAATGTAGGTATTTATTATTTACTGAATCTCAAAAACCCTATTATAACATATATATATATATATATATATATATATATATATATATATATTTTTTTTTTTTTTTTTTTTTTTTTGTTCTAACCGGAGAAGTCAAAAAGTAGAACAGAATGGCTCTCGTAGCTTTAGAAAAACTCCTTAATGAGAAAATATGGTGGAAGGGAGAAATCTTTTGGAGGTGGTGATTCTGTGTTAGAAAGACACTGTGGCGTGTTCTCTCCGCCCTGCCCCCGGTGGCGGTTATGAGAAAGTATCTCCTCTTTTATTTCGTTTTTTTTTCTTTTTATTTTTTTTTTCCCCTCGCTAGCGACCTTGCGATAAACCCTTTATTTAAAACACTCATCCACGGTATGATAAGAGCTTGCTTCTTTTTTTTTTTTTTTTTTTCCTCTTTTCTTTTTAACTGTTACATTCATTTGTAGCATGTCTGTGACCTGGTTCAGACAGCATCACTATCGTGCTACATTGTTCCACGATAAAATAGATTTTTTATAACAAATTTAAAATATTCTAAAGTGAAACAAAAAAACATATGATTGAAAAGAGTTCTAGTCTTGTTGTTAGACCATTTGGTACAAACTGTTATTGTACATCATGTTCGTGACTGTTCGAAAAATAATCTAAGCTTACCTCGAACCTTCGAGACTGTTCTAACTCAGACAAAATATAAGGAGCGATGGATTGGAGGGTTAGTCTTGCTCTGATAAGGTCACTTGTCAATGTGTAGTTACAAGTTGATACTTTTTGTAATCTTGTTGACTATTTTAAATTTGTTATAATCTATATAAATAAAGTTGAAATTCTGTTTGTTTGTTTGTTTGTTTATTTGTTCTTTATAGAAATCCATACCGTTTGTCCTAAATTCTCCAAATTTCGCTCAGTGGTTCTTTGATACCAGGTGCGAACACCTGTCAATATTAAAATTGCATAACTTCAGCCGATCTTCAGCTGATATTCTTTATTCTCCAAATTTCGCTCAGCGGTTCTTTCAGACCAGGTGCGAACACCTGTTCATATTAAAATTGCATAACTTCAGCCGATCTTCAGCTGATATTTTTTATTGTTATAAAAATCATAATGATCTCACTTTACAATGTTTTTTTTAATGAAATCGACCGTTTCTTTAGAAAAATGAAATTCCCCATGTGGAACCGGGATATTCAGCTATAATCTATGCATATAAAGGTGAAATTCTGTTTGTTCTTTATAGAAATCCATACCGTTTATCCTAAATTCTCCAAATTTCGCTCTGTGGTTCTTTCATATCAGTTTCGAACACCTGTCCATATTAATATTGCATAACTTCAGCCGATCTCTGGGTATATTTGTTATTCTTATAAAAATCGTTTTGATCTCGCTTTACATTGGTTTTTACGAAATCGACTGTTTGAGTCGATAAAAGTCTCAGTTTATAGATTTTATAGAATTAAAAAATGAAATTCTCCGGGTGAAATTGGGATATACAGCTAGTTTAAAATATTCTAAAGTGAAACAAATAAACATATGATTGAAAAGAGTTCTAGTCTTGTTGTTAGACCATTTGGTACAAACTGTTATAGTACATCATGTTCGTGACTGTTCGAAAAATAATCTAAGCTTACCTAGAACCTTCGAGACTGTTCTAACTCAGACTAAATATAAGGGCGGTGGGTGGATTGGAGGGTTAGTCTCGCTCTGATAAGGTCACTTATTAATGTGTAGTTACAAGTTGATACTTTTTGTAATCTTGTTGACTATTTTAAATTTGTTATAATCTATATAAATAAAGTTGAAATTCTGTTTGTTTGTTTGTTTATTTGTTCTTTATAGAAATCCATACCGTTTGTCCTAAATTCTCCAAATTTCGCTCAGCGGTTCTTTCAGACCAGGTGCAAACACCTGTTCATATTAAAATTGCATAACTTCAGCCGATCTTCAGCTGATATTCTTTATTGTTATAAAAATCATAATGATCTCACTTTACAATGTTTTTTTTTACGAAATCGACCGTTTCTTTAGAAAAATGAAATTCCCCGTGTGGAACCGGGATATTCAGCTATAATCTATGCATATAAAGGTGAAATTATGTTTGTTCTTTATAGAAATCCATACCGTTTATCCTAAATTCTCCAAATTTCGCTCAGTGGTTCTTTCAGACCAGGTGCGAACACCTGTCCATATCAAAATTGCATAACTTCAGCCGATCTCAGGGTATATTCTTTATTGTTATAATAATCGTTTTGATCTCGCTTTACATTGTTTTTTACAAAATCGACCGTTTGAGTCGATAGAAATCTCAGTTTATAGATTTTATAGATTTAAAAATTTAAATTTTCCGGGTGAAACCGGGATATACACCTAGTTTAAAATATTCTAAAGTGAACCAAAAAAACATATGATTGAAAAGAGTTCTAGTCTTGTTGTTAGACCATTTGGTACAATCTGTTATAGTACATCATGTTCGTGACTGTTCGAAAATAATCTAAGCTTACCTAGAACCTTCGAGACTGTTCTAATTCAGACTAAATATAAGGAGAGAGGATGGATTGGAGGGTTAGTCATGCTCTGATAAGGTTACTTGTTAATGTGTAGTTACAAGTTGATACTTTGTGTAACCTTGTTGACTACTTCAGTTCTCATTGTTTTTGTGTGATATTATAAGTTATTATTTTCGTTCAATAGAAACCCACAAGTTTTTATTTTTGTTTCCTCCACTTTGTTTCCTCGCCTTTTAAGCTATACGGAGTTTTCCCCAGCCAGGTGAGAGGGTGGGTGATGAATACCGAGTATTATTAAATATCCCCTGACTCTAGGTTCTGAATTTGCTATCTTCGGGTTCTTAATCATACTTTGCCAGGGGCAACGCGTATTTCCTAACCCCCTCGCGGCCCATCCGGATCTTGACTTCAATTAGAATTCTTTTCGTAACATTATAAAGAAACTTGAGGCTCCACCTTTGAGGTTTATTATTATTATTACTAATAAAATTTTCATCGATCCTCATGCAAATTTAATTAAATTTTTAAATTAATTTCAACATCTGATTTTCTCTTTATTTTTCGGTTTCAGACAACTATACAACAACCTTATGAATTAAATTTAAAAAAAAAATACTCAAATTCACAAATTTACTTATTACTTACTAGCAAAAATACTTAATGAAGAAGATTATTTAAGAATAATGTTTATTTATTTTCGTTTTTTTTTACTTTTACATACCTGTATATGAAATATATAGTAAGTGGAAGTATTGCGATCGTGAAAATTTTCGACTTCCGGTATTCAACGGAAATACACGTTTTGGGGTCCCCTGAGTCAAAATAACCAAGTCCCGCAAAATGGTCTGTGTGTCTGTGTGTCTGTGTGTGTGTGTGTGAACAGACTAGCTCAAAAACTATAAACCGTGCGAACCTGAAATTGGGTATTTAGAGTATTTATAAGCCCGCGATGTGACAGCGAAAATTTCATCAAATTTGCTCAAAGGGAGGGGGTACTTTATTTAATAACTTTTTAAGTTTTTTTCGATTTTCTCAAAAACGGCTCTAACGATTTTGATTAAACTGTGTATTTGATCTATTTATATGCCTGAAATATGACTGTAAAAATTTCATCAAAATTGATCAACCGGAAGGGGGAGATTACTTTGTAAATTTTATATCATTTTCACATGTTTTTTTTTATTTACTCAAAAACGGTTTTAACGATTTTGATCAAACTTGGTATTTAATGTATTTATATGCCCGAGATGTGACTGTAAAAATTTCATAAAAATTGATCTACGGGAGGGGGGACTTTACTTAATAAATTTTGTATCATTTTCACGGGATTTTTTTATTTACTCAATAACGGCTTTAACGATTAACAAAACTAAGATATGAATGTAGAAAAATGTGTGACTTTGGGAAATGATATTTAGCAAAACACGTCAATTTCTAATCTAAGTAAATTGGTAAGTGAAAGTTGTGTGTTGCGCGCACGCACCAGATTTTTTTAATTATGACAATTGAAGCGTGGAAATGCATAAGGGTTTAAGTGCCTTATGAAATTTTTACAGAATTGATGTGACTTATACCCTCTAAAGTGAACTACATTCAGTGCGTACACCCATACCATCTTTCATACGTTCAACGAACTATTTTCGAAGAATAAAACATTACTTATAAAGAATCATTAAAATAATCTTAAATCATCATATATCTATGAATTTCTTACCCTTCATTCAGTGATTTATCCCGTAATGTTATGCTTATTTTTTATATTTTCCATCTTATTAACACGTTAGCTGCGGCGGCCCATTTTAGGGGTACCCTGGATTGAACGGTATCGGGCGTCGGGGTCCGATAGGAATGCTCAGACGAAAGCGTTATCTTTTGACTGAAAAGTGAATTAAATGAGCGTCTCAAAGGTATTATCTCTTGGTAAGGATTCGAACCAGATAAATAGGCACAGGACAGGACCCCTGGGGCCCGATACACCATACTTTATCGAAAATAGCATTTAACTGCGGGAACTTTGAATTACCAACCATATTGATAATTTTTGCAATGTTAAAAAGATTTTTTGGAGTCTTTTACTGCTTCACAACCACTCACTCTATGATTAAAAAAAAAATATTTTTAAAGAAATGAATTTATATAAAATAAATAAAGCAAATATTAGTAAGTTTTATTTATAACTAGCTGTGGGGCCCGGCTTCGCTCAGGGACTTGTGGAATAGGTGGAATGAAAGAATAACTTTAAAATGTAATAGTACAGAAAAATAGACGAAAATTAATCATGATTAAAACAAAGTTTGTACCATCCTGAAACTTCAGTTTAGTATTAGTGGTAAGTTTAGAAGTCCTCAGAGTCCGCCAATGTATGGTTTGGGTATAAGAGACCCTATTAATGCGGTTCTCTTAATGCGTTTTCTTCCTTTTTCTCGATTAAGAAAAATTATTTTGTCAGCAAATATGTCCTGGTATGTACCGTTTTTTTGTGGTTTCTATTTTCTGATTCCATTGAGACCATTGATACCGAATCCTTATCAAGTAACTTCTGCTTTTTCGAATTCGGTTGAAAATTTACGAACTTAACAGAACTATTAAACAGAAATATTATATGAACACTTTATTTTCGATATATATTCCATTAGGTTATATTTTTTATTCATATTATCTATAGGTTATCTATTTTATTCAATGTTAGTTTTTATTCGCTCTCTACACTAATAAGCAATTTTTCTTTTGTTGTAAACTTACTCTTATATTGTATATTGATTAAAGGCAATGTTTCGACCAATTCTTTCCTCTTCTGTAAAACTTAATGCGCTTGGTTTTGTCTTTAATCAATTCATTGCAGAGATGTAATGACCTTATTTAAAAATAAAAAGGAAAAAATAATTATTTATACATAATCTCGTGTAATTTAAAGAAAACAGCTGAAGCTAAAACCATAACAAAGCGAACTAACGAACGATAACCTTATGAATTGAGTTTAGCTAGCGCTCCTGGCTTCCAAATGTCGAACTAAATTTTTTCATTCATTAACCTCGCCTGGGCTTATTAGAGGGGCTAATTACATGTTGCGAGAGGCTTAAAATTACAGCCCTTGTCCCTTCAACATTACTCAGTTAAAATGAAAACTGAAACCTTCTTCATCGTTAGGGGCAATAGAGCAATGCGACGACATAACATTCCATATAGTAGGTGTAGTCGTTTTTGAGCCTTTTCGGCACGCACATTGTACACTTTGCTTTATAATATATATTGATTACAGACTTAGTAAGAAGTATTAAAAAAATATATGTTTTTTTTCTTTCTTATATGTATGCAATAATTAAAGAATATCAAAGAAATTAAGTAGCTATATAGAATAAAATCAAACACATAAAATTAAAGACCATAAAGGTAGTCGTTGCAATATTATCGGACGCGGAAGGGTGATGCCGTCCAGTGATCTTGTTTTATTACTCAGAGCCGGTATCGGACCTCGGAGTCCGATTCTAAAAAACTGCATAATTCCAGCCGTTAGCAACATTTTCTGCCCTAAAATCTCATTAAAAATCGACTAAATTGAGTGTTCGAAGTGTTCGGACTTTCGGACATTTTCATTTGAAAATTTAGTAAATTTTGTCTCATTTTCAGGGTTTTTTTTTTTTTTTTTATTTCCACAAAAACGGCTGTAACGATGTTGATCAAAATGGGCATTTGATGTATGTATATGCCAAAGATTTGACAGCCAAAATTTCATCTCCCGTATTATCACTGATGAAAATAAAAACTTTTATTTAACAATAAAAATAAATATTTCACTTTAGGAGTAAATACGTGATGCTCAAATTATTTAAAGCATTTAAGTTGTGAAAAAATATGGTATTAGATAATGTGTAATTAATTATATTTTAGTTTAGAAACTTTAGTTCCATAATAAATTTGCTCTCTTAAAAATAAAAGTAAGCAATAATGAATCGAAAAGTACTTAAAATTTTCAAGTTTTGCATTACAGATACATTATAACTTATGAGGATATACAAATGTGGAAAAGTGTGGCGTTTACATACTATCGAAACCCGTCGATTTCTAATCTAACAAGGGGAGGGCACAGCTATGGGGTCGTCGATCGGGCCCATTTTTTTTCTGGTGATTCTACATCGAAAAATAGTCGACACGTGTCCGAGCGTTCCGTCCAATGGGCCTTAGGTGCTGAGAAATAAAATAAAATACCTTGAAAATCCTTTATTTTTTATCTTGAGTTTGGAAAATGATATCGACATGATTCTTTCACTAATTCATTTATTTTAGAGAGTAAATTAAAGGGAAAATACAATCGTTAAAGAATTATTCATATTTCTTCAATTTAGTTTAAAAAAAGCTTCACGTTTTCAAGTAAACTAGCTTTATAAATTTTTTCACATAAAAATCAATAGCAGAATTGAGTTCAGCACCTCAAGAAACCCAGATGTCTTAAATATCATCCAAAACAAAAAATAAATTTCTTTTCCTGTCAGGAACAGCTTAAAAATGTTTCAGCAAAATTGTATGTGTAGTTTCAAATTCTGCATCTCGTGTTGAGCTGATCCGATTTTTACGTTCTTGAGCTCGTTGCATAGAAGAAAGCTTCCTTTTTCTAACCATATAAATAACTATTGTATTATCTCGGAAAGCTCTTGTAAAAAATGGTCCTCAAAATAAATATTAAATTCAAACTTTTCTTTATATTATGTTGATTAATGAACACGTAAAAATATCTCGATTATGTAAAAATGTGTAACTCTAGAGCCTTTATTTACCCTATGAATTTGATGAGAATCGGTAGAATTTTCTCCGAAATATGGTCGAATTTTTGAATGTTTAACGAAATTGTAAGGGTCTAGCATTAGCTAAACTTTTAATGCAATTTTTAATTTTTTTTTTTAATCTTCCCAAAATTTGCTAATAGGTTTCTTTGATTGTCCTTAAAATGATTTTTTAATGCCATTATTTTGAACCTAGCTCTAACAATAAGGCAGAATAAGGATAATAGTTTCCAACCCGAATAATTTCTCTATTTCTTACATTATCATTTTAGAAAACACACATTCCCACACACACACCTCTCTGACTGGAAAAAATTTTATTTTTTGTTTTGGATGATATTTAAGACATCTGGGTTTCTTGAGGTGCTGAACTTAATTCTGCTATTGTTTTTTATGTGGAAAAATTTATAAAGCTAGTTTACTTGAAAACTTGAAGCTTTTTTTAAATTAAATTGAAGAAATATGAATAATTCTTTAACGATTGTATTTTTAGTTTAATCTACTCTTTAAAATAAATGAATTAGTGAAAGAATCATGTCGATATCATTTTCCAAACTCAAGATAAAAAATAAAGGATTTTCAAGGTATTTTATTTTTTTTCTCAGCACTTAAGGCCCATTGGACGGAACGCTCGGATATGTGTCGACTATTTTTCGATATAGAATCACCAGAAAAAAAATGGGCCCGATCGACGACCCCATAGCTGTGCCCTCCCCTTGTAAGTAAGTGAAAGTTGTGTGTTGCGCGCATCGCACCAGATTTTGTTTCGAGCAATCAGAGTTTTCTCCACCTGATCGAGGTTAATGCCTAATATTAAAGGAAAATATTCCAAATAAAGCCAATAACAATAGACTAAATATATATTACCTACTTGCTGCAAAATTATTTTTAATAAATGTACTATTTTGCTCCATATTTTGTCTGTTGTTTTCCCTTTATTTTGCGCAGGTCGAAGTATATACCTTAATCCTATAGAAAGATTAGCACCCATAAAATACTTCCTAGTACAGTAGTACTTATTTCGTCTCATTCAGTCATAAAGTTTATGTTTACAACAACGCACTGCGATTGAGTGTTAAGACAATATTTAACAAACGATAAGAATCCGT
Source organism: Aelia acuminata (assembly GCA_911387785.2). NCBI lineage: Eukaryota > Metazoa > Arthropoda > Insecta > Hemiptera > Pentatomidae > Aelia > Aelia acuminata. The sequence continues at coordinate 136,756,044 of OU426982.1, forward strand.
ATTATCGTATTATTGTTTGACTAACATTGTTTTGTCTTTGAACGATTATAAGAACAAACAAAACATTATATATTTCTTAATTTATGTATCACCTCGCCGAAATAATAAACTGCTTTTTTTAACTAAATTTCCTTAGGGAGACGTTTCAGTGGCCTGAAAACCTTTAATTGTTAGCAAGTTTAAATCTGCTTAGCCCTTTTTCCCGAATGGATTTTCAAAGACCGTTAAGTTTTACTGATCTGCCACATAACAATAATAATATGAAATTATTTAAAACGTATCAACATAAAAAATCAGTTGTTTGAGAAATCCGACATGTAAAAAAAAAAATCTAATTTGTTTTATTTTATTTTTGAACTCCTTGCATATCAAGACTAGAACAAGCCCAGTAGTATAGAAGCCAGATGCAAAAAATCTCACCCATAGAACATTCACCTAGAAATTTCAGCATGGTTAGAAACAACAGAGTTTTTTCATATTTATTTTAATTCTTAGAAATTATTTTTTGGTTCCTAACATTCATATTTAGCAAAAATAATTATTACTATCGATGCTAATTATTTATATCGGAGTTTAAAAGCAGCAAATGCATACTACCAAGCATTATTTTTTGGGACGACGAGTAGTTATTGTACAATCGATGTATTTTTTTTTTGCCCCAAAATAACTTCCTGTATGATCATTGATTAGTCAATGTGAATATATAAATGTAATGTCTTAAGCTAATTCTTTGTAGTATTTTCATCACCTTTTAAGATGTTTATTTTTTATTGATAAGGCATATTTTTCTAGAATTTATGTTTATAGTGTTTAACTATAAGTACTTCTTTGAGTAGATTTTTTTTTTTCTTTTAAGTCATTTGCGCCTGCGCTGTAGCGCACCTAGCAAATTTGTGGATAGTGTGAAATTTATCTTCGTTTTGCTTGATTTAAATTACTTGCTCGAGCATATCTCTCGGCCAATGTCTTTTTAATCTTCGTTGGACTGGTAACTGGGAAGAAAGAGAAGAAACAAGTGGGTTTGGATGGTTGTGAGTTGAACTGTGAAAGGTAGAGTATTTGTCGTGAGTGTATGATTTTACTGTTGGAATGTCCATCTGTTTGTATTGTGTTGTTAGAAATGTACCATGGAGCGTTTACAATTTTTCGAAGAATTTTTGATTGTGCGGTTTGAATTTTGTTTATGTGTACTTTTTTTGCGGAACCCCAAAGTTCTACTCCGTAGGTCCAAATAGGTTTGAATATCGTGTTGTATATTAGTCTTTTGTTTCGTAAGTTAAGTGTTGACCTGTAGTCCAGGAGGTGTGACAGTTGTTTATATCGTCTGGTCAGTTCTTGTCTTTTTAGTTTTGTATGTATGTTCCAAGTGAGTCTTTTGTCCAAGGTAACGTATATAGTTTTTAGAAGGCACAGAAGTATCATTAATTTTTATTGGAGGACATGTTCCCTTCCTCAGTGAGAAACTTATATGGTTCGACTTAGTTGCATTTATTTTTGTTTTCCACTTTTGGAACCAATTTTCTAAGTCGAATAGATGGTTCTGGACGGCAATTGATGCTATTGTGGGATCTTTGTGGGAAGAAAGGATAGCTGTGTCGTCAGCGAAGGTAAAGATGGTGGTGCAAGGGTGCTCAGGAATGTCAGAGGTGTAAATGGAATAAAGGAGGGGGCTTAAAACGCTTCCTTGAGGAACGCCAGTAAGCTGAGGATGAGTAGATTTAATGTAAAAATTTTCATTCTGCCATAAAAAAAAAATATATTGTTCTAAAAATATTAAAAAACAAAAACACACTATTTTATATTATGAAATATGTAAAATCGGAATCATTCACCGCTCGCGCGCGTCTGGCAGGCACTATTAAGAGTTTTATCGCTGCCAAACGATTTTTTCCTTTTCTATAGAAATAAAAACCGAACGATAAAGCCACATTCCAGCCGTATGTTTTATGGGTGAATTTTTGTGAAAAAATTAATTTTTGAGGCATTAGTAAGAATTTTATCGCTGCCGGTTTCACACTTAACTCTGTTGTTTTTAACTATGCTGAAATTTGTAGGTGTATCTTCTATGGGTGAGATTTTTTGCATCTGGCTACTGTACTCCAGCTGATCTGTCGTCTTTTATAGACCATTCAAATAATCGTTTTAACAAAAAAAAAATCGACAAATCCAGAACATTGAAAAATATCTCCCTATAGCCAAATTTTTGAGTAAAATTTTACTTCGCCTATCACTGTCTAAGAAACTGTAGAAGATTTGAATGAGGAACCATAAATTTGAATCTTGCTTAAACATTATATATTTATACTTTCAGTTATTTTTCAGCTACTAGACAGTATATGTAAGCTTATGTTTTGTTTAGTAATTTCCAAAATGTAAGGTTTGTAACAATCGTTCTTCTTCCATAATCAGAATAAACCCAACATTTCCAAAGAAAATATTTTTTTTTTCAAATCTATTGAATGAACATAGATTAATCAAATCTTGAAAAGTGTATTTTAAGTAGGAATGTGTGTTGGAGAAAATAATTTGACTTAAGGACATATCTTAATGGTGAAGCAGAAATGTTTTTTTCATTTTTCCAATAATTTGATATTGTGGTTAGGTTGGTTTTCTCAAACGACAGATTCAACTTTAGTAATTTATATTTAGTTAAATATGTATAATTCTTAATTGATAACTTTATTAATCCAACGTATTTCGGAAGGACTGCCTGTAAAAAATAAAACATTCCAGACTTGCATTCAGTCACTAACTTATATTCCATGCTAATAATTCGCTAGACAAACTAGTCAGTATATCTGTAAAACAAATTATAAACCAATTAAAAACTCCAAAAAATAATAAGGAAGAGCGGAGTTGGTTGGCATAGGGGGTAGATTGGCCATTGGCTTATAGTTTCCGTCACACCTGTTGTGAAGGCCCCACCATTGTACCATGTGACCCGCTCGACCTCGGGAGTCTTGTCCTGAGTTTTCATTCCGATGCTAACAGTTTAAAGAAAAGTGTGCTTCATTGATTGATTTTAAGACATATAAGTAAATTTTTATATTTTCAGTAAATTTGGTTTAAAGGAATGACAAATTTTTTTTTTTCCGATTCTGTTCACATAGCCCCAAACTCCTTTGAAAAACCTAACCTTTCGATTAACCGGATCTTGTTTGATTGTTCTCCCCTGTCCTGGCAGCCATCTTCATATGATCTCTCCTTTGGGGTTAGTTGGCTCTCTTCAACTGGGGTTTGTTGGCGCAGTAGCAATTCACAAAAGCAAGGCAAACATAAACAAAGGTGAAACTACCAATTCCCTTTAGTTCCAACGAGGAAGATGAGAGCAATTTTTCTTATTCAGAAAGTGACGACAGTCAAAACTTCTATCTTCTTCTATTGTCATTCTATTTTACCTTAAAAGCTGTTAAAAACCGATTCAAAATTATTATACCATTATAGTGCAGCTTTTAATAACAATAATATCTGTCAGGCACTACTTGAATGAGATGGTTAAACAACCCCACATTCTAGGTTTATTGGCATACTCTAGATTGACGAATTATTCAATTTTCTATGATCTTAGTATTAAATATTATGTGGTGAAAAAAATACTTGAAGTACTCTAACACTTGGAGTTTACAGTGGTATCGGCCCTATTGGGATTATATTAACAGGAACGACTCAACAATCAAAAAAGTGAAAACTGTTGCCAACCAACCCCTACTTAAAAAAATATGTCATTATTTTAAGACATTTAGCAATCTTGTAATTAAAAGCCTTCCTAAATAAAACCAATTTTTTTTTTTGTGTGTGGGTAAAATGCCAGAAGATATGCATATCTCAATAAATAAAGTAATTATCGGGAATTCCCAGTGTCGTAAAGGTATTTTTCATATCAGGTAAGATATTTACTGAAATGAGCGCTTTCAAACAAACAAACTCTCAAGTTTATTTATTGTTACAGATAACTGTAACATCTCTAAAATGCAGGTAAACAAGACAAGGTGTAACTGTCTCATCGTTGACCTGGTTTTCACAGGCTCAAGGATCTTGCAAATGAATTTGCGTCTCATTTTTAGTTTTTCTCTTTTCTCTTTTATAAAATATATTTATAAACTATTACATTATGATGTAATAGGATTCATAACATGTCACCTAATTCGAAATGTATGTAGTATGGGCGGATCCAGGACGGGGGGGGGTCAAGGGGTCCTGACCACCCCTCAAATATTTGGGCTTTGCAATTATTTAGTATTTTTAATATTTATTTATTTAACGAATAATGCAATTATGTTGTTACCATGCCCTAAACATAACACTTTTGATTGATCGTAGTCCTATGTACTTGTTGAATATTTCATTTAGTTCCCATGAAACTAATAATTCACATTAAATGAACAGAACATCTTTAATTATAACGCATTGGTTTGTCATTAAAGGCGTACGGCGCATGCGTGAGCTCAAGGTGTTTAATGAGTTGACGGAATATTTTTCTTTTTTTCTCCTGTATTTCTTCACTTGATTTTTTTCATATATCATATTTAGCCATTTCTTATTTTTAGGCGTGACGAGAGACAGTAATTTTCTCCATATAAACAAAAATAAAGGTACTTCATGGAAAAACAAAAAAGGCGCCTTCCCCATTTAATGATAAAGCTTACCAGATATTAAAGGAGACTTGATTTTCATTAAGCATGACGAATTTGATCAAAACCGTTTTTGAGAAAATCGAAAAAAAATGTAAAAATTGGGAAAAAAATTATGAAATAAAGTGCCCTCTCCGTTTGATCAATTTTGATACAATTTTTGCTGTCATATCGTGGGCATATACCTACATCAAATACACAGTTTTATCAAAATCTTTCGAGCCGTTTTTGAGAAAATTGAAAGAAAACCTGAAACGATATTAAATAAAGTACCGTCTCCATTTGACCAATTTTGATGAAATTTTTGCTGTCACTTCACGGGTATGTACATATACCAAATACCTAATTTCAGGTTCGTACGGTTTATAGTTTTTGAGTTAGTCTGTTAACACAGTTACATACAAACCATTTCGCGAGAGTTGGTTATTTGGACTCAGGGGTAACCAAAACGTATATTTCCGTTGAAAACAGGAATTCGAAATTTTTCACGATCACAATACTTTCCCTTAATATATATTTCATATATAGGTAAGTGGAAGTAAAAAAAGACCGTCGCGTTGTTTGTCCGAAAAGAAATTTTCAATAAAATAAAACTACTTAGCATAAAAGGGGAAAAGTCCATACTTCTGCAGGACGTTTTTGGTAGGAAATTCGACGCCGTATTGGTAGAAAAGTATATTATTCAAATAAGAAGCAAGGCTGAATATGTTTTTATCGCAGCGGTATGAGAGATCGCACATTCCAAGCTAATGGAGTCATGTAGCCTTGGCATTGAAATAGCAACAGGCAATTATTCATGGTACCAGTCGTATCGTAGTTAGAAAATTTCAATTTGGTATGCAGTAAATGTTAACAATTTTTAAGAGATCGTTATATCCCTCTCTTGGTTTGGGAAAATTCCACAGATTATATATTATCTAAATTTCCCTTTATCAGTAATGAGTTATAGATTAAAGAGTTTTATCTAAAACAATTTAACAAGCCAGGAGTCCAGATAGTGACAACAATGTATACGGTCAAGAAGAAGTTTGTTTAAGAGTGGTATGGATAAAAGGGGAAAAAAAATTAAATAATAAATAATATTACTGTTGTTATCTTACCATTATTGTCTTATGATCACAATCACAGCGCTTGATTTATTAATATATGTTGGTTTAAAGCGAACCATTTAGTATGTTACAAACCATGGACGCACACAGGGGTATTTGGCCTTAAAAGCTGGCCAAAACCCATTTTTTGAAGTTTGAAATTTCTGGTAAATAATGACTCGAAGTTCAAGTAGAGGACCTGTGGGATTATGCAACATGATTCTTATCTCTTCCAGGCCCTTAATCCGGCGGCTATTCTAATTCAAATCTGACCTTATCCTTTAACTCGTCTGTGCTCATAAATATTGTTCTCCAAAATATATTAATTTTCTTTGTTTTTAATGAAGTATCGGCGTTATCATATGATGGATAGTTCGAGGCAAGGTTTGTACTTGTTATCCAGATAGTTATAATTTTTTTGTATTCAATACTAGTATCAATATCTATATATATATCAATATAAATTTGAAGGTTAAAAAGTTATACTTCTGGGCATTTCTGGGCAACGAAATATTTTTTATGATAATTTATAGTTATCGTAGATTATGTTTCTTGAAAAACATTCTGCGAATAGCTGCGATTGGGAGACTTATAATTTTTTATTACTAAAATGTCAATTTCATTAAATAATAAAAAAAATTCAATTTTGTTATATTTTCATTTATTTGTATTTTAGGATCTTCTGGAAGAATAGCTGTAACCGAATGGAATTATTTGACATATTTTTAAAGTCAAAACATTAGCTTTTTAAAAAAAATAAGGAATTTTTGGTGTCTTTTCTCATTGGGAAATATTGTAATAAACTAGAGTATGTGAAAGAGCTAAAACAAAATTATCCATTTTGAGGCATGATTTCCAAGTGAGATAGAATGCTTCTTCAAGGAAAAGAAATGTTTTTGAAACAGCAACAAGAAGTGGGATGATATCAATTAAAAGCTCAAGATCTGGTGGAGGCTCTGAAAAATCATTTGTTACTTTAAAATTTACAACGGATTTATCAATGGTATGCTATGACACCATCTGTTCACAAAATTTTAAGAGATGGTTTTGAAGTCATAAAAAGCCCTCTGCTTCATATTGGTCTTTTATCTGAGGAAGCAGCAGAAACTCGAAATAACCATTTCCGGGTTTATAGAGAAAATAAAACCAGAAAATTTTACCGGATAGAGTGCAATCTGGATGTAATTAATATATTAATATTGACATCAGATCCAGTTATCACAGGTATGAGAAGTTCAAGAAAAAAGTTATCAGGTTTTGTAAGGAAACTTTAGAAATGTTGTCTCCCCCAACCAACTTAACCGATTGTGGTGATTCCGAAAGTTCATTAAGTGACGAGGAAAGTGAATAATGAATAATTAAATTTAATATGCATTTTTAAGAACGGTTGGTGCGTTTCTTCTTCTGGATATAAGTTGTGTTTCGAAGAGGTATTAAACAATTCTCAATGAATTAGGAAAACACATTTTTTTTCTTTATCGCCATAACTTTTTATATTCACCTATTTTACACTATTTTCATTTTTTTTAAATAATAGTAATAGATAAATGATAATAAATCTTTAATTAGTTACAAGCATATTTCATGGGTGGAATGCATAAAGAGAAAATAATATGAACATAAATTGTAAATCCATGGATGCCTATTTCACAGTCCGTGGTTTTATGTAAAAATTTATGTTATGAAAATTTTCTCCTTAGAGTATTTTTTTTAACTGCTAAAAAAGTATTTTTAATGTGTATTACAAATATAGAAGCCATTTTGAGGACTTTTGAATTAATAAAATGGAAGGAAATAGTTTTGGCCAGCTTTTCGGGTCAAATACCCCTGTGTGGGACGTCTAAAAGGGACCATGGAACAGTAGCTGTCCCAACGCTAGAAATTTTGAGAAACGAAAACTAAAAATCAAAGAAATTCTTAGTCATTTACTTTATTTATAAAGTACTACTACTACTACTAGTAATGCTACTACGTAAATAAACATGAACAGTTCTATAAACAAAAAATAAAACAAAAATAGCATTAATGGATTATTATTCTAAAACTTTAGGATATGCTATATTTTTAGTTTTACCCTCTGTGGAATATATAAATAGGTCTTAGATAAACCTACTTTAGAGCATGCAACGTAAAGCTGACCATGAGAAAAACATGGGGATTCCGAATTAATACTAGTGATTGTTCTTGAGCTTTATACTGGGTAAAATTGGGTAATGCTGCATGTTAAAAGGGGTAGAATGGCGCAGAAACGAGTTTCCTATCTCAATCTGTTGAGGAGATAGAATTTTTTTTTTTAATTTTATTCTTAAAATCTTACTTTTTTCTAAAAAATGACAGTTTTCTCTACTTTGGTTTAGCGTAGAAACAAAAACGATGATATTTTCTTAATCAGCATTAAATTGTCTAAAAGTTGAAATGGGTCAAGTTATTTTAAATTCACTTTAAGTGGGACTTTTGAAATCCTACTTAAAAAATGATGAAGATGCATCCAAAGTAATGGAGGACATTTTGAACATGCGCTGCAATAATCCATATTAATATGGTTCTACAATAATAATATTATTCCTTCTTGATATTCTATATTTAACTTTCAAACCCCGAATACTCTTTTTGGACACCCTGTATAATATATAAAACCACATTACTTTTAAAATATGGTGTGACGATTATAAGACTTTTCAATTTATGAAGAAGTTATTTCAGCGTTTATAAGGCGGTGGAAAAATTCATATTTGAGGTATAAAAGACCTCTGAGATATTGAGAGAAAAAAATTTAAAAATCTCCATCTTGGACGATTATTCAGGAAAAACAATTCCTTATTATAAAACCAGTTTTATAAAAGCTGGAGACGAGGATTGGAAAAAACAAAGGATTTTTTTTTTTTTTTTTTTTTTTTGTGAGATCTGCAGAAAGGGTTTAGAAGGGATAAAAGATTTAAGTTTGCCATCGAAAAGACGAATCGCTGTTTCGCCTCAGTGGACTAACGCTGATAGACTGTGAGTGATATTAGGAAGAAAATTAGCTGCTAATCCCGGGGCTCAATCCCTTGCAGATAGGAGGCCTACTCTGTTCTTAAATTAATCTCCCCCCCCCCCCATTCTCCTTCTCCTCACTGCCAGGATAAGCCAAGAAGGCTGTAACAAATTACTGACAGCCCCCCTCAAAAAAAAAAAAAAAAAAAAAAAAAAAGAAAGAAAGTCTTTATACAAAGCTCTTGATGTGGAGGAGACGAAGAGAGAGAGAGAGTGTGTGTGTGTGTGTGTGTGTGTGTGTGTGTGTGAGAGAGAGAGAGAGAGAGAGAGAGAGAGAGAGAGAGAGAGAGAGAGAGTGAGAAAGAGAGAGAAGAAAAAAGTTTCTTCTCCTTACATCTCAGTTGATGTAAAGGATCGATTGAATCAGCATATTCAACGCAACTGTTTCTGATACCTCGATGTCGGATAAAAAAAAATATATAGAATCCCGTTCCACCAACTTAAAAAAAAAATAATAATTTCTCATCATTAAAAGGAAATGGTTGGGGGTGCGGTCAAAATAAGTAGCACAAATGTGTGAGATTTACATATTTATTTGTAGCCGACGTTTCGGCCCACATATTAGGTCATCATCAGGGTTTAACGTGATAAAACGTAGTACATAAAATAGTAAATTTTATTAATAAAATACTACATTTATCTAATTAACTTAGGCTTCATTACTACAGACCATTGTAACCTTATATGTTTACCTACAGTTCAATATTACTCACACAACAATTTTTTTTTTGTATGTTTATTTTTATTTATATATAACTAGCTGTATATACCGGTTTCACCCGGATAATTTCATTTTTTAAATTTATAAACTGAGACTTTTACGGACTCAAACAGTCGATTTCGTAAAAACCAATGTAAAGCGAGATCAAAACGATTTTTATAAGAATAACAAATATACCCAAGGATTGGCTGAAGTTATGCAATATTAATATGGACAGGTTTTCGAACCTGATATGAAAGAACCACTGAGCGAAATTTGGAGAATTTAGGACAAACGGTATGGATTTATATAAAGAACAAACAGAATTTCCTCTTTATATACATAGATTATAGCTGTATATCCCGGTTTCACACGAGGAATTTCATTTTCATAAAGAAACAGTCGATTTCGTAAAAATATTGTAAAGCGAGATCAAAACGATTTTTATAAAAAAAACAAATATACCTAAAGATTGACTGAAGTTATGCAATTTTAATATGGACAGTTGTTCGCATCTGATATGAAAGAACCACTGAGCGAAATTAGGAGAATTTAGGATCGTTATGGATTTCTATAAAGAACAAACAACAAACAAACAGAATTTCATCTTTATTTATATAGATATACTATGACCTATGCGAAGACCGGTTAAGATTACTTCCTCTATATTTCTGTTAGACAGTCAGACTGAAAACAAGATAACCCAAAGATAGCTAGTTCAAAACTCTTCACATCTCGTATCGCACGTCGGCAAGAAGATCGTTTCAACTCAAAATATATCAATTTTGATTTCTGCATACAGTTGGGATCAGAATGACAACACCTATGCTAGATATAGTCACAATATTATTCTAATAGTCATAATTAGAGCTCGGATTCCCGTGCAATTGCATATTTTTTTTGGAAAGTCAGAATAGAGCGAACTCAAGTTACTTATCCGAATCAAGCCTAATGGGATGTTTTAATAAAGTTTTATACAGCACGAAATTGCACGTTTTGGGGTTTACTGCACGAAATTGCACGTTTTGAATTTTTATTGCA